>CM022754.1:16941043-17533543 GCA_012411365.1 Ameiurus melas | reverse complement strand
CTGTTACACACTTACACTGTTATACTGCTATACACTTACACTGTTATATTACACTGTTACATCAGTACACTGTTATACTGTCATACAGTTACACCGTTACACCATTAAACTGTTATATTGCTATACAGTTACACTGTTACACCATTAAACTGTTATATTGCACTGTTACATCATTACACCATTACACGGTTACACTGTTACACTGTTACACTGCTACACACACACACACACATACATACATATATATATATATATATATATATATATATATATATATATATATATATATATATATATATATATATATATATATATAATGTGTGTGTGTGTGTGTGTGTATATGTTAGAACATTGAAGACTGTTAGAACTTGAAACGTTCTTCATGTAGGTTCTACAGATTGTATATTACACTAGAGTTTTGCAAGGCAAATTGATTTAGAAATGTGTTGTTGTAACTGTTTATACTGTAATTATCCATAGTACTACTGGATTATTCCAGTATAAACAGTTACAACAACACATTTCTAAAACTTTTTGCCTTGCAATACTCTTCAGAAATACCAGGAGTAAGAGTAACATTCTTGGAGCTCCATATTGGGCCCCTTCCATCACAAACAGCTTTCGAAGTGGAAAATTTCTACTTGGAAATTCCATGAAGCATGCACTTGGAAATGTAGTCACTGTTTCCCATTACATAACAAGTGAGAGAATAAAATATTGCACAAGTTGGTATATTGCACCATTAAAAAAAAAAAACAAAAAAATAAATAACCAAACATGTGGAATAAACAACTTTTCGTTTGTGCCCTTGGAATGCCACATGACAGGCATGAAAAACCTTTCAAGCTGAATTCGTTCCGGGGTGTAAAGTGATTCACTTTACACTCCGGAACGCAGTGTTCCCAAACACAGCACCATTTGTTTGGGGAAACTCTTGTGCAGCTGAGGGTGTTTAACTTCTCACTCAATAAATTCTAAAGACAAATTGGCTACAGTAATTACTGCAGGCAGTAGTTTCCAGCCTAAAGGAGAGTGACTTTATATTTAATGTTATACATTACAGATTATATTTAATCTTAACTACAGCTTTAAGCATTACATGATTGCATCAGCATAAAGGCTCAGATAATTCCCACACTGCCCAATCACATGCCTGATGCAGTATAATGTAAACAGAGGCAATATAAAAATAGAGAAAGGATTATGTCTAGGTTACATAAAAAATTATAAGAAGTGTTTACATAGTATATCCCTTGAGGGGCTCTTGTGTGAGAAAAATTCTCAGTGCAGTCAGTCAATGGGGACTCTTAATGCTGGAGTCAGGAGGAGTGGGCATCTATTTAGAGTTGTTTTTTTCCAATACACCATATACCTATAATTAAATGTGTCTGAAAGATTTCTACTTTCTATGAAGCAATGACAACTACAAACGTCAGTTCCAGTGTCACCCTGGTAGTCAACATGTATACAGAGAGAAGGCTTAGAGACAGTATGAGTCATTTAAAGCAGAAATCCCCAGTGAATAGTGAAAGGCTGACTGTGAGCTGTGAAAACAATAAAAACGGAACACAAGTCAGAGGCTCTTCCTTGTCTAATCTGCTCCTTCAGACTGAAGGAAAAGTCAGGGGTTGGACGTTAGAGATGGCAGGCATTTCTCTCTGGATCCTTGTGCAGAATGCTAAACAGGTCAACCAAATGTCACATGCCCTTGGCGCACCCCTTTTCACAAAATAAGCCTGGAAAATAATCCCCAAACCACATCATTTTCTGGCTTCTGCATCTGTACATTGTGAATGCAAAACCAGGATACAGCCCAGCACCACATTACTCTCTATATATAGATAATGGTTTGTGTATGTACTGGTTTGTAATTGTTAGTGCCTGTTTTAGAATAGCAGCAGTAGTTTCAGATGAGCCAAAATCAACATTTTCTCATGATGCTCATTAGTGCTCAGCTGTTGCTAGTAGAGTATGGGAAGTCTAAAAGTCATGCATCCAAAAGTCCATTTCTTTTGGAGTTCATTCAGGGACAGTAGGACCATAAGGTTTTCAGCTTGAAAGAGCTTTGCTAGTTTACAAGTGTTCCTGTAGGTAATAAGCCTGTTTTCAGAATTCGCATAGATTCTACTTAGGACAAAATAAATTAGATGAAGTGATTGGAAAGCAATCCGCCAATGCAGTTGTTACAGTGGTGAATTGATAGTCTCTGGAGCCTACAGTGGCTAAGGATTTGCTCTAACTGTAATCCATGGTGAATGTTTCTATTACAGAGGGCATAAGAACAATAATAGTACATCTTAGTTAAGGCTAATTAAACCAGGATAGCACACTCTGATACGCTGATACTCTGGGGTATATGTTGCACAGATTTACCAAAGCGACCACATAAAACTCTTTCTGGCTATTAACAAGAACATTTACAAGAATCTTATCCAAATTGAGTAAAGTCGTAAGTTTAGAGTGATGCAAGCCATGGTCAAGGCTTCTACTGAAATACTGCAAGCCATATTAATAGATTTAAATTCCATACAAAACTCTTGTACATAAACTATAGGAGTAGAAATGGATATGGTTATGTCAACAGACCAAAGGCAGCAAGTCAACTCTTTAGTCATAATATAAGTTATGGATGCTATTACCACAGACCCTCTAAATTTCCTTTGTTTGAGTTGGGAGACTGTATATTTGAACTATAGTTTGGATAACAGCAAGATACTCCTCACATCTCAAGCAAGTGTTTAGTCAGTGTAAACAAAGTGGCCAAGGATAAGAAGATATCTGATAAATGAGACCAATTTACATAACGATTAGGTTATCTTGAATCATTCGTGGTTTATAAATAGTTAATCTGCAATAGGTAGATCCAGCAAGGTCTGTGAAATAATTGATGAAGTGGACCACAGAGGGGACATAGTGGCTAATTAAGTCCTGATAAGCTCTGATCTTTATTTATGGCTTAAGACACTCATTTAAAAGTATAGTCTTCTTTAAAAGTATGACTTCACTTTATAGGGAAATGTGAACTGGAATGATTATTGTGTTTACATTCATCATCAGTGTTATGACCCTATATGAAAATGCTCACTCAGGTATAAACATGAAGGATATGAGGGTGGCCATTTACTGTGTACACTGAAGAGTGTTTGTTAATTCTCTCCATCTGTTAGAAGATTTACAGATGGATATTAAATGAGATGAAGAATGCCAGCTGATGCCTCCCCCTCTTCCATATCTAATATGGGAATTCACAACATTCTGATCCCTCATACTCTCTCATAATGGCCTCTGGCCAGAAAACAGGTGTCTGGACACCTTTCAGGAAAGAACTCCACCCCACTGTGAGGAGAATGACTTGAAGTAAAATATCATTTTTCTTTTGCTGAATGATAAGGCAAATAGATAAAATGTTTGCAACATAAGATCTAGATGGTAAATTTGCACTTATATAGCGCTTTTATCCAAAGCGCTTTACACTGTGTCTCATTCACCCGCTCACACACACACTCACACACCAATGGTAGCAGAGCAAGGCGCTAACTTGCCATTGGGAGCAACTTGGGGTTCAGTGTCTGTCCCAAGGAGACTTCGGCACGTGGAGTCACGCGGGCCGGGAATCGAACCACCAACCCTACGATTAGTGGACAACCCACTCTACCAACTGCGCGCCCCTAGATAGACTGCATTAGAATGGCATTTTATATGTGCTTTCAAATAAATCAATTTGACTTTTTCTTTTACTTCTACCATGTCTCTACCAAGAAAACTATACCAGTAAAATGAAAAAAATGTTTGATTATGAGAGTTGTATATTCATATAGGGTATACAGGTGGTACTTTTTGATTTGTGTTTTGATTAAAATTTTTTAGACATACCACCTTGGCTTGCTCATTAATTCTTAAAATGAAGAATATCCCTGCACTCTCCTATCTTCATTCAACAGAGTGTGTGGTGTGAGGATTATTATTTTATGACTTTTACCCAAGAGGCCTTTGAGACATGGAAGTCCTAGACTGCAAGGTCAGGCCATTCAATCCGTTCTAATTATGTACGAAACTGCCCTTTGAGCAAAAGCAATATTTAAAATAAGCATTTTCCCATAGCAGTATTTTAGAAAACCCACATGGACCAGGTAGTCAACTAGCAAGCTAGTCTAATTAGTGTGACTCATGTGTCATTGGGATTAGTATAAAGGGGCATGCAAGTTTTACCAAGGCGATGGTTTATTTTTTTCTAGGGAGAGGGCATACCCTTGCTTTTTGCATCAAATTGAGTCCTGAGTATGAGACAAGATTATGTTCTAACAATCTACTGTTTGGCCCAGGACCATGGGTATGAAAGAATGACTAAAGTGATATTTTCAGCTGTGGTAGACTGTGAATCTCTGTGAAGATTCCCATAATGTGTTGTTTGCATGTGTTGATGTAAACACATCTGGTAGGAACACAGGAACTAATAAACAGAGTGCAGTTGTCTCTTGGTAGTAATAAATACCAAGGAAATGCATCCTATTTACTTTGGCCTTGACTTTTGAGTCTAAATGCTGTCTCTTGCAAGTGTCTGAAAAACTTATCTCATGCTACCGGTTTTATGCACAACACTTTTCCTCTTGTAAAGTAATTTTGGAAATAAATTCATGGGTTCCATCTCTGGAACACAGGGTGAGAGGTGAGAATACATCCTGGATTGGATGCAGTCCATCGCAGGGCTCCATGCCCACACATATTTACACTGTCATTCACACCTAGGGGCAATTTAGAGTAGCTAATCTACTGTACCCACATGTTTTGGGAGGTCGGAGGAAACCAGAGAACCCAGAAGAAGCCTACTCTGACATGGGTAAATCATGAGAAACTCTGTACAGACCCTGGAGCTGTGGAGTGGTAAATGACATAAATGTAGTGCTGTTATTATGACACTTATATTTGATATATGGCAGTGTTGACAGTCTAAAACCTTTTGGACCTTTTGGTAATTGTGCTATTATAAAGATGTTTCATTAATCCTGCTGCTAAATTGCTTCTCAGATAGTATCACACACACACACACACACACACACACACACACACACACACACACACACACACATATACACACACACACACACACACACACAGGTCTATCACTATAGTAATATGATACTAATGATGTGCTGTAATAGCTGGAGGTTTTAAGTTCAGTGTATCAACATAATGACCTGAAAAAAACCCCTAATGTTCAGCATGTAGTGTTGTATTGTAGGGTATCCTTTTGGGTTTATGAAGCACTTATCATGCAAATATGCTATAAAAATTACATAGACTGAAACAGAATAAAAAAAGATGCAGTCTTTTACATAGTAGGCTAAAATTAGATCAATGAAGGTAGTAGACGATCTTGTTCAGTATATACAAACAACTGTTTCCACCCAGGGGGTAAGAATCAAACTTTAAAGGTGCAGGAAAGATGCGCAATTATATACTCAGGTTTGAAATGAAGGTCCTGGATGCATAGGTCTGTGCTTCAGAAATTAAATTAGGTCATGTTATAACCAAGCATAGATCCCAAACATAGGCACAAAATCAGATGGGTAGAAGTGACAGGCTTGGCATTCAGTTTGGACACAGCTAAAGCAGACAGATGGTAAGTGGTCACCTAGCTCATTTACATCGACTTTTCAGGGTCACTTTCCTAATGGCTGCAAATCCCCCTGGTTACAAAAACGCAAGCAAAAATAATCAGTGCTAGTTCTTTTGGCTAAAATGTGCCTGAGTCATGTCACAGCAAGTAGTTATATCAAAGAGACATAGATAATATATATGAAACAGACACATAAAGTACATTAATAAACTGATAAATTAATAATTTGGCTGAAAACTGAAAGGCTATAACATTTGTTTAAAAATCCCACAAAACAATAAAAATTAAATTTTGTAAAGGACCAATTAAATAAATTTTTTTTCTTACAAAGGTCTAAATAACACAAATTAATGGTAACACTTATCTACTATTGCATACAGTGGCAAGAAAAAGAATGTGAACCTTTAGGAATTTCTTGGTTTTCTGCATAAATTTGTCATAAAATGTGATCTGATCTTCATCTAAGTCAAGGGCATTGACAAATATAATGTAATAAAATAATAACACAAAATAAATTCTGATCGTTCATGTCTTTATTGAGAACAACCAAAAAACCTCATAGTGCTTGTGGAAAAAGTATGAGAACTCTTGAGGTAATGACCTCAAAAAAGCAAATTGAAGTCAGGTTTTTGCACATCTGGAGTCTCGTTAAGAAAATGAGATTGGAGGTGTGGACTACAGCTACTTTGACTGATAAAAACCCCTCAAACTTTTGGAGTTTGCTCTGCACAAGAAGCACACGCTTTTGTGAGCCATGCCTCACCAAAAAGAGCTTTCAGAGGATGTACGATCAAGAATTGTTGACTTACATAAAGCTGACATGGGTCACAAAGTGATTTCAAAGACTTTAGAAATTCACCAGTCTACAGTTAGGCAAACATTCTACAAATGGAGACACTTTGGAACTGTTACCACTCTACCAAGAATTGGGTGACTAGTCAAAATGACACCAAGAGCACAACAAAGACTCATCAATGAGGTAAAGAAACAACCCTGAATGACAGCCAAAGATTTGAAGGCACCATTGGAACTGGCTAACATTTCTGTTCATGAGTCTACAATACATAAAACATTGAACAAGCAGGGTATCTATGGCAGGACACCATGAAGGAAGTCACTGCTTACTAAAAAGAACATTGCTGCACGAATGAAATTTGCATAAGAGCACATTGACACTCCACAGCCGTATTGGCAAAATGTTTTGTGGAATGATGAAACTAAGATTGAACTATTTGGAAAAACCACACAGCACTACATCTGGCGTGGAAAGGGCACGGCATATCATCATGAAAATATCATCCCAACCGTAAAGTATGTTGGAGGAAACTCATGATTTGGGCCTGCTTTGCTGCATCAGGGCCTGGCCAGCTTGCAAACATTGAGAGGAAGATGAATTCCCAAGTATATCAGACAATTCTTCATGATAATGTGAGAATGTCTGTATGCCTGCTGAAACTGTGTAGAAGTTGGGTGATGCAACAGGATAACGACCCAAAACACCGGAGCAAGTCCACAACAGAATGGCATCAGAAAAAAAAAATCCGCCGTTTGGAATGTCCAAGTCAGATCCCAGACCTCAACACAATAGAGATGCTATGGAATGACTTGAAGAGAGACATACATATGAGATGTCCAAAGAATATGACCGAGCTAAAGCAGTTCTGCAGGAAGAATGGGCTAAAATTCCTCCAGAACGATGTGCAGGTCTGATCCACAGCTACAGGAAGTACCTGGTTGAGTTTTAATAACTGGGGTCAACCAGTTATTAATTCTAAGAGTTCACTTACTTTTTCCACTACCATGTTGAATGCTGAATGAGTGTGTTCAATATAGATATGAGGGATCAGAATTTATTTTGTGTTATTATTTTAGGCACATTATATTTGTCAATACCCCTGTATAAACAAATTTATACAGAAAACCATGAAATTTCAAAAGGTTCACATACTTTTTCTTGCCACTGTAACTATTAATGGTCATATTTTAGATAGGAATAAGACAATTTGGAGTTTTTTTGCTTTGTTTTGTTTTGTTTTGTTTTGATGCTTCACATTCCCACATTTGACTACCACCATATAATTTGACACAATAAACATATTTATTTTGTCCACACGTGTACAAATACACTTGTTTTCATCATCAACAAGTCATGTTGCGAGCTTGCTAATCAGATCTATAGAGGGTAAACAAATCTTTTAAATCACCCACATTTCTAACCTGGGTCAGTCCATCTCAAATGGTCCTATAATTGTAAAATTGGTTGCTTAACCGTTTTTAATTTTTTCTAATTTTTAGGAATGATTACCTCTAAGTATTGGCATTGCAAAAGGGTTCTCCAAATCTGGCCATTGAGGTTCACTGTCCTGCAGAGTTTAGCTCCAGCCATAATCAAACATACCTGAACAAGCTAACCAAGGTCTTCAGGATTACTAGAAAATTACAGGCAGGTGAGTTTGGAGGTTGGAGCTAAACTGCAGATTTGAAGAACCCTGTGTTCACTGTTACCAATATCAAATGTAGTAACATTTTAGATATCATTGACAAGAATAAGCTATTGTATAAGCATAATTACTATAAAATACTGTAAATTTAAAAAAAAAAAGATTTGTCATGCTTATATTATATCTGTTCATTTCTCAAAATGCATGAATAATGTAAGCTTTCCCACAGATTTCTACTAGCCCTAGCTCTATAACCAGTGGATTCTCTATAACCATTGGAAACTCCCAATTTTTACAATCTGGTCCTGCACCAGAGATATTCAACATGAAATTAGGGAAATTTAAAGAAAATTGCACTTTCTTGCCACCATAAAAAAGAGAGAGGTCTTAACCCTGAAATGTTCTGCATGCACACTATACGTACCTAGGTACCCCCCAAAGACTTGAACCTTTCCCATAATAAATTGACCCTAAGTGTGGAACTGTGAGCAATCTTGAGCATTACATTAGGACTTTAGTCCTAGGTCTAAGGAACAAGAATGTACAATATGTTTATATATGTACACGTACCTTGTAATGTGCTCTAGAGATCAGATTTGTTCCAATGAGCTAGGCCCATACTGAGCCAAAATATTGAAGTTTATGTAAACAGCTGTATAACCAAAATCTGTGTTGGACCGCTTGAGATGGAATGACCCACCTAATGTCTCTCGCCCTGTAGCTACTCTTTGGTCTGATGAACTGCCTTCAGCTAAATATGTATATAAATGCATGTATATGTTTCCCCAACAGAGAATCTGCTACAGAAATTGAGCTGGTTCATGTTCAGAAACTTCGTTCGGCCCATTAGGCTATTTGCTGGATCCACCCGTCGAATGTGTTCTGTCAGTTTTTTAACCCCTGCCCTAGACTATAGAAAAATGTCTTTAGGATTTATGAATATTTGAAAACTGTAGAGGAAATATAACATTACCATTAAAGATACAATAACAACATTAAAAGAACATGCTGTGGTGCATCATCACAGTTAAGCACCATATGTTTTGTACTAATTACCAATGAAGAGTTCAGTCTAAAATAATTGACATTATGTAAGAGCTTTCAAGACTTTTCAACTGCTCTCATCCACCAGTTTAAATGGAGAGCATTAGTATTAGTCAGAATATGTCTTCTAGATTTCAGCAGTATGAATTCTAATGAATATTCATTGTGTCTCAAAACTGAATGATAAAATTAAGATAGAACGAGATCTGATTTGCACATTTTGTTTGTGCCTCAGGACTTTCATTGTTTCAAATTAAACTTAATTTCAGTCTGAATCATTACTGCTCCATCACTGTGTGTAATCGTCCCACTTAGGAGACAAAAGCTGATGTAGAAAAATGAATAGCTGAAACAGAGGAAAACAATGTCGTCCTCCTTCCTGATAGAAATCATGTGAAATAATGATACCCCAATGTTAAATTACCCAGAGGGTGATTAAACTTTGAGAGTACACAGAACAGGAGTCCAATAAATCTCTTAGATGTATCCTGCTAGTCTGAATAGGAAATGGTTGGTTGAATGTCTTCCGTAGTTTGAAATGAGGGGCAATTATGTGATATCTTGTCTCTGGTGTGTGAAATGCAGCTTCAGGGAAGAGCATCTGTCAAGGAAACAAAAGATAAAGAACTAGAAGATGAAAATAACAATATACCACAAGAAAATGTTGCAAAAAAGCATCAGTAGGGATGATTTGAAGTATTAGGGATC
Source organism: Ameiurus melas (assembly GCA_012411365.1). Classification (NCBI taxonomy): domain Eukaryota; kingdom Metazoa; phylum Chordata; class Actinopteri; order Siluriformes; family Ictaluridae; genus Ameiurus; species Ameiurus melas. The sequence goes on along the minus strand of CM022754.1, from coordinate 17,523,733 downwards.
AGATGATCTAAATTAAGTATAATGAAGCTTCTTGTCATGAGTGAAGATTAAAAGAAATACTGATCATATCTGAGCTGTGCTGCAATATGTAGCCTGGAAAGACCCTTCACATGGTGAATTTTGAGGCATCCAAGTATATTACTGGGAGGAAAAACTCAGTTTTGGTTGTTTGCCAACAAGCTTTCCCAGACTGCCACATATTTGACAAATTTAACTGACAGTGGGTAGTGTAAGCTAATTGTCATGTAAAATACTTTACTTTGTAAAAGAACAAAAGCTTTTCTGGCAAAAAAACAAAACAATAACTTTTCTCATATGTCAAAGCAAAGTATGTCATATACAGTAGCCATCACATACAGGAGCCTTCAATACTTTTCAGAGGGTAAACAAATGAGCACTATTAATAGACCGAGAGAAGGAAGCAATGCGCCAAATATAATCAATTGTTTTCTGCCGTCATTTCCCACAAACACCCAAACAGGAGGAAAAGGCAGTGCAAAGAAACAAACTAAAAAAACTCTTTATTGTGGTGATCTGGGAATCTGGGAAGCATTCGGGACTTTTGGAACTGGTGTGAGGTCTCAGGTGCATAGTGGGATAACCCATTACCACAGTCTGCTTTTATCATTGTTGGCTAATCCTAGCCCATGGTCCCCTCAGGCAAATGATAACACCAACCAAAATAGATCTTAATTCACCTCCAGCAATCCAGGACCATACAGTATACACTTTATGTGTGTTGGCATGCACATGAACAAGTGCCTCTGAGCAAGGGCAAGACAGCCTTCATGGATTTGTGTGGATTTTAGGGCTTGCTATTTCAGAGGAAAAAGGTAATTCTGTGAAAGCACATGCTCTCACAGCAAAAGTAGATAAATGGACCACCTCACTATATTCTGAACTGATCCCCGGGGAGCAGTCTGAAATATCTCATCAAGAGAAGCAAGGAATAAGATAGACAGGGATTGTGTTGAAAACTGACATGACCCAAGGTTTCAAGAGCTCTGCTATTGCAAGAGTTGAGTGATTTGAAATAAGGCTGTAGTTTGCCTGCAGTCAGGTTAAAGGCAAAGCTACAGAACAAATTCCCCGAAAACCTCAGCAGATGTTCAGACCTCCCAGTCTCTGAGCTTCAATCTTCTTGCTCCTTCAGATATGCCTGTCAAGGGAAAGGCAAGAAAAACACAAGAGGGATGTGCGGATGCAGTGAGCTGGAAGCAGATATTTTAAATCTGTAAATGTTTTGAAAGTGGGACGTAAGATCAAGTAAAGGCTGAATAAACATTCAATCATTAAGCAATTAAAGAATACCTCTTCAAATCCCAGTAAAATAGAAACACTTTCCAAGAAGTTTTCCATTCTCAATATGTGTACTTTAACTATTAGTCACTCTTAATGAACCTAGTGGCATGTAAACCCTCATCAAGGTTTTCTTTGTTTAGTTCAATAACTATACTGGAGCATTTGCCTCCATCCTGATTTCTTCTGTTTTTGTGTATATCTCACCCTAAATTGTTTCAGAAATTAAAACAAAAAAGAAAAACAAAGGCCAGCTTGCCTTTGTTTTTTTGTTTGCAAGTCATCCAGTTCTCTCATGCATCAGTAACTGTTCATGACTACACTATCAGAAAGACACTGCGCAAAAATGGCATCCATGTAAGAGTGGCAAGGTGAAAACCACTACTAACCAAGAAGAACATTAAGACTCGTCTGAATTTTGCCAAAACACACCTTGATGACAATCAAACCTTTTGGGAGAATGACCTGTGGACTGATGAGTCGATGAGTTTTCTGCAAAAAGTAAAAACCAATAGTAGCCTAAAATACTCAACAAATGAAATTTTTAGTCTGTATATTAACACCATCCAGGCATCAAAAGACAAATATTTGCCTTCCAAAATAATAGTTGAGCTCTCAATTCTTGTGATAAACTTGTTACATGAATTACAAGAGAAAAACACAAGAGATATGAGTGGATGCATCCATGCATATTTTAAAACTCTTTTCCAAAGTTGAAAGTGGTAGGTAAGATCATGTAAAACCTGAATATATGTTCACTTATTAAGCAGTTTATTGGGCAAAATAATGAGTAAGATATTTGACTTCAAATCTTAGTCAAATAGAAACGCTTTCTGAGAAATTTCATTCTCCGTATGTGCACGTTTACTACTAATCATTCTTCATTCTCAAAGAGTAGCATGTAAACACTCTTCAGTTCTTTGCAAGTCTTCCAAACAGATTTCAGACAGGTATATTTCAGACAATTCAGCCACCTGGAAGAAAATCATTACAAAGACAGCTCACTCACATACCAGAAAGAGAGAAACAGATGGCGCTTGGAGAGGAGACACCTGATTTACACACCAGACCTGAGATAATGTGCACTTTTCAAGAGGTGGGCCACTATGGAGATGAAAGGAAACCTTTGACCTACAATAAGAAGCACATTTGTTAACTGTCAGCCGACACGGATGTTTGGCTCACACCTAGTGTGTTTAAGAATGATCAAATATTCACATACTAAAACCAAGAGCAAATAGACCAATGTAGTTCAGAAACTGTGTGTCAGTTCTAATTTATATTCTGTCCACAGATAGTTGAAGGAGGGCAGGATCCCTATGCCCCCCTTGTAAGCAAAGGATGTTCCAGTTTGTTTGGGCATCTGCTTGTAGATGTAGACACAGTCAGAGCTTTTCATTGATGGTGCTTGGCAAGTTGCTAAAAACAATTCAGTGCTAGGCTGCATGCCCAAGGTAGTGGATATCTACAGAAATACAAATAGGCTAGTGTATTACCAGGGGAAAATTTGAAGATTTTGGAATAAAATTGGCATCATTACATAAAATTGTGTCCAAACAGGTCATGACACTGTCTTCTTATGGCAGCATAGTGGCACCTTTAGACATTTTCATAACTTATTAAAATAAAATCACCTTCAATTATATGTACCTGGAACAAGCATAAAGCATTGGCACTGATGCCCATCTGTCCTGTCTTTAAACTCTCTCTAGAATGTCAGTAATGGTAATAACAGAGCTAACCCTCAGCAGGGAGCCACAGAGGTCGGTCTAACAGCAGCCACATGGTGTCTCTGATTAAAGTACACTGAAAAAGAAATAAAGTTACTACTCAAAGCACACTGACTTCTTTGACATCATCAATGCTAGCTTAAGTTCTAGAGCTGGCCAGCATGAATTATACTGTTGTGCCATGGGTTGCCATATGTGTCTGTGAGATATCAAATGTAGTCACGAAGCACCTTCATGTTAGAAAGCTCTGTCCTAGATGAAAAGGTTGTAGTCTTCTGGAGTTATCCAGCGCAGACTGCAATGCTATGAGTACATAAGTGTTTTTGAGCCTCTGCAGTGCCTGAAACGTCGACTAGCTTCAAAACAAACCATTATTTGGCTGTAAATTATGAAATGAGAAGATAGAAAAGACAGAAATTAAGTAATACATTAAGTGGACATTAACTGTGCTGTATTAAACATATGCTGTATTAAATATTCTACTAATTCAATAATACCGATTCCAAGAAAAATATTCCTTCTCTAATTCTGTAATTCTGTTCTCTAGGCATATGATGCAAGAAATAAATCTGATTCATATCATTTGAAGTAGTTTTTCCTTCCACTGTATTCTTTTGGCAAAAAAAGAAAAATAAATAAAGACCAAAATAGACCTAAAATACTCAATAAATTAAACTCTCAGTCTGTCCATTAATAACAACCAGGCCTCAAAAAGCAAATAGTAATCAATTTGCTTTGCCTTTCAAAATAATAGCTGAAACATTCAACATCGCTTTATTTCCTTTCAGGGAAGCACTTTAGGTCATTACATAAGGAGAAGAGAAAGTAGGTTTAAAGAGGAAAAATCATTAAAGTGGGATAGAACCAACTTAAAAACCCTCTCCAAAGTCTATTTCCACCACATAAACCGTACCTTTCACTTTTTTTCTGAAGAAAAATAAGTAGAAAATTATACAGTACATGATTTAGGTTTGATAATTAAAAGAAAGTTAATGTTGCACTATATATATATAAATATAAAAAGTATGTGAACCCTTTGGAATTTCATGGTTTTCTGAATAAAATTCTGTCAATACCCCTGACTTAGATGAAGATCAGATGACATTTTATGACAAATTTATACAGAAAACCATGAAATTCCAAAAGGTTCACATACTTTCTCACACACACACACACACACACACACACACACACACACACACACACACACACACACACACACACACACACACACACATATATATATATATATATATACAAACACTCAAAATCAACATGTAAATTAAAAGATAAGAAATTGCTAATCGCATAGTTACTCAGTTAATAAATTATTACATTTGTGCAGCTTGGACACTTGGACATTAGAAAGGTGTACTTTAGAAAAATGAGAAATTCCTGGTTATTAACTGAGATTTAAAGCCAATTAATGTAAAACCACCTGACATAAAATGGCCTGTAAACTTTCATTTTGGACCAGAGAATTGCACATCTCAGGCATTTCACTGTCTCACAAATGCTTTACTACAATTATAAAAATGTAACTACAAAACTGAGCAGCTTGTTGTTGCCTGCTTGCTTCCTTCTGGTGCACATGAACAACAAGAAACTGAGTCATACTCCAAATACATAGATACTGTAGTCAAGATAAACTTGAGTGGAAGAACAATGTGCAAACAAAATGCATATGACATGTGACATAAATGATTCATTCCCACCATTTTCTTTCGACTAACAGCACCAAGTAACCTAGAGTCACTTTGGGACTTCACAGTTTTGCTTATGCAACCAGTTTCTGTCACGTTATTTGTTACCATCAACAGTCCTACCACTTTGTGTCAAAATCTGTTCTTCTTAATGTTAACAGAAAATCAAGAAGTGACATTTTTTATATGGTCATCGCAGTGTCACATCTTTGTTTTCCTCAGAGAGACTAACAATACACTGTGGTCAGAGATAGAACTGTGCTATAAAATACAATGCGATATTAAGAATTCTTTGGATAGTTCCTGCTATGAATAATACAAACAGCGACGAGCCTGAGAAATGTTGAGAGAAAAATATGAACTCGTTGAAATACAACCTGAGCTGGATGATTTGGTGTGACATCCATTGCAGAGATCCATTCATTCATCTTCAGTAGCCATTTTATCACAATGGATCTGGAGTCTGTCCCGGGAATACTGGGTGCAAAGCAAGAATACACCCTGGGCAGTTTGAAGAGCATCAAGCATACACACATTTGCACACTCATTTATAGCTTGTGGCAATGTAGAGTAGCCAATGGAACTACTAGCATGTTTTGGGGAAATTGGAGGAAACGTTATATTATTATATAAGATATTATGGGTTTTCCCCTTCACAGCATGACTAATGTTTATGGGATTAGTCCACAGGGATGAAAAAAATAGGGGTGCGATTAGCACATTTGCCTTGCACCTCCGAGGTTGGGGGTTCGAATCCTGCCTCTGCACTGTATGTGTGTGTGGAGTTTGCATGTTCTCCCAGTGCTTTGGAGATGTCCTCTGTGTACTCCTGTTTCCTCCCACAGTCCAAAGATATTGGTTGTAGACTAATTGGCATTTCCAAATTGTCCATAGTGTGTGAATGTGTTTGCGATTGTACCCTGCAATGGGTTGACAACCCATCCAGGTTTTTCCCAACCTTGTGCCCCGAGTTCCCTGGAATAGGCTTCAGGCTCCCATGCAAACCTGGATAAGCGGTACAGTACATACGTACATTAATAATTTATTTCTTTATTATTTCTAAATTATAACTTTATATTCATCTTTATTTTTATTAATAGGTAACGCTCACAGCTTCAGGGTTCGATCCTGTGCTTGGTTTCCAGTCTGTGTGGATTTTCTGTGCAGGTTCTCTGGTTTTCTCCTCTTCTACACCTTCCAAAAACTCACTGGTAAGTGGATTTGCTACTCTAAATTTCCTTTACGTGTGAATGTGTGTTTGTGCTTATATGCATGGTGCTATCCAGGTTGTATTCCCACCTCACATCCAGTATTGCTGGGATTGGCTCGGGATTCACTCTAATCCTGACCAGAATAAAGCGGTTGCTGAAGCTGAATTAATGAATGAAGCCATGAAAAGATGTAAGCTGTATCTAGGTTTCTGGATTGCTGCAAAAGTTTTTATGCCTTTGAGACTCCTCGGCATGACAAGTACACTTTGGTTGTGTTCTAGATTTAGATATGTCACTTTTAGGTCTGTCATGAAGCATCACAAACCCCCAACAGCTACCACTTAAAGTAAACCACCTCAGGCATCTGAATTGAGCTCAGATTAGACAGAATAATAAATCTGACATCAGCTCTGACACAAGTGTTGATGTGAGAGCTTCACAGCAACCTTGGCTTTGAGATGACACTACTGGCTCTCCTCAAGGATTCACACTGGTGGAACTAAATTACTCATATCTTCTGTGCCCTAGAGGCCACATTTCACATGATTAAGATGGTGAGGCTGGGAGGCCATAAGACATCTCCCTGGGCTCAGAATAATGACAGGAGTCTTGACAGCATCAATAAGCTCTGTTGGAACCCAGGCAACGCAAAGTCCGGACATGAGCATGGATCTGGATGTCATGACAGGAAAATGGCAAAGGTAGCTAATGGCAAATGTATTTTTCTCCATAGCCTGAAGTGAACAGTGTCCTCTCAACCTACTCAGCATATTGATTTTCCTTCCTCTAGAATTAGTGTTAAATTTGGTTTAGAGAAAAGTTCACATTAGGTAAGTCAATTAAATGATTAATTCCTCTCCAAATATTTGCATCCAGGGCTACAGGCACTGGAGCAAAGCAACTGAAGGATTTATTGTAATAATCTGCTAAGTATAATTAGAGATCTGGTGAACTGTCAGGCTAAATGTAGGTTTCAGGCTTCTAAATTAAGGAAAATGAAAAGCTTTGTAAACATGACATTAAAATCTTCTTGGACAAACACCTCCATAATTCCAGTAAAATAAGTACTAGGCTGAGTTACTGGGCATTACAACATGTTTTATACAAAGGAAGAGTTTACATTACATATATTCTGCTATTTGATGTGGTGGAGGTTATTTATACTGTATATTTCTATATGTTTTATAATAGTGGGATGCTGTACTAACAACTAGTCAGGAACTAGAGATGAAAATGAGGCTTTCGGGTTGCAATTTACAGTACAGTGGATACTGAATATTAATGGGCACTGTCCCTCACAAATAAATTAGTAAATAAAATAAAATAAAATAGTTATTTCATCCTTAGGTTTAACTACTGTCCAACAGACACACACTTTTTTCAGATTACTTTGTGGCTTAGTGGTTACCATGTTTGCCTTGCACCTCTGGGGGTGGAGTTTGCATGTTCTCCCTGTACTTCGGTGGTTTCTTCCTGGTACTCCGGTTTCCTCTCGCAGTCCAAAAAGTGCGCTGTGGGCTGATTGGCATTTCCAAAATTGTCCATAGTGTGTGAGTGTGTGTGCGACTGTTCCCTGTACTGAGTTGGCACCCCACTGAATTCCCTGGGACAGGCTCCAGGCACCCCCGTGACCCTGTGTAGTATAAGAGGTACAGAAAATGGGTGGATGGATGGATGGATAGATGTATATTATGAACCCCATCACTGGTAATTATTGGTACATCAAGACAATGGGCAAAAAAATAAATGTATCACAAGCATTGTCAATGTAATAAATGATATTTCCAGTGTAAACATATGGGGATACTGTTTAATGCTCTCCTTAGTTTTAATTTGTAGACAAAATAAGAACACTGCATATCTTCCTATAAGGCTTACAAAGGTTATCCTTTTGGAGGGGATCATGGGCCTTTCCGCTATGCAGAATTCATCAGTCTTCACAATATCTCCGGGACCACTAGCCACAGCTGCAAAGCATCAAGGATCCACAACTACAGTATACACCATGTATCAGGTGGTTTTGCATCTATGCAGTTCTCATATTTATAAAACATGCTGATAAAAAAATAAATAAATAAATTACGAAGGATGCCAATATTTCTAGAGTATAACAAACCAAGAATTGTAAAAGAAAACCCAGTAGAACTGATACCGTGCAAATGTTACATAGATTAAACATTCTTTGATTTTAGAATCGATAAATGTTGATTATGCAAATGTTGTGTAATGCAGATATTCTGTAGAGATGGATTAAAATGGACATCTGCAAGATCTAGTGCATTTTCCAAACATTCACAGCGTATTTTAGCTGCAATATGTCAGTATTATCTAGCACTCATGTCTGACATATACTGTTAAAACAAATAATAAATAAATAAAAATGTGTGACTCAATTATCATCTTATATCAGCTTGATAAATAGGACAGTCTGTGGCTATGCACATTCATACATGGGGACATAGTGACCTCTGCTGTCCAGCTTCAGAACTGTTAGTCACAGCAGGAACCACAAATTAAATTACATTTCAAAAATAAAACAACTCCCATCCATTACTCAGTCATTCATCTTAAAGCATATTATTAAAAACCTACTATTAATTATTCAGTAATTTAAACAAATCAAATAGAATCAGCTCACTCTCTGAAGTTATGAGAGTGAGTATATCTACATGAGATATATTCTGAGATATATTCTGAATATACTAAGTATTCCCTTAGAGTGAAAAAAAAACGCTGTTTGATAGATATGAGCTGATGTTCCATTGAGTTGCTCACATTTCTAAATGTTGAGCAATCAGTGCACACTTAGCTCAACAGAATTATTATTGCACCTGATGGTCAAAAATGGGAAGTGCAACAGACGCAAATAAGAGACCCATTGGAGCAGGAATTACACTGCACCATGCTTACGACAGATTACATCAACATTTTCAATGGAGGTGCAGCAGGCAAGATATAGATGAGATATAGTTATGCTGAAACCTGTCAACCCAGGTTAATTATATTAGCTCTCAGAATGAGCTGCTAGACTGTAAAACTAATTGCCCCTTAAACATAAAATCTGATTGTGCCACCTTCATCAGCAATAACTGCAACCAAATGATCAATCTTTCATTTACTTGGTAAATGGTCTGCACTTATATAACGCTTTTCTCCAAAGAGCTTTACACTGTGTCTCACTAACCCAATCACACACACCAATGGTAGCAGAGCTGCCATACAAGGTGCTAACTTGCCATCGGGAGCAACTTGGGGTTCAGTGTCTTGGCCAAAGACACTTCATCATGCGGAGTCAAGTGGGCCTGGAATTGAACCACCAACCCTACGATTAATGGACAACCCGGATCATTGTTTTGCTTCATAATAAAGTTACACTTAAGTTTCAACTTACAGACTGAAGTAACATTCTCCTTTAGGATTTTCTGGTAGAAAGCAGAATTCATGTTTCCCTCAATTATTGCAAGTTGCCCAGGTCCTGAAGCAACAAAGCATCCCCACACCACCACACTTCCACCACCATGCTTGACTGTAGGTATGATGTTGTTTTTGTGGAATTCTGTGTTTAGTTTATGCGAGATGTAATGGGACCCCTGTCTTCCAAACAGTTCCACTTTAGACTCATCAATCCACAGAAAATTCTCCCAAAAGTTTAAGGATCATTAAGGTGTGTTTTGGCAAAATTCAGATAAGCCTTAATGTTCTTATGACTTAGCAATATTTTTTGCCTTGCCACTCTTCCATGGATGCCATTTTTGCCTAGTGTCTTTCTGATAGTGGAGTAATGAACAGTGAACTTCACTGATGCAAGAGAGGCCTGTAGGTCCTTTTATATTGTCCTTGGCTCTTTTGTGACTCGCTGTATAAGTAGTTGCTGTGCTCTTTTTGGAATTTTGGAAAGTCAGCCACAACTGGGAAGGTTCACTACTGTGCCGAGTTTTTCCATTTGGAGATAATGGCTCTCACTGTGGTTGTTTGGAGTCCCAGAGCCTTTGAAATAGCTCTGTAACCATTGCCAGACTGATGAATTTCAATCACCTTCTTCCTCATTATTGCTGGAATTTCTTTCAATTTTGGCAAAGTGTGTTACTGGGTAAGACCTTTTAACCAACTTCAAGCAGTTGAAAAAGTTCTATATAAGTGTTGATTTGGTTGAACAGAGCTAGCAATAAACAGGCCTGGTTGTGTCTAGTCCAGCTGAACCCGCATTATGAATGCAGTTTTGATAGATTTGTGGAATTAATGACTATGGGGCACAAATATATTTTATCAGTTGGTATTGGATAACTTTTTTGCTTCAATAAATAACCTTATCATTTAAAAACTGTATTTTGTGTTTACTCAGGTTTGCCTTTGTTTTAATTTTTGAAACAATTTAGTATGAGATATACACAAAAACAGGAGAAATCAGGATGGGGGCTGTACACCACTGTATAAGCTATTGACTCTCACCTGCCTATTATTGTTAGGGTTACCCTAAACACACTAGATAGTAGTCTATAGCATATGTCAAGTTTGACAGCCTCTCAACTTAAATTTAATTGAGGCTATCTCATAAGTAATGTCATGTCTCACCAAATCTATTGTCATGAGCCTCTGCTGCATTTATTTATTTATTTATTTCTGAATGTATTCCATTGTATGAATTGGTGATAAAGATTCAGTGGAAAATATTTTGATTGATTGCACCTATCTGAGTCTAGCCTAAAATGGGACCCACAATTTTTCCTCTGAATCTTAATGTTGTCCATTTTTGGCCTACATGAGGATGAGATATGAGCTGTAAGGCCAGAGTGCTGTGAGGACATATTGAAATCATCCATCATACCTAATTTCTTTTTATAATTGAGGTGTCTGAGTAAAAGCGCAAATCCATAAAAACACCAAATATCAGAGGCCAGGTAGAACAGGATTCTTCATATTAACAGTGGAGAGGTTACAGCATATTTTTACTAGTCAGCATCACCATTTCTTCAGAAGAGAAGCCAATAGTAATGACTAACGCTAAGCATTATGCACCAGAGCTTTCTAATAAAGACACAATACATACACTGTTGTATGAAAAAGCTTTTGCAATTACTCATAAAATATAGTCTCATCTCCATCCAAGTCATAATAATAGAAAACATGTTCTGCTTAAACTAACAATACACAAACTATCAAGCTTTTCATAAACTGTTTTCAAAAACTGAATAAATTGATTGATTATTGACAGTCCAGGCTAAAAAAGACCTTTGTCTTGATTGACTGACCTATTTAATTTAATCAATATTTCTGGGATTTCTTGAAAGAACAGCCCCCTACACCATGTCAACTAGATTAAGGTCTGGACTCTGACCTGGTCAGTCCAAAACATGCATTTTCTTATTTTTTTTAAACTATTCTGTTGTTGATTCTGTCATGCCTTGTTGCATCATCCACAAACACATTGCTGGATAACTCAAGTTCACAGTATGACCTGGATGTTCTCATTGTTTTTTTTAAGACAGATGAGACAAAAGTGGAACTTTTTCCTTGAAAGACAAAATGCTAAGTTTGCAGGGAAAAACTACTAGACTACACACTAACACTAAAACCCGAGTCCAACTTTGAAGCATGGTGGCATTAGCATCATGGTTTGGGGTTGTTTTGCAGTCTCAGGGCTGGAGATATTTCACACATTGAGGGTGCAATCAACTCATAATAGCATCTCAAGTAGTTTCACAGGAGAATATCAGGGTATGTATAGGTATGCTTTTGCTTTTCTTGGATTTCCTCCCACAGTTCAAAACATGCAGGTAGTTGAACTGGCTATGCATCATTTCCCCTTGGTATGTGTATGCACATGGTATCCTGTGATGGATTGGTGTCGCATCCCTAGCGAATTCTCCCGAATTGTGTACAGTGTTCCCGGGCTCCACTCTGGCTCCTCTAGGACCCTGAGCAAGATGAAACAGTTACTAATGAATAAATGAATGAATGAATGAATGTCAGGCTAGAGGTCTGTCCCATGAACTTAAGTGAAGAAGAATGATTCAACGAAACAATGACTCAAAGTACACAGTCAGAGAACAGTTAAGGATGCAAGTGCGGGTACTCAATGGTTTTCTTTAACGAGGTAATATCCCTATTACCCGACTAAACAGGAGATGAAAAGCAGTACGCCAAAGTAGTAGTATGTCTGAATTCGCAGTATTCATTAAACAGTAGACGAGAAATACCCGGATGATCTACTGCTTCTGCCTCAGTTCTGCAGTATGGGACCAGTGGACACTGTGAATACAGAGCTATCCCAAAATGCAATGGGATTGGTTTGGAAGAGCTGTCACAATCCATGCATAGTACTTTCAGATTGTATTCATACTTACTACTTATACTGATCAGTATATACTGTATCAATGACTGTCATACTGTCACAGTATGCGATTTCAGATGCAGCCTTGTTGTTATACTTCTAAGTGGCCATGTATGTAGGCCACACTAAGTCCTGAAAGTGTAGCTGGACACCGGTTCTGGCATCGACATGAGATACACGAGTAAATATACTCCAACAGAAAGGTGAAAAAAAGAAGAAAAAAATGAAGCCATGCGAGGACATGTGTTACAGTGATTTAATCATGGACCAGGGTGCTATTAGGCATGGCATGAAAGATTTGAGTATTCTAAGGACAAAACAATGACTTACTTGTAGCAGTTTTATTGTTTTAAAACTTGGCGCATTAATATCGGATTTATAAGTTATATTTTATAATAACTAAATCTGATTTCGCACTTTAAACCAATTTTGACCTTAAGTCCTCTTGTAAATATCTTAGAAATATTGACGAGCGGAAACATTTTTACCAGGAGGAATGGTGTAAAATCCCTCCTCACTCTTATGCAAGTTTGATTAGTAACTGGTGAAGGTTATTGCGGCTAATGGAGATTCTACCCACGTCTACAGTAAGTGTTATTTGTGTATTGTTAGTATAGACAGTGTGCTTGTCTATTATTTTACCTGGGATTGAGGTCAGACCACATTTCATGAGTAATTAACACATAAATCAATTCTAAACCTTTTTCTTCAAATGTAACAATCGTGAACAACCAGTGATGGTGTTTTAATTTACGGTCTTGCTTTTTGCACAGCAACAGTATTACAGTATTACTCATACTTTTAATCAGGATTAAATTATTGCGCTGAAAGGATATTGATCTTTATAACAGAGAGCGTGAGAGTGTGCTGAAGTTACTGTATATTTTCTAGCTACTTATTACAATGCATTACAGTGCATGATTATATAAAATGAGGTTATATTATGTTGGGTAGTGTAGTTAACCTACATTGTGTAGAAAAAAGCCTTCCAGTATAATGCTATAAACGGACTTTTTTGGCATTTGGTTGTGAAAGAATATTGGTTCATTTGGGACAGCGTTTGGATAATAGAACATCAGATAATCTCAAATATCCACAACTCTGAGTTAAGCTTTATTAACTATCTGTACTCTAGGGTGAGTTCAGGTCATTTAGAACAGCCTGAGCATATTGAAATAATTTCTGATATGTAATTTAAAGCCCACAACAATAATACGAGACAAAATGGTCAAACCACTTTAACCAGTAAATCAGTTCATTGGTGTAATGCTATAGAAAATGGCTTATGGTGATCTTGCAGCAGGTTGATCCATTCAAAGAAATGGTCAGGACTATAGAATATGCTAATATGAGCAAATATTAAGGCCTACATTAGAGCTGTGTGAAAAGGTGATTTTATAAAACTGTATATAAACTTTTGATTTATACCACTTTAACTATAAACTTTAACTACATGCATATTGCATTTGTATGTATTTATATTATATCCTGTTTTAGGGTTTAATTTATGGTTGGAGGAGATGGGAAACAAAAAAGTACACAAAATACCAAAAATACTAAAAACTGCCTGACAATTAGCTATAGTCTAGAATTATATCTAAACAAACCCTTCATAATGATTCACAAATGAATCATGGTGTGAATTAACATGATGAGTTAACAAGAGGTCAGTAAATAACTACGCCATCATGGCTATTCATATATGACTCATTTGGCTGTTAATGTATACGTGTCACTATTTCTGAATGCATGTGTTAATTCATCATTATGATAGCATTAGTAAAGTGTTGGCAGTTATCTTTTACTCAGAATAACAAGATTAATAAATAACAACAAGAAGATCTTTTCCCCTCAAGAGGGCAGCAATGCTTTATTTTCACATTAACATTTGGCTACACAGTGCTTCAGTACTGGTTATACATTTTTTTACGAGATCAATGTACTGCTCACTGATTAGACTTTAAATGTATATGAGATGTAAGAGATATCTTTTCATATCGGTGCTAATATTATTAGAAGAAATAAGTTATATATTAGCACTTTCTATGTTCTGCATACAGCCTGCCTGAATAACATCACTTAACCTCATTTTTGTGAACAGGGGCAGTGGTGACTGTGGCCTTGCAATAAACCATTGCATTTCCACTTCAATTCTAACCTCAGTTCATAGTATCTATATGGGAAATCTGTAATTCATATTCAGTTCATGCAGCACTGGTGGTATTTTTAGTGTCCGGAAATAATAAAGTGACACTGATATGATATTTTTGCACAAAGAAAACAATACAAAACTTATTTATGTATCCACTCATCATCACATTTCTTCACGTTTATTTCATAAGTGACTGAGGTGTAGCGTGTATCTTGTGGAGACTCTAACACGCCTACATTAAATCCAGTGATGCCACTGAGAATGAGTCAGATCATGACTGGTATGTACATGGTCACAGAGATGCTTTATTTTGATCTCTGCAGTATTACAAAATCTGTCATATGTTTACTGCAAAATGCTGAATGCTGTTTTTTTTTTTTTTTTTTGCATTTTACATAACATTCTGAACATCATTGAGCTGTTGACCTAAATTGTGAAAGACACTATTTCGAAAATAGACCAAAGTACTCTTCTGATCGAGGCTGTTTGTGTAGATTCTGAAGACTTGGGATTCAAATGAAAAGCAGAGGTGATAAATAAATATATATATAAATAAATAAAGGGTGTTATGTCCACTCGGGTTACAGATCACTCATTTATAAAAAAAAAAATAAAAAATTCTATATTATGATCAATTTCCCTATGGTTTTAGCTTTTTTTTAAATAAGTATTTAAAAAATATATAATTTATTTTAGTTTTTTACATTATTAAAGGTGATTTTTAGTTAGTGTGCAGCCTGTGATATAAAGACATAAACACAGATTTTTTTTTTTTTACTATACTGTACCATTCCTTGTCAGTGGGATGTACTGTATCTTTTGTACCTGTGATGATTATATTTTATATATCTGAAAAAGGATATAAATTGTACCTTTAAACTCTAAAAACTAATTCAAAATACAAAGAGTGGGCCCTGGTCCAATTATGTATCATAAGTCATTTTAAGCGTAATATACATTCACATTGCCATATATTAGATAAGGAAAGCTACCATTTAATACCAGGTGGTTTTTTTCATAGCGCGAACAAATTTTAGACGAATCTGCTATGAAGGCCGAGGTTGAGACTGGACAACGTGAGAATTTAGCCAAAGAAGGCAAGAAGGAATGGATGAAGAAAGGAATGAAATTCAACATGACATTCAAATCCGCAAATGCAAAGCAGATGCAGTGTCTGTGAAACAGGCAGGTTGCTGTTGGAACATCCAATTTATGTGCCTCATGATTACTAGTTGAAATGACTGTATAAAGTGTACAAAGGGAGGTGGCTTTAATAGATGGATAAATAATCCTAGAGGTTGAGGACTGTAAATTACGTATATGAACAGGGCAGGAACTAGAAACAGATTCACATACAGTAGATTATGGAATGTTCATGGGGAACCCGACTGTATGTACGGTTTTCTAGATATAGTATTTACATCAATAATAGTGCATAAAAAAATAACCTTATTCAGCTTGCAAATAATACACACGTTTAATTCAATCCCATCAATGCAGATCCTTCAACTTGAATCTGTAGAGGTTTGTGTCTTGTAGGTTAAAACACAATATCAAAAATGGTTTCTAAGTGAGGAAATAAGATTACTGGTGAAATATTTACTCGCAGGTCTCCATTGCATCACATTTATCACTTTATATAACAATACACGTTTTGTTGTCTGTTTTTATTCGCAGTATCAGAGTACAGGGATTGTGCAAACAGAGTTCCTGGTATTTTTGCTCACCAGATAGAAAAATGCTGTGCTGTTGTCTCGACATTGCATGCAAAGGTAAGACATTTCTCTAGATTGTCTCTGAAAAAACACCCATGGCTTTGCTGTGCTAATCAGAAGATTATGTTTAGCTCTGTGCTCTGAAATTGAAGGTCAAAACAAACATTGATGTGCTCCGTAATGCAAACACGATTCACTTATTCTTCTATACCAATGAGATTGAATTCAAGTAAATCTGCTCAGTGGCAAAGATATGCAGTGGCAACGTTTACTGACCTTTGCATGCAATGCCACGGTGGAACTTCAGGATTTTTCCATTAACTAAAAGTAAAAAAACTAAACAAAAACAAGAAGAATCCTGCGTGTGCAACCAATATGATCAACACACATCTCCCTCACATAAACATATCAGTTATTCGACAGCATCATGTTTATACTTATCTATTTATTTATTTATTTATTCATATCTGAGAATTAATGAGCAGTAGTAACAATAAAAACCACAGCTGTCAAGGACAACAAATGGACTTTAAACAGATATTCTTGGAGTTCCTCCATAGACTTTGCCCTATAGTCACACACACACACACACACACACACACACACACACACACACACACACACACACACACACACACACACACACACACACAAAAGCGATGGATTTTGAGCTGTCAAATGTTAGTACTCTAAGAATTGTACAATAATCCTCCATCATGCAGAATCGCTTAAGTTTGCTGCATGTCCACAGGAATGGAAAGACAGACGAGAGCCTTTCATACCTGTCTACAAATAACCCCCTGAGACACAAATACATGCGCCTACTGTATGCATTTGTGTTTAAAATTAGTGCAATAAAATAAAGCTAAGCAGCACCAGTTCCAGTGTGAATACATGTACATGGCTATTTGTGCACGTGTTTATGTCTCTCTCATGTCTCTTTCTATATTTTCCACCTCAGCGTATGTGAACTGTTTTTCTTCTTTATATCTGATTGAGGCCCTCCCCTAATTTCTGATGTAAGTGTGTGTGAACAGAAGCGGGAGGGCCCTGCGTGCACTGAGCAGAATCTCTTACCAATCACAGGAGTTTCCCCACCCTCCCTCCCTCTCTCTCTCTCTCTCTCTCTCAATCCTGCTTGTGTGCTGCTGTACTCACGCACATGGGCAGGGTAAAAAGTACAGGGCGAGAGGAGGAGGGGACAGAAAAGCTTAGACAGCTTCTGGTTTTGCTTTCAAACACTCGCTGCATGCCATATCACCTCCCTGTGCACACAAAAACGGCGTGCCACACACATACTCTCAAACACTCATACACATTCAGGGATTAATCACATCTACACATATACACATAAACACAAACACCGAGATTTTGTCCAGCCACCCACTTGGACGACTGCAACTCCAACGGAGAGCACCTGCAGGGAAATGAGGTAGCAAGGAATTCTACACACTGACAGCCAAAACATACATACGCCTGCTTCGCTGGAGTTTCAGAGCAGCCAGCACTACTGATTGGACGTGTGTGTGTTTGTGTATGCGCATGTGAGAGGAACTATATCTCCCCTGAATTGGCCTGATGTCAAACGAAGACTGTCGTTCCCCCATTGGCCTGGACTGCTGCAGCTGCTGCTTGGATCTGGCCAATGGAAGTGAGCCAGAACCAGGACGATCTGGACTCCCCAGCTTGGGAAGCCCGACCTCCATCAATAACTTCAGACAGCTCCGAGACCAGCTGGTCTTCCAGAACCTGAACACAGATAAGTTGAACACCATCATGAGGCAGGACTCACTGGAGTCGGTGGTGCGTGACCCCTGCTACCTGCTCAACGAGGGAATCTGCAACAGCAACATTGACCAGACCATGCTGTCAATTCTGCTCTTCTTCCACAGGTACATACAAACACACACACATAAACACCCACGCTCCAAACATGGCCAAGGGCAAGAAATCGTTCACACTAAACCACAATGCTTTGACTGGCAGATAATAAAGATGATCATAAAGGTGCCATGAAAATGATATTAATTACAAAGTATTTCTTTATTGCGGTTTAGTGCATGTTAAGTCCTGACCCCTTAAAAAATGAACCTTCCCACAGATAATTAAGAATGAATTAAACAGATAGAATCGTGTCAAAGAAATCAAACTAAATCTGTAATTGTATTTCTGAGATCTAAGCACAAGATAACTCAGTAATTAAACCTCAAATCAGTTTTTTGGTTTCATGAACTTGAAATTACTTGAGAATGTAAACGTGTGTATATTAAATAATTTGTAGCAAAGTTAAATCCTTTACAGATTCTGTATAGACATAATATAGTCATGACTCAGAAGATGTTCAGAAGATGTACAGAAGATATAGACTGATAGTGTTGTCAAGACAGAATCAATTTGTAAACTCATTATCATCATTATTCTATGAACTTACCTGTTCAATTACTATTTCTTTCCTCACAGTTAACATAAAACATAAAACTGAATATTATTCAGCATAAGACTGTTTTGTAGTGGAATGCTTTTTCATATTGTACATATTGTTACACAACTTTTATAAAGGTAGGTAAACAGGCAAACTACTTCACAAGTGGTACAAAAAATAAGAACCCCCCCCACACACACACACATACATACCCAGCACCATCATGAATAATCATCATCATCGTCACCATCATCTTACATATTTAAAAATATTTTTTATAAAATCCAGAAGAACATTTAGCTTTGTGAAATGTATCAATGCTCAAATACAAGGTCTCTATAAAACAATGTAAATAATATAAGTAACAACAACAACAACGACGACAACAATGACAATAATAATAAATATAACTGCAAGCAGTGATGACAGGCCCAAGTAGCAATGACGGGCCCAAGCACTACGGTGCCATCGCCACCCATTGGGTTTATGAAAAGAATGCATAGCGAGGGCTGGAGAATAAAACTATGAGCAGTATTTAAAAGTTCACCACATGCACCTTTCACAAAATCCAAAATGGCAAACATCTGCACAAAAAATGTTCGGGATGATGAGAACAATTTGTGTACAGAGTTCCATACATATGTACAAGTATGTATGATTTATGCCCCAAGGTTTTGTACCATGTAAAAGGGGGCGCTACAGAGCCTCCTGACCACACCCATGTGCTACTCTTTACGGGGCCCTAATGCCCAACGACTCTTACTTGTTTGCAGAGTTTCATGAGCATGTTAAGGGCCCCAAAAGCCCCTGAAACCTTGAAAAAATATCCTTAGAAAAACAATAAGGTCCTGCGCACTTTCAGTGCTTGTGCCCTAATAATAATAATAATAATAATAATAATAATAATAATAATAATAATACACTCAAAAATACTATAAATACTTATACTATAAAATAATTGGGCCTAGGGTTGAGCCTGGGTTCTGGACATCCTTCCTCTTTATCCAGCACTGAGTGTCTTTTGAATAAATTATGTTTCACTGGGTTATTCATTTTAAAGCATATTATTCACTAACTACAGTGAAAACATAATATAATATAATTAGAATAAGGGTATATACTGTATGAGAAGTAATTACCAGTGAGGATTGGCACTTACGTAATCACTGGGTGCTTTTTTCCCCCAGAACCACGCTTTCAAATACAGAATGTGAACTCCTAATTAAACCTGTTACAGTTTTAAATGTTTAGTCTGCTGCTATATGAACAGCAAGGACTAATGGGTGTGTGAAACTTGTTTTGACACTTGTTGAATAACCAATAGAAGTGTCTGTCAGGTTAATAATGTTACATGGCATTAGCTGCTGTCATTGCACAGTACCTTTTGAGCTTAATATGTCTGTTCTTTTATGTCAGTCTGACAAATACAGGTGAATACATAGGTGAAACTTTGAAAACACACCCTGCAGAGCTCCCTTGAGTGACATTTGGCAGTCATTACATCGCAAAGTAGTGTGTTGTTTATCTCATTTTGTGTCGCTTTTTCAGCAACTTTTGTGTCTTTTCTCTTTGCCCACTGAGTGCTAATTGACATGACAGTGTACCTTTATTCATCAACAAACTTGAATGCCAGCCAAATAAGCAGCCTGATAACCAGCCACATGTAAGATTGCAGGGATATCTCAATCATTTTGATTAGCTCATCATTAGTTTAGGAATTTAAAGCAGTGACTGAATTATAGCAACATATTAATAGCTTGTAAAATGATGATTGATTACTTCACTGTGCTAACCTATTTACTCAGTTAATACCATAAGACTTTTAAGCCATTAGCAATCATAAATTTCATGACTGAATGATAAGAATCAGGGATGGGTCAAATATGGTTCAAAACTTTCCTAGGTCATTGATCCCCCTTTTATAGTGTTTGTATTGCTAAAAACAATTTGCAATAACAATGAGAGTGATTTATGTAAGGAATAAAACACGACGGAGCGTCCAACGATGTTATCTTGTACCACCCCAATGTTGACTATCTTCCAATAACAAGCATGCGCTGTCATGTTTTATTCCTCTTATACCAGGGCAGTTTGATAATGCTAACATAAATTTTTTTTTTTTTTTTTTTAAAGTCTGACACATATATTTTATCCATTAGTAGCTATGTTTATTGTTGTGGAACATCTGTGAAAAAAAAAGTTTTTATTATCATTTACGGTATCAAAGTTATAAACAGTTATTACTGCAAAAGCATCTCTTTTTCTCTCTCCCTTAAAAGTGATAGAAAAAAAGCAGCTTGTCAAGTTACTGAGAAATTCTGGAGATTAAAAAAATATATAAATGGTTTCCTCACAGAAAATTCCACGATATCAAAAAAAATTACCAGTTGTTTTAATGAAAGAACAAAAGAAAGATAGATAGATAGATAGATAGATAGATAGATAGATAGATAGATAGATAGATAGATAGATAGATAGATAGATAGATAGATAGATGGATATATAGATAGATAGACATATTTTATTGATCCTTGAAGGGAAATGTGGGATATGGAGTGTCCACCATGCAAATTCCTGAGTAAACTGTTGCTATAGAACCAGGTGCATTAATAAACCTGGAAGCTGGCACTACTCTCAGAGCAGCTATTGAAACTTAATGAACAATTGACCAATTAGAATCGAGCACTCCTCAGTGCTGTGGTATAAATCAGTTTAACTTGTGCACTTTCCTAATGAAACTCATAATGTATAATGACATTAGTGCAATATTTTAGTAGCTCATGATAGTCAGTGATAAAAACAAGTGCAATTTCATTGTTGGTCTCATTTTCTGTTAAATGATGCCACTTCCATTCTAACACACAGTACATTAAGACTAGGCCTTGGGCCTTGGGCCTTGAATCTTTACTTAATAAATAAGCTTTCATTTACTTGAATTCCTCCCCTTCAAATGTAGCACTGAAAGACTACAGTCAGTTGCAAGTTGCATAGAGTTTGACTCATGAGCTACAGTATGTATGAGAAATGTGAAGGGTTATATAAGAATAGGTACACATTGCTTTCACATCGTATATCTATCATTTATCATGCATCAGTGGTCATCCCTAATATTAGAATCAATGAGCCAGTGATAATAAATACCCCAATGCATTTAGCCATTATGTGACCAGAAAGGCAATTGTGTCCTGTGCTCCTGCCACAGTCATGCACATTTTCAACACAGATATGTTCTTCTTTATAAGCAATGACGTTTTCCCCTCCTCCTCATCCTTATATAATGTGTCATATTTTAAAACATAAACAGCTCATATAATACACCCATATAATTGGTTCCATTTTCCCCAAGATGTAAAGCCTTGATATTTTGTGAAAAGGATCCCAGTGCTATTGATACGGCTGAGATAAAGGGGGTGTGTCAGTCTGAAACTAAGATTTTGGCAGGACCGTTTTCTGGTGGACTGTACATGGAAATACTCTGTGACCTATTTGCTAAAAACCAAACAACCCTGATGAGTTTATTTAAAGTGCAGAAATCCGTGTAAAGGATTTCACCAGAGATATTCGACTAGGGTGTGCACAGAATTATTATTGCACTATTATTTTCCATACAGCCTTTAAGTTGCTTCATTCCAGAGATCGCTTTGAGGCTTATGTCTGGGTGGAGGTATATAAAACCTATGTCACTCAAATTCAAGATGGATTTTACTGTAAATGTTAATGCAGGATTAAGGTTAATACAAGCAGGAAAACTAAGACATGCTTACAGGTTATGCCTGTTCATGTGTTGTACTAGGTCTGAGCCTTCGTTAACATATAAGCATCAATCCTAACTCCTAAATCTTATAGACAGACAAGCACAGGCATTTTAGAGCTTAATAACTACTGCTTGTACCACAGTGCTCATGAATTGACAGAAGGCATTGACTAATTTTCTAAAATATATTAAAATAAGAAAAGCATTTAAAAAGAACGTGTTGTTATGTAACAAAGAAAAGTGTATAATTATTGATATGGTGAAGCTTTCTGTAACACGATGTTTATTTAACATTTATGGAAGGAGTCTTCAGTGTCAGTGCTTTGTAACAGTCAGTAGGTTTTCGTAATGGGTTTTTATTTATTTATTTATTTATTTGCTTTCCAGCCACTCAGTAATGTGACATTCTCTATTTTTAGAGTTAATAGTTTGGTGAAGAAATGTCTGTGTATATCTATTACAATGTAAGCAAGAACAGGAACAGGAACTCGTCTCACGTACGTTCCACAACATTAACTACAAATGATTAAAAGTATGACGTCCATTAATACATTAATAAAAATGTATTATAAAATATGATAAAAATAGTATTATAAGTATTATAAAAATACTTATCAAATGGCAAGGAAACAGCAGATATTATTCTTCCAACTTTTGTAAAGTTGCTAAATTACTGAAAAAGATGGCCTGAACAGAAGAACAGAACAGAACAGAGCCACCCCTGAGCAAAACATTATGTTCTCAGGCTTGTGTCTGAAGAGTGAATTTCCGTACTTCCTTATGTTCACAGAGACATTCTTTCTCAGTAGTTAACGCACAAACATTTCTATGTCATGCAGCAGCAGCTAAGAAAGCACACACGGTGACTCATATGCAAGGATAAAAGAATCCTGTCTATAGCACAAGTAAAATGTAAACAGCACACATGCAATTGTGTCTACAACACAAGTGAAACAAAAACAACCCTGGCACAGTGGCCTGCTTGGGGACGTAAACTACGTCTCCTGAGTGGGAGGGAGGGGACTGTGTAGGGTCATAAACAACAGCCCAGACATGTGAAATGACAACAGGAACATCCAGGACAAGGGGGCAATAAACTAACGTCTGTACCATGTGGTGGCTTACTGTTTTCTTCTCATAACTTAAGAACTAAGAGGTGGAGCATGGAGTTGTGTAACTCCCTTCAGTTTGTGTTTTTTCACTGATTTATCTAGCCAAAACATATTGAAGTTGTGGTTACATCAAAATGCTGGTGTTGCAATACCCTATTTAAAAGACAGAAATTACTGAAGGATGAAACACATTTTCATAGATTCTTTTTAAGTCTGCGGGATATTTCTTGAAAGGAATATGGGCCAGACTACTTACGTAAATACTTCTGGGGTCATGCAAGGCGGTTGAGGGTTTTGGCTGAAGATCTTTCCTTTGAAAGTTGTTTTGAGAACGCAAGCCTGATCCTACAAGATAGGATAAGGCAGGGGAAATCTGGTCTTTGAGGACCCCAAGCATTGAGAATAAAGTACTTCCTACCACTCCAATGCACATTAACCTACATGTATGCTACAGCCACCTCTTGGAAGGAGATCAAGTGAATACATTTCACAAGTCACAGTGGCTGCTCCCAGCTGTGTCAATAAACGTCTGTGCAAGACCCACAAAAAAATAAGATGTGCAAGGAAAAAGCACAGTGTGAACAGAGGTGCTGATTCAGGGAAGCCTCTTCTATGGGGAAATACACAAAGCTGAGAAAGCTTCTCATAACTTCCTGTATGATCTCATCCAGTATGATATAGTGAAAGAATTTTTGAAAAACAAGGAAAGAGTAGAGAATTTCAAGGAAGAGTTCATAAATTATGAATGCTAAATACTGAAATAGAAAAGACAGAAATTGTGTGATAGGAGCATGGTGGCTTAGTGGTTAGCCTGTTTGCCTCGCATCTCTGGGATTAGGGGTTTTATTCTTGCCTCCGCCCTGTGTGCATGGAGTTTGCATGTTCTCCCTGTGGGTTTCCTCCAGGTACTCCGATCTCCTCCCTCAGTCCAAAGACACGTGTTGTAGACTAATTAGCATCTCTAAATTGTCCGTAGTATGTGAATGTGTGTGATTGTGCCTTGCACAGGCTGACATCCTGTTCAAGGTGTCTCTGCCTTGTGCCCCGAGTCCCGTGGGATAAGCTCTAGACTCCCCACGACTCTGTGTAGGATAAGTGGTACAGAAAATTAATAATTTGACCAATTTGGTGGTTTTAAAGTATGAAATATGGACATACACTAGCAAGTTACTAAGGCTAACAATTACTAAGGCTATCTAGCACACCTTTTCATATACTCATCTTCAGTAACTGCTTTATCCTGATCAGGATCATGATGGATTCTAAGTCTATCCCCAGAACACTGGATGTGAGGTAGGAATACACCCGGAGAACATGTATAGAAACACCACACAGAGAGTAACCCGAGCTCAGGATCGAATTGGAAACCCTGGTGTTGTAAGTTGGCAATGCTACCTGCTGTGTCACCATGCTGCCTCTAGCAGCAATTAACACAAAACTGTCAGGAATATAGCGTTTCCACCAAATGTGTTGATAAATGACTACGATAAGATAAAATTACACTGTAATCACTTGGCATCAACTAAAAACCATATTTACAAACCTCTACATCAATGTCACAACACTGAATTTGGTGATTTTACAAAATCTCTAATTTTGAACTGGTAACTATCACAAGAATGGGCCATTTCTGTGGAATCTTCTTGTAAACGCAGTTAATCAGTCCATTTGATCACATAATTGCTTTCAAAATCGGGATTATGACATGATTCAAACACTGAATGTAGTGGGCGTCAGTAAATTGTCAGTGAATTCGCATAAAATTGAACAGAAGTGTATGATATGTTTTAATTGACTGGTTGAATTGAAGCATTAATAATGACTCATTAATGGGCATGGGGCCAACTGCTTGTTATATGGCAGGGGCAGGGCTCTGGGTACTAAAAGCCACCACTTAACAGGCACACCCAGTCCTGGTATTTGCAAAACCACCCAAAACATCAGACTCAATAGAATCAAGCAGATTATGTCAAGCTCAAGCTAGTCAATATCAATGTAATAGACGCTGTACCTTTCAATGACAATTCGGATATTTTAAGATATCTTAAAATATATAGCTTCTGGGCCTATGTGGTTAACAAATAATAGATGAATTAAAGTGGCAGAAAGAAAAAGGTTGACTTTTCTATATAAAGAATAGCAAACTGGTTTATGTGTTGAGAACAAAACAAACCCATAAGGCTCATCCATGTGTGCTTAATCAGATTAGTTTGGAGGTGAGAGCAATGCTAGCTAATACAAATAGCCTAGCACTTGTAGCTTGTGAAACACACACACACACACACACACACACACACACACAGGTCATGAAGTTTTGGCTCAAGAAAACACAACCTACTCCTTTTTGGATAGGTTCAATGATGTTTATCACAGAGCTAGTTGAAGCCTGATTATACTCAATGAATTGCCTTGAGACACGGTTGCCTTTGAACGCAAACATGTAGAAATCTGTAGAGCGCCATTGTAATTAAATAACACTTCATCTCCAGTTTAATTTATTTTGCAAGTGAAAAAGAGATGAGAAATCTATTCTTGCATGTGACTGTACAGTGTCCTCCACTAATATTTTTGTGTTTGCAATTGTTTGATATCCACGAGAGCAGAGTTGATTGTGAATATTTTGAACAAATTATCAAAAGGTTAAACAATGAAGACAATTTTTCATAGCCATGTTTGCTTATATATACCAAGGGTGCCATTATTAGTCGAGGGCACTATATGTATGTATGTATATATGTATGTATGTATGTAGTCTTGTGATTCTGTTGGGCAAACTTCAGTATCCAGTATGTGTTTGCCTTGAATTGCCAAGTCAGAAAATCAACAACTTCTGGGTGCTTTTCTCAAAGTATTTGAGGAGGACCAATGTGAGTTAAGTCTAATCCAAAACATTTTCTTCATGACTTCTGGCAGGAGCTGCTCTGGACTGAAATAACTCACCTTTGCTTTCAGATCTGGCCCAATGCCCTAAAAAGGCCAAAATAACTCAGCAAAAATCTGCAGAGCTTCTTTCCTCACTTCTCTCTTCTCCCCAATCTAAATCAATATTGAATGAACCTTCTGACAGAATTTGAGCAAAATAGAAAATACTCTTTTTCAAAAGTTTATTATTTTTAATGGTAAATCTCTCTCTCTCTCTCTCTCTCTCTCTTTCTCTTTCTCTCTTCTCTCTCTCTCTCTCTCTCTCTCTCTCTCTCTCTCTCTCTCTCTCTCTCTCTCTCTCTCTCTCTTTCTCTATCTCTCTCTCTCTTTGGGGTAGTAATAATGACAATTTTTTTATACTGTAACTCAGTTAAATGTATTATGTTATGTTATACCAGATTACACAAGTTTTGTTCATTTCAGGGGAAAGTTTTAGGGAAAGTTTGGTATTTTCAAAAACTGAGATACCTTATTAGGATTAGTTGATATTATCAACTGTAGCAAGTTTGACCAGTTCTTAGCCAGCATGAATCTCTCAGAAACTTTCCATAGTGTTATAACATGGACAACCCGTAGCACTGCACAACCTGACTGTTAACAATGTTAGGGCTTACCCAGTAGGTTTATTCACGATTTTGTTGTTTACACTATAATAAAAACTAATGATTCGACTTACTAGCATTACAATATATGATGGAATTATTTAAGGAGAGGACAGAGGGAGTTGATTTTGCAGGGTCCAATGTAGAAAGCTGCACAAGGTTGAAAATCCCAGCATCCCTAATACCACGCCCACCCTATGCCAATGGGCATAAGTTTCCATCCACACCCCATCTATACACTGGATCATTACATATTAGATTTTTCTTGTCCTAGATGTTTTTTCATAAACATGTTGAGTTTTTTTTTTTTTTACATATGCCTTGGGTGTTTTTATTAATGTTCAGTTATTTAGTGAGTCATTTTAAAGGTGATGTATCACTACGTTCCACACTAAAATATAACAAGTCTAGTCTTGTTGAATCTTGTCTAATCATTTTGGATTTTTTAAAAAAAACATTGTTTCTCTGATTTTACATTTTACAAGTATTTTATGTGGAAATATCTTAAAGCCTATCCCTGTCACTGTCATCATTGTGGGAATATTTTAGATTATATTTAATATTTTTTATTTTTGACCTCATGTCCACTGAAACCTGATATTACTGCAGTCCTGATTAATATTCCACTTTCCAGTGTGGAAAATAAGACAGTGTCAGCCAGGGGCACCTCAAAATCTGTAAAATAATTGGTGCAAATTTTTAAATTGCAACCAGATTTGTTTGTCCTTAGGGAATACCATGTCAAAAATGATAAATGAAAAAAGGTCTGAGAAGAGAGAAGAAACCTATTTGACAAAAATGCAGACTGTATATATATGATAAACAAGCTGGTTTTACTTTGATTTGGAGGCTGCTGCTGATATTTCGTTAACAATCTGCCTATGAAGGAGTGCCATCTCTGCGTTGCCACTCTTCCTCTGATATTTGCCTAGCTCATTTGTGGCCACCATGCCATCGGGAGTGGCTGTCAGCCGAGAGTGTTACATAACAGATAGTGAATGACAGTGAGTGCCGAGTGGTGAGCCATGGTAAGGTGCTGCTCTGCATTAGTCCCATCTGCTCACATTCAGTCAATGACATCTATTACGATAATGAGAGAGCCTGTCAACAGCAACCATCTCGCTTCATGGCCAAGCATAGTCCAGCTCATGAGTCCACCATGACCTAGACACTGGCACTAATGTGATCTGAGTGACATTGTTTACATGGCTAATGCAAATTACCCATTAATAAAATTATCATTATTAAAAAAAAAATCTGTTGAAATGCAGTTGTACCTTTACACTGCACAGAGGCAAGCCATGTTTACACTGTTCCAAGATTAACCCTGACAAGCCCTGGCTTAGCCTGAAAGAAACGCTGTGTCCTGTCTCCATATACAGTGGGAGAAATGAATCATCCTGATATCACAGCTTATCCTTTGTTCGAGATTTCCAAATAATGCTTCTCCACAGACTTGTTGTTTGGCAGCCAGAACACTGTATCCCTACACACGCATGTTACATAGCACTGAAGCTTGCCAGTAAAATAAGATTTTGCTATGTACCTTTACACTGATGTCCATGTCACTGTGTGTGCACCCACTGCAGTTGTATGAGTCTGGCAAGCAAGTCTTTCTTCCTCCAAGACAGCCTTTCCTTGGTAAACAACTCTAAATGGTCTGTTTTGGTTTCGTGGCCCCTGATGGGTAATTACAGGAGCTTTTTTGTTTTATAAAATGGCACTCTCACGCAATGGTTTGGGACCATATGACAAGCTGTAAAAAAAACACTGTGATTTTGTAGCATGCACACTTTAGTCCAACTATTAGGTGGGAAATGGGCATTTTCACACTATGGCAAACAACAATTTAGAAAAAAAATTATTATTATTATTTTTTTTTACAAGTTTCTCTAATAAAAGCAATACAATTGAATAACTGAAATTTGAGTTGAATTACAATCATATGAATTTGTATGTGTACAAATCAGTATCTACAAAAAAATTGCTAAGCACCATGCCATACTCAAAATGTGTATTTTAATTACAGAGTTGAGAAACCACAAAATTGCACAATGTTTTTTTTTTCTGAGTACAGAAATCACCTCTGTTTTACCAGAGCATTTTCACCAAAACATAACTAGAGATAGGTTTCCCATTGAGCCATATAAGGCGATAGGTCTGCTGCTGCAAAACAGGCCTTACTTAATCAATTTCTTGCCCAGCATTTCGTCATACATTAGTATGATGAAAGCTGCAAGATGGGAAAATACTAGTAGTTATTTTTGTTTTTTTGGCTTGTACTTGCTCAGGGAAGCATATATGACAAAAGTCCAATCTAGGAGTCTGTGTATGTGTGTGTGTGTGTGGAGTGGGTGAGTTGGAAATATATGGTATATGATAATTAAAATGTTCAGTTAGGTCCCTGAAAGAAGATCAATATCATAATAAAAATCTATGGCAAAACTACTTAGAAAGCTAGCTTTGTATATTCACTCCCCTCTAAGTATGTTTAAAACTACACTGAACTATATATTATATACTACTGAATCTTACTCACGGTCACTATGATGGCATCATTTGGTCTCTGAACCCAAACAGTATATATTGTTAGTGGTAGGCTGCTGAATAAGGCAATAGTTTCTTGTAAAATTCTGGTTTTTAACCAAAATTGTTGCTCAAGTGTAACACAGAGGTGTATGACTTGTGTTTTAAAGTATTTATTAAGTATTAAAATGTGATTGAAAGGAGGAATTAAAGTTCCAGTAACAGATCCAGTGAGCCAAAATTATTTGGTTTTGCCTTTTACAATAATCCATGCACTGTTTGGGCATGTAAAAATCTGTCCTTTCCATTGCACACATCTCTCTCATTGTGTTTATCACAGCTGTGGGAGAATAACGGGGAAGGCAGTTTTAGTTAAGCAACCTTTATGTGAATTTACAAGAAACTATCAGCTTGTCCTGGAAACACCCTGTTTCATGTCTGTGCCAATGTCCTTCTGTTTTTTTTTTACATTAATAAAGTGAGTTAGCCCTTCAACCTTTAGTCCCTTTCTTGAAAGTTTGGAGTTGGCAAATTTTTATGTAAATACTGGATTGAACAAGTTAACTTTCAGACTCCCCAGAGAAGGTCTTCCTGAGCAGGCTGCTGTATTTAAAGTGCCCTCTGACAAACTCAAGGGGTCATTTGAACATCTTTCGTCCTTACCCAGGCTAAAATATGCCAAAATTCCAAGCAAGAATCTGGCTGAGCCTCACCTTCTTTGATTTGTTTACTAAAAACTGCTGTGGCAGATCTGCACTAGCACTAAGCCTTCTGCATTCACTGGCACCTCTGCTGTCATAGAAGGACACTAAGTGCCATTTACCCAGTTTGTGGCAGCATTCTTTCCACTGAGATGTCATAGAGCAAATCATGAGTGAGGTATAAGTGTGCTTGCTAACATTGCAGCGAGGCAAATGAGTCAGCAGAGCAAAGCAGTCTGGAAAACAGAGAAGAGAAAAAGAACACAGCTTATGAGTCCTGCCAAAAAACCCACACAGACTGCCAAGAAAGACAAGAGAATAGGGCCTGGAACGTGAAACATTTAGCTGTCTGTTGAATGGGGTCCACAGAGCAGGGCTCTTTCAAGATTGAGTATAGATAAAAGTCTCCTTTGTTGAGTGACTTCATTCACTTGCAGTGTTCTAATCCTGGGAAGGTACACTTAATTGTCATTTAGTAGTATTTTTATGCAACCCCACCCCCCCCAGACTAGTAATGTGTGCACAATGTGCCATTCAAACTTTACACTATTTTGCATGTATGTTCTGACAAATTCATGCAAAATACAACCAAACCACTAACTGAGATTTATTGAATCTCACATTTCAAATAATTTAGGTTGTTTAGCATCTGCTTCTCCTCTCTACTAATTCGGCATTCTCAGAGCCTGTTAGTGATTGGCTCATTAAACATCATCCCATAAGTGTGCCATTCATTCAACAAAGAATTTTGTCTTCTAAGCAAATAACAAACAGCACCTACATTTCGGAATCACTCCAATTTCCAGATGGTTTTCCTATTCTGCTTCTTAGTAGTGTGTCCTTATTTAGGCATCCCCCCCTGTTATTGATTCTATAAAAATGAAAATGAACAAACAAACAATCAAATCCCCCAGTAATGCATTAGCTTTTCTTCACACATGAGCCCTCTTGACAATATCCCAAAAGTTGCACCAGGTCTCAATCTGGTTGAATGCCATGATAATCCTCCCAGGATTTCAACTCTAAGTTAAATCTTAACTCAATCTATGTTAATATACATCAGTCTAGATCAATTGAGACCATGTCAAAAATACCATTTAATTTAACAGTGCACTAAAACAATTCACCATTGTTTAAGCTCAACACAATGCACTGCTGAATTTACACAAAAGATGATATATAGCCTTCTTTATTTTAAAGCAAAATGTGTTTTGTTTCCATCTTAAAGATAATTATTTCCCAATAACAGTGCTGGAGTTTTATTCATCTCATACCACAGCAATTTCTCAATGATTACACACCATCCTTTTTAGTCCATGTATAATTGCATTTAATCTTATGTAGCGGCCACATTATAAGTTAGTTCTTGTTAGCACTTACAGCACATTATAACTGTACTGAGAATTGCTTCTGTTTCTTTTTTCTGAAAGTTAATAAGACAAAAATGCAACTTACTACAAAGAAGCTGAGGAAACATATAACTTTCCCGTTGTAGAAAAAAAAAGGAATATCTTTATCTCTGACTACTACAAAGCACGGACACTTGATAAACTTAAAAAAGAAACATCTCCTTGATGTTGAGACTTTTTTCTATGTTAAATAACAGCATTTTTTAAATAAAAACTTATAACCTATTCACGTCTCTGTGACATAGCTCTTACTATAGAAATAATAACTTATAAGAAGTGCAATATTGTAAACCTGTGATTTAATTTACAGCTGTCACGACTGTCACACCTACTGTTACAAAAAATGAATCCACATATGCTGACCAAACAGGTTCAAGAATTCAACAGTGCTGTGGTATAAATTCGATATAGTGCTTAGTTGATGTGGCACTGAATAAAATCTATAGACTTCTCACACAGCTTACGTGTGCTTCAGTTGATGTCCTTTCTGTGCTTAAGAGCTATTGTTTGGAAGCTTATGTTTATTGTCCTCCTCTCTAGAGACTTTCAATCCCCGGAATTCATTTATGTCAAGTCTGGAAGTGAAAATGAATTTCATATCTAAGCCAATGTAGACCCAAAGCTTATTAACACCTGAGTGTGGATGCATTTCTTTAGAGATTCCTTCATTGCTCCATCTCGCCCAGTATGACGCTCATATGGGGCAAAGACACTTGTGAAGAGCAGATTAAAGACTTAAAATCCGGTCTATCAGCTGATCCAGTAATAAGAAGCTCATGATTTTCCATATGTCAGCATGTTCATTCATGTGACCAGTGATGATATTAATAGAGGATCAACATAGATTTCATATGTACATGACCATAATAACAACAGTGGTTGTGTTTCAGGTCTTGAAACAAATATTGTAGCAGAGCGGATTTATAAGGAAAAAAATCTTTCAGCAGCTTTAGTTTTCTAAACATTAACCGGCTTGTGTTCTGTAGCAGATCAATGGTGTGGCTTATTAAATCAAAATAACAACATGATTTGTTTAAAATTTATGTGTAACAGTTAATGAGAAACAAAACAGAACTACTTCTAATTGTCTTTATAGCCATTAAATAATAAAGAATAGCTAAACAAAGTTAAACCATTGTTGCCATTCAGTCATGTTAGTTGCTCCTGATATCCTGTATATAGGATAAATTTAATGCAAGTGCTTTAGCGTCCAGAATCTGTAACATTTATGACAAATTTTCAAAGATTCTGGACAAAATAGCTGAATTGAAATCAAAATTGACATTAATAGATTTACATTTATTCATTTAGCAGACTCTTTTATCCAAAGCGACTTACAAATGAGGAAATACAAGCAAAGCGATATATGAGGCAGAAAACAATACAAGAAGTGCTACCATACAAGATATATCATTTAGTGGTAGTGGAGCAAAAGTGCACAAAGTAGAGGTGTAAGAGACAGTGTAAGTGCAGATGTTATATATATATAGGTGGAGGCAAGTTAGGGGTTAGTTAAGTGTTCAAGTTAAGAGGTAGGACTTAATCCATTGTTTGAAGATGAAGTGACGGATTCTGCGGGCCGAATTGAGGTTGGAAGTTCATTCCACCACTGAGTGGTGGTTTGAACATCCAGGAATAAGATTCACAATAAGTGTTTTATTGCTAAAAAAATTTATATTTACAATATACAAAATAATTGGCCAGCCCCGTATAATGCAAGTTCAATGCATGCAAGTAAGTAAGTAAAATGTATACTGCTCAAAAAAATAAAGGGAACACTTGGAGTTACATTGTGCTGTTTAAGTGTTCCCTTTTTTTTTGAGCAGTTTATTTATATAGTGCTAATCTGGACAGTTGTCACATAGTGCTTCACAATATATAAAAATAGTAAAGCAGTATGAACATAAACAAGACAAGGAATAACAAGACATTACAACGTAACACAGCCATAAAGTAAAACACAGCATAACCACTCAAAACTTATAAAACAACAACATAGCACATCACCCAATATAAGCTAGGTTAAAGCAGGCTTGGAAAAAAGTTTCTTAAAACCTAACTCAGAGTGTGCCGATCTTATGCTGAATGTCTCGAAAGCAATTACATACTTTTTATTAATAAAATGCACCCAATGCAGATTTGCTTCTCGTTTCAATTAATGTTTTCTACAGTTTACCTAAAGAACTGGGAGTACCGCCAAGTGCGCTATCAGAGGAAGCACAGCAGAACAACAGCTGTGAGCACCCTCGCTCCCCGCCTCTTTCTCTTCCTCATTTTTTTTTTTATTTCCCTCTTTTGGTGTTCTCTCACACATGCACCAAAATACACACACACACACACACACACACACACACACACACACACACACACATGCACATACCCGCCAACTTTGTCAGACAGTGACACAGCACACGAACCCTTCTCACGAACATTAACAAAAACACTAGTGTCTGGAACTGGAATAATGTATGTTAATAACAATGTGTTAGTGCTACACCCACTTTCCGTTGAAGATCCAACACCTTGTTAAGAAAATACATCAAATTAATCCCTTTTGTCACCAAAATAAATAAGAAATATTTTTGAAGCGGAAATATTATGGCTATCAAAACAATCCACCGCACCCTAAACACTGTGTTCAGACAAATCTGTGTGCTGTGTGCTTTGGATGCACTTCACTCATGTACTGTAGGAAACGAGTCAAGAGAGAATGCTCAGCAGCCTGAAAGTGCAGTGCCTTAACTGCCACATTTCCAATCCCACGTCTCAGGGGATCTGTCTAATAATAGGGCTTTTCTGTGGCCACTTTCCTCACTGTCCTCATGTGAGGGTCATGCAGAGGCTCGTCCTATGCTCTGTTTACTTCTCATGTTGCCAGGAAACTCTTAGTTACCAAGCTTGTATATGGTCCGAAGTGCAGCGCTGATCAAGTCCACCTAATGTCTAAGTATATACTCAAGAAGAATGTTGGCAGACTTTTTTTTTTTTTTTACAGCATAAATTATAATAGTAATGGTTGCTGTACAATCCTGTATATGTATGAATGCATGAAACATGTGGATTTGATTGGAATCAAATCATATTGTGGTGCATAAATAAGTAAAAAATGATCAGCCAGGAAAATAGGCTCCATTCAACGCTACAAAGAACCTGCCTTTAAAAATAAATCGACTATTGTATTAAACAGTTATCACCACACTATTGATACGTGCTGACAGGAATTTAATTTAAATCCACTGGTACACAAACATACGCCATGTATGTATGATGACTGACAGATGGATCAGGTGAGTGGCTTGTAAACAGTCAAGACCTTCTGTCAGTAGACCATGCAAACGCCAAAAGCATGGAGACAGTGCAAATAATGCTTTGCTGCAAGCAAACACACAGTTCAAGGCACAGCTCTGGGGGGCATTCTGGATGTCAAAGCAAGGAACCTAACACCTCTGCTCGTGCCAGGAATAGCAGAGAACCAGACAAGCAGTCAAGCACTCACACACGTGAAAGGTGCGCTAATTACCTGGCAGGGCAGACAGCAGCACACTCCTGTGCTTCAGGCTAGAGGAGCTTTACATGTTGACAGAGTGTCATGATCAACGCAAAAAAAAAAAAAACAACAACCAAAAAACAACATGTGCAGAAGGATGATTGAACCCATTTAGTGGTTTAGGAACGTAATTCAGCTGGTGCACTGAGTGTGTCGGCGGAAAACATATTTGAACACACCTGTTAGGGGTTGTTTTCATCACTATCCTCCTGAAAGGTAACTTCACCACACAATCTGTATGGCTGGAAACTAGAGTTCAGGAATGGAATGAGAGACAAATGTCCATTGTGCTGCTCTAAGATAGGTGATAGGTGTTTCTTGTGAAACAGAAATGAGATTGAGTTGTTTGTGTAGATAAATAAAAGAAGGCATGGCACTACATTGTAAAGTTGGAATTTGACACTGTTTTTGGTTCATTAAGAGCCCCTCATTAAGCTTACATACAGTAAGTTCAAATGAGAAATAAATACATGGATAGTCCTATTAAAGCCGCTGAATATTCTGTATGATTGATTATATACATTGATTATATACAGACTTCGGCACACTGAGTGACAGAACATGCCAGTTTACTTCCCCTAGCCATTTTATCTCATAATGTTAAAAGGCATTATACCACAACACTATTGACTTCTCTATTCTGTTCGGTCAAAAAAGATATGTATTTGTTAATATGGTGAAGCTTTGAATCAGTGCTTCGTAACCGTCACACTTTTCAGAAAGTCTTTGCAGTTTATTGGTAACATGACATGCTGCATTTTTATGCCTTATAAACTTCAAGGAAGAGTAAAATGACTGTCAAGGGAATGACTGTTTAGAATGTAAGTGAGGCTGGTATTTACGAAATGACTGATACAATGTAAGCAATAATAGGAGCTAACTCATTTTGTGGACATTCCAAAACAAAATGTATTGTTAATGTTGGGAAATTACTGTGCTATATGGGGAATGCAACACTTTGGGAAGTAATGTTATAGGTAGACAATCAACTTCCTGGTAACCCACTCACTGCTTTGCATGGGGCCGTATCACTCCAGTCCAGTTTTGATTACTTTGCTGTAACAGTACGCATAAGCATATTATATGGTGTGTAACAGAACACAATAAGTACTGTTACTGTCGAAGAACACAAACAAGTTTTGCATTTATTATATTCATTTTAGTACATGTAACTGTGGTTTGGCAATTATTTTAAAACTATTTTAAAATATCTATGTACTGATGTAGTTCCCCAACAAGCAAAAACAAACAAACAAACAAACAAACAAACAAACAAATTTGCTATATAGTACATATAATGGTAAACATCATAGGGCAGTGTGGGTTCTTAACCTCACTGACCCCTTTGTACATTACATGTTCTTTAAGCACTGGAAGCTGCCAGCATATCACTGTCTTTGTGTGAACAAAGTTTTGCCTGCAAGTTCTAGATTGTTCTAGAGATAAACTGACAGATAGTTGGCTCTGAGTTCTCTGCCTACGTGTGCAAATCCTACACATCAGCTACCTCCATCTCTGTTATGCTCTATTCATCTGCGCACATCGCTCTGGGTGGATGAGAGTGAGATGAGAGTGTTTACATCACAGCTTTGTCAAACCTGTATTTAGATCATGTTTCAATTAAACTCTCTCTTCTGACATAAATTACAAATACAAATAGTGCCTATACACAAATGCACACTTGCACACACTCATGCATGTGCATGCTAACATACCGATGCACACTGCTCACTAAAGCAAGCCTGCACTAGCGAGTAGCAGCTTTCATTTGGCTCTAGTCTGGTGTTTTCTTGGAATTTTTTTTTTGACCTTGGATCTGGATTTAAGTGAAGAGTACTTAAGAAAAGGCATTGAGGAGCCTGAACATGTAGCCATGAACATTCTTACCTGCTGGTCTCACAGATTATTGGATTTCTATGATCTGTTCTGTGTGCACGTGTACTGTATTGTCTGAGCGAACAATGAATCTTTAGTCCTGGGCTGTGTAAAGAATAGTTAGAGAGCGATAGTAGAAGAAATTGTTGTGGTTTATAACGCAACAGACACAAAGGACACTAACATTCAAAACACAAAGACCAGACATACATCCTCCTCATTCTAAACAATTCAATCCACAGTGTGAAGAGATGAAACCCAGTGGAAGTAAGAAAAGCTCTGATGTGAATAATTAGAGGCTTTATCATGAGTTATTATTAGAAGTAGTCCCTTAAACAATCCCACCTCATCATCTTGGGGCTTTCCTTTTGCTCCCCTACTTTTCGATAAGGTTAATTATACTTTATGCAAGAGGTAATGAATTCATTA
Source organism: Ameiurus melas (assembly GCA_012411365.1). Taxonomy (NCBI): domain Eukaryota; kingdom Metazoa; phylum Chordata; class Actinopteri; order Siluriformes; family Ictaluridae; genus Ameiurus; species Ameiurus melas. Next base: position 17,486,293 of record CM022754.1, on the reverse strand, counting down.
AATCGTCGTTGTCTAGAGACACCACAGGAAGAAATGTCGAATTTCAATACGATTGCACTCATTTTCAGGCCTCATTGCCTGCAACAAGTAAAGCAACTTTCTGTCAGCTCTGTACCTGAGCAAATAAATGAGACACAGCGGGTGGGCGCCTGGCTCTGCTTGCAGAAGAGGCGCTCTCTAATGAGTTGATTCGGGCACAGACTCTATGCTACACTGTTGATGCCATCCAATCCACATGAGAGTGGATTCTTGGAAGAGTCACATCCTCTACTCTTGGCACTGTTTCTTTTCTGCTAGTGCCAAAACAACACTGCTGCTTTTCAAAGCAGGAAAGGCAGTGGCTTTGTGATCACCCAAACAATAACCTCAAGACATGAACCGTGTCTCCTTTAGTCTTTAGTTCTGATGTCATTCAGTTCAGGGTGAAAATGGGGAAAAGTATCTGAATCTGGAGCGGCTCAAATTGTAGATTTAACTCTCCTGTTCTTTAAAAAAAGAGAGAGAAAAGATATCTTAGCAGGTGAAGACATCTTGAATAAAGGAAATAGCTATCTAATATTTCGCACTATGAGATTATTATATGAAAAAATATATGCCTATTTCTAGACATATTTACTAAGTTTAAGCTTAAGCCTGTCTTGGTCTAAATTTAGGATTGTATTGGTAGACAATTTAACTTCTTACTACGAATAAATGTTTGACACTTTTGAGAGTTATTTAATAGTATAATAAGACAGTTTCAAACTTGAAATAAATAAAAACATCACAAATATTAATTGAACTGGCCTATATTCAATGGCCTATATTGATAAAATAGAATTTTTTTCTTTAGCAATAGGTGCCATATTGTTCAAGAGCATCTATAGATGCTTATAAGTGCTTATAAGTGTAAATTTTGGTGTCTTTATTTCATCTGGTTACACTCAGGGCACAATAAGTTCTGTAACATGTCTTTGTTTTAATATAGTGTTGTACATTTTGCGTTTCCTGACCTTACAATAATCTCCCATTCGTTCTTACCATAGATAGAACTTTACAATACTAAACTGAAGTTTTAAGAAGGCTTTACACTATGATTTCAAGCTCAATTTTGCCGTCATACACAAAAATCGCACACATCACATCGTAAACTTATAGGTTTGGTCGTGAGTTATGATCAGTGGTCATAGAAAACATAATGTGACATTAAGTGCCATTGTAACAAAAGGCAGTCGACAACAAAGTTTCCACATAGTCAGAAACTGATTTGACTAAAAACTCAGAATGTGACCACTGATATAATGGCTGTACAGCAACATTACCAGCAGGTATCATGCGTGCTAATGGACAGAAAATATCCTTATTAATTGAATGTCACTTTGAAATATGAGCTTCTTATACCATGTTGACTTGAACAGACTCCTCCAAATAACTCAACTTCACATTTTACAATGTGTTTTCCTTCTGGAATTCTATATTGGATGTTTCCATAACATTGCTGAGGGCTTGTTTTCGTTTATGCAACCCCATTTTCTGCATGAGCCTGAACCGTGCTGCTTGATCACATGTGTAGAATGTAATTCTAGCGTTAGAGTTTATTAATCATTTATTAGTCTGTTGTGGAATTTGACCCAAACTGCAATGGGTTAATTTAGTACAGTATTTAGTTCTAATAATAATGTTAAAGGACCACTGAAATCCCACAGTGTAAACCTGGCTTTAGTAAAAAGTTCAAATGGGACATTTCAGTTGACTAGCAGCTGATGGATATGAATATGCTCTTGCATGGTTTAATGTATGTTCTGTCCATGCATGTTTTATGATTGTGCTGAAGAGTAAAAGCCCACTGCAGAAGCAACCACTGGGTTTACAGATTCCTCAGGCATTGCAGATGAGGCTGGTTATATAAACCTGCCGTGACAGTGGAGCCCACTTTCTTGAGAAGCAGAAAAGCCCACAGGAGGCCGTTGTGTAACAAGAAACATGGATTAGTGCAGGCGCTAAGCGGTCATGCGTGGGAAAGCCACTCTGACATTTCTGCGCCTCCGCAGAAAGCCATGCATTATTAATTGTGCCCATTTGCAACAAAACAGCCACTGCTGCACAGCTGCACTCACATCTGAAACATTCTGTCTTCATACCTGAACAGGCAGAGCTAGTTTATTTAATATGGATATGGAAGAGGAATCCAGCAGTCACACAAAACAACTTACTGTCAGCTGAGCTGCTGACGGTGGGGTCGGTGATTAAGCCTGACATTAGTGCCTGGACATAAGCACACCAGTTCAAGAATTCAAGACTTTTTTTGGACACTACTGTAAAAAACAAAAAACAAAATAACGGCTGTTCACTGCTTATTGGAAGACAATCACACTGGGCTGTGAAGCATAACTTTCTCTGGGACACTGGGCAGATTGTGATCATGTAGATAGAGGCTAATCAGATTGGAAAAGATCAGCGTGGAGCTTCTTCATGCACTTTTGTTCTGGAGAAATCCTTTCACTAAAGATGTGACAATGACGCAAAACTAGTGTGCTTTCTGTTCTTTATCACATGGCATTTGCATGCATGAGACCGTGTTAAAAAAACAAGAACAAAACAAAACACAGAATTGTGTGTACATTCTGGAGAATATTCTCTAACATGGTCTCATTCAGTCTGCATGAAAAAAATTAAAATATTACATTTGGAATTAAAGCCATTAGATCATATAAATCAAATTACATTGCTTATAATCTTTGCATGATTAAATAAATAAATGCCAAAGAACCGTTTAAAAAAATACCAATCAGACTATACAGATTTTTTTTGTGATCGTTGCAGCCAAAAAAGATTGATTGTACTTTTTTTTTTTTACATTAAATTATTATTATTATTTTTTAAATTAAATTTGGAGCAGTTGCATGAGATTGTTTTGCATAGTCTTTGGTAAATTAGATCTTCTAGCTGTATTCATGTTCAACGCACGTGAATTGAAGAGGGCTTTAGCTGAATGAGCCTTGTGATGATGTCACATGCCACATCTTGGCCCAAGTCTGTGGAAAATTTATGGTAATTTCGGAAAAAATTGTATGCTCCTCTGAATATTGCAGAGTTTGCTTGATTTTACGATCGCAAAATCACAAAATCCTGGAGGTACTGGCAATGTACCATAATTTCATAGCATGCAACTACATTATCTCATGGATTTACACACATCTATGTTTTGGTTTAGCCATACTAGAAGAGACATGTTCTTTCAAAAACAAACAAACAAACAAACAAACAAAAAAAACACCCTACAACACACAGTCATTTACAGTTTATGGATGGCACAATTGAGCCATCAAAACACTTAAATGTATGATCAAGCACTCAACATACTGTAAACTTGCTTCACATGTATAGTTTCTAGGAATAATAAAAAAGATCCTTTCTTAATTGTGGCTTAAGCTTTTAAATATGACAGAACAGGAGCTGTGCAAATTCCTGCTGTCATGTGACATGATAGTAAATATAATCCCACCTGAAACCCAAAGGAATTTGAAGCATTTGCACTATATACACACCCTAGTGACCTCACGTGTACTGCCTGCCTGCCTGTCAAAATGCTTTAGACGACTCTTCTTAAAACTTCTTAGAATCTCCATTTGCAATGTTTGGTATATCTACAATAAGGTAAGACCAGACTAGAAAAAGATCAGCTAGAAATGGGATTCCCCAGCTAGTGAAGTCTGGAAATTTGGTTTAAGTTGCTCATATCTGCATAGATTTATGACAAAGCACAGTCCCAATTCTCGACTGTGTAACCCTGTGTGTTGTAATAACTAGAACCAACAGCCAGCCAGGTCTAGACTAGAACTAGACTTGGGATAGATGAATGGTAAACAGGGGCCTGAAAGAGTGGGAGAAATACCTTAGCTGTGCATCCCATGAAATACTGTACAAAAACACATTTTAACAGTATGACATCCTATTGTTTAAATAGACAGCATTATGAGGAATTGGCCTTTTTTCAGTATTGTTCTAATAAGCAACTGGTTCCTCTTATCCATGGCTGGGAGCTAAGGGAGCAAAATTGGCTATGCACTCTGGGTCTGGGTGGCTGGCATACAGTCTCCACTGTCAGTCACAGTGACACTAGTGAGCTTATGTATGAGGAAGAGGGCAGGTAGCACTTTCTTCGAGTGTGTTATACTGCTCTGTGACACGAGCAACATTGTGAAAAAAATGTGGTTGGCTGGCTTTATGTGCCTCAGAGGAAGTGTAAGTATTCTGTGGCTAGTTTGTATCGACTTCATGTCTAAGGAAAGATATGTAGATTATTGTTGATGGAGCAAATACCAGAGAAGTAGTCATATGGTTCATAAAGTGTGATATAAATGTCCTCTACACTCCTGGGCATTAAAAAAAGGTCTTAACAACAAATCATTGGTGAGGACATTAGCAAGAAGTAAATAAATAGATAAAGTAACTTAGATAATGTATAAGCCTTGTGGTAAACTTGTCCCATGCTGTGAGTAAACGGCTTTCTATTTTTACTGTTATTATTATTATTATTATTATTATTATTATTATTATTATTATTATTATTATCCATCCATCCACTACCATGTATGAATGGGTGTGAGTGTGTATGTGATTGTGCCCTGTGATGGACTGGCACCCTGTTCAGGGTGTACCCTGCCTTGTGCCCGATCTATCCTGTGATAGGCTCCAGGTTCCCCGCGACCTTGAAGAAGGAATAAATGGTAGAAGATGGATGGATGATTTTAACTTTTGTACAAGAAGACTATATAAGTGAATTGTTCTGTTTCTAGCTTTCCCCCAAACAGTTAACTGCAGCAAAAGTAAAAAAAAAAAAAAGTGGTAATTTTCTGACCAGTGGTTTGTTGTTAAGAGCATTAAAAGTTTAATATTTTGCCACTTTGGGCAAGGCCCATTTTTTGCCCAGGAGTGTATGTCATCAAATAATGGTGCCATATACTGCTCACCAACCCCCTAACCTTAATGTATCACATGATCAGCATAGAGAATTACCCGTGTGGGCGTGCAGGTGAAAGAGCTGGAAAATGTCCTTATTTGTTCTGGTGGCCCTGAAGAGACATATGTAGAACTCCATGCTCAAGGCCATATGAAGCTGCTTTCTAAACAAAGTAAAGTCTGTTTATAGTCAATATACTTTAGCACACCGAATAGTGCAATATAGAGTAGCAAAGGATCAGTTTGATCTTTTTTTGTCTTTAAAGCATTTGCAAAGGCTGGAGTCTGACAACATTGACAAGTTGCTTTTTACAGCATACAGGTCAAGCATACAAAAGAAAAAAACATATCTCTGTAATATTTAAATATTAAATATAGATGGCTTCTGCTGCAGTATGAGTAATATTTTATAGCTTGTCTTATTGCATCAGCCAGGCAATCTGTAACATGCTCTGCTGTACTGATTTACCGAATTCAATAACAACACCACAACAATGATAGAAATGTTACTCCAGATGCTTGAAATATTTAATTACAGAACATGTTTAGCTAATATACAATATCTATATTAGAGACAATTAAGCTGATAGTCTTTTTGAGATGAAGCAAGTACCTTAAGCACATATTATCCAGGTAAAACCTAGCTCTTTCAGCCCATCCCAATGAGATTATAACCATATAACCATTTGGATTGAAAGAGACATTTAATCCCCTGGCTTGAATAGACAGCATCTGTTTGCACATGTTTGTACACCCTACATTACTTGTGCACATGTCGAACTATATTGAGCTCAGCAATAGCCTTCTTTAGAGTATTATCAAGCTTTCTTCTGTTCCTGTTGTCTGGATTTTTGCTATTCATCTGTAACAATGCTGTCTGGGGGCTAAGTTGAACATTAGACTCGCAAAAGTTGAAACACGTCGTCTGGACACCTTGAAGAAAGGTATAATTATGCTGTGCAAAAAGAGTAAGCAGCTAAGATTTATGGAAACTTCAAGATAGGTATGACAATAACTTCTTTCAAAGAAGAAAACAAACCCCACAATACCTGGGATTGCATCAGGCAAGTTTCAAGTTTCTTAGTTACAGGAAATGATGGCACACGTTCAGAACACATACCTGAGCTACCTCTGTGACCTGATTCATCCTTGTCATATAATCACCTGGTCAGTTATAAATATTAATTTGACACCGTGTCAAAGAATTTGTCGATTGCTCATGTCCAATCCAAAGCATTCTGAATAGTGTATTCGATTCGTTATATTAACAAGTAGAACAAGGAGAGAAATGTGCATCGTTGTCTGTCTTCTCTCCTCCCATTCAGCTGACACAATGGGAGACTTTCACTCATATCCTGACTGCTCCAAAGATCCTGCACAATACTGGCGCCTGGCACCAACATAGCCTGCAAAATTTTACAATACGCATGTAGCCATGACCTACAAGCCCCCTTTCTCACCTAGCCTATTCAACAGGAGGGACAGGCGGTAAGTGATTGTAAATCAATCCTGTTGACAACTGATAGATCGGTTGTGTAGGTGTGCAGTGAGAGTGGAAAAAGTTGGGCTCGTCTAACTGCTTCCAGCTCTGGGTTGCAAAATCGCTAGGCAAGGCTAGGCTGGTATTAACAATTTAATTACCCAACTAAACTCATTGCTGAAATCATGATTGATGATGTATTGATTAACCTTTATTTGATCTATGTGGATTAAAATGGTTTGGCAGTGCAGAGGAGCTTGTTGGTGTATGACAGTTTTTACTAATCAATATGAATAGTGAGCAAATATAACCTACATCTTGGTTTTAATGTTGGCTGACTTTTATGCATGCTTACATTGAACTAAAAAAGAGAGTTTAATAAGGCATTGTCCCAGGCTATATGATAGTCATTACATCAATATCAGTATTGAGATATATTGCTATATTGAGATGGCTTGCACTGTCAGATAAAGAAATACAGACTACAGACTACAGTTTCTTTTCAGCATTGCGTTTTGTTTTTAATGTTTGAGTCTTTTAAAGCACATTAATTGTGCCACAGCAGCACAGAGCATTTGTGTATTGGAGGGAGTTGGAGACATCTCCACTGTCCCATAGTCACAGCACAAAGACCCACTGTACACTGTCCCACTTTAAACTTTACAAAGTGTCTTATTGTGCATCTGTACAAATGAGATTAGAAGGTGTTATACAGTAGGGTCCAAAGGTTATTTATTAAAAACACTTTTACTGAGTTGATAACTATTATTCATATAATCCATGAGTTATAAAGGCATCAAATATATATATATATATATATATATATATATATATATATATATATATATATATATATATATCACACACACACACACACACACACACACACACATATGTATATGTATGTATGTATGTATGTATGTATGTATGTGTTTTACCTAAATCCCAAAGCCTCATTTGAAATCCTCTGTCCAATCTAGAAGACAACATGGAACAAAAAAAATTGACACATTTTTTCTTCCATTGCGTGAAGTAAAATAAATTTAAATAAGTATAAATTTTTTTTTAAAAAACCCAAAACTATCCTATTATTGAATTATTTTCCTGCCTTAACACGTTTGCCTCGCACCTCTGAGCTTGTTTTCTGCCTCTGCACTATGTGTGTGGAGAAGGATAAGGGGTACAGAAAATGGATGGACGAATTGCCTGCATTTACATAGTGATTTCAAAAGTCAGATGGAGACAAAAAGTAATTGCATTCTGATGGAAGATTACAGACAAACAATATTTTTTTTCTTTTAAAGAATTGATTGTAATGAATTATGGCCAGGTACATAAACAAGGTAAAAATGTTTGCCTGAATTCATCCACAGTGACATCCTAAACCTCCGTGCATATATTATCATCACATCTACTTCAGTAACTGATAAAATCATTTCACTTTTGTTAGTGGATAATAATATAATAATTATAAGACACGGTGTCCCATACTGGGTGTATGTCTGTCTCACACCCAGTGTTCCTGGGAAAGGATAATGAAAGTGAGTGAGTATATTAGGAAACAGTTACCGAAAGTGAGTGAGTGTATACGAAAAATAAAAGATTGAAACTTTCAGTAAACGTTCCATCTCTACTGTATGTGATGATATATGAAGAAAGCAGCAGGTGTTAAAGTGCTGCCTCAGCACATGACTGCACCACAGCACAGTGAGTTCTGTAATTATGGAACCATCATGCTCTGCTTTTTTTTTGTATTTATTCATATGAAGCTAATAAAAAGTACACCAAACCCTTTGAAGAAGGTTACATAATGTTGGGCTCACCACTAACTGAGAAGATTTGTTCCTTGGCCCCTGCAGGGCTGTCACCATGATGCATAACCTTACATCTCTTCTCATTTCATATGCTACACTGTCATCAGCCCTCACCAATTAGCTTGACTGTAGCACAGCCGGTGTCCACAGTCTAGGAGACGTGATGCAAACATAGCCCTACTGCTTTAAAATTCAACCTGGCAGCCTTGTATACCCAGCTTAAAATTAAACATGACAGCCAGTTCATATTGTCACTAATGGGTGCTCAGTCCTTTTCTGTTCATTCTCTCTACATTGGATGGGTGCTGAGCATTTATTTTTGTCACTGTTCCACTGGGTTCAGTTAATTAATCCCACATAGTCAATAATGCAATCAGCTGAGGCATTAATTTGGTTAGATGTACTATTCCAACAGAGTGACACTGTTTTTCTTTCTTAATCAGTCTGTACAGGATTTCTCAGAGTTTTTGTGATTATTGCGGCCAAAAATGCTTAATTTTGCTACGGCTTTTATTTAGCTATGATAGTCATTCACATCTAGGGGTAATTTATAATCCAATCTCCCTACATGCATGTTTTTTTGGGAGATAGGAGGAAACTGGAGTACCCTGAGGACACCAATGTGGACATGGCGAGAATATGAAGGTGAAACTCCATGTTCTCCCTGGAGACCGTCTAAGGCAACAGTGCTATGAAACATTTTTGGTTAATATATCTGATAATATACCTGTACCTGTTAAAAATCCTTACCTAAAAGACCAAACCCTATCAAAAGGCACAGCCATTTATATTATCTGAATCTGTGAACTTGTAAGTGAAGGAATGCTTAATGCTATTGCCATGGGCAAAAGTGAGGTTTAATCATTAATCCCATGCATCATTTCTCATGGGAAATGATCCAGCTCAGTACTCAGAAACACCCACGTACAAAGCTAATATATTACACTTGTAAGATTTTGATTGCCTTCTGATGAAACCAGGTTTATATCCCCCCCAGCCCCCCCCTCCCCCCGGATGTAAATGCCACTATTTTATGCAGGTAAAACGGTACCAGGAAACTGATGACATTGATCAACTCCCTGCTCTATCCATCAACTATCCATCGATAAATATTTTTTTTCTAAAAGTCCAACCTACTAATGCCAAAATCTAGATTATTTTAAAATATGTCACTGCTGATTCAACATGCTTAAAGTGTTTAACTGGTGCCATTTCTGTAGTTGACAGCATATTTCAGATACTTCCTCAAGCTGGTGTGTAATGAATAACCACAACATGATTATTTGCTTTTCTATTTAATTGTCTTCATTCATGCAAAGGGTCCAACTTCAGTCTGGGATGGTCACTGTTGTGACAAACGCAACAGAAATTTGCACAGTGGGCACTGATGTAAAGTTCAGCTCCCTGGGCTCATTAAAATACTGCATTTCAGTTTGTGCTTCCGGCATTCCTTTTTTAAACTGTGCATTTTCAAGAACTGGGAAGGGAATATATATATTTAAAAAGAGTACTTTTGCACAGTGCCTGGAAAATTGATAAACGTCTATGTTGGGAGCTTGTAAGACATATCCTTTCAGAGGCTGTACAAACCATATGTCGTAGGCTTCCTTCCTGATAATGACTTTTCACAGAACTTAAACACAGTTTAACACAGCTTTGTGTTGCGTTTGTCACAGCAGTGACCATCCCAGACTGAAGTTGGACCCTTTGCATGAATGAAGACAATTAAATAGAAAGCAAATCAACGTTTATGTTACAGTACACTGTGAGACTGAGTGCCTAGTGTGTCCTTCGTCTACTAAATAAGATTGAATTATTAGTTAATATTCTTCTTTTCTTACATTTCTTTATTAATTTGGATGATGCGAAGTGTCTTACATATTAGACAGAAACTTAAGCTGGTATCTATGACCTTTACACAAGTGATGGAGAATGGCAGATGTTTCCACAGATTGACCAAAAAGCCAAGTGCAAACCAGTTGTTGGAAGAACAAAAAGATCTACAAGTAAACACATGGGTTGGGGTGAGGACTAGTATTCAGGAATGTTTACACACGAGACTGAAAGCAGCCAAAGTACAAATAGTACAATCCTGATACATAATAACACATACTAATAAACTCAATTAGTGTAATATAAGGAACACCCAGAGACATGTAGAACTTATGCACGCTGCATTAGGCAATTACATACAAGTGACTGGTGACTTACGGATATGTGACTGGTTAAGGATAGTCTGTTTAGGGTAACATTGTGGTGTTTGTGTGCTGCAAAGCTTGAGTTATATCGTGTGTCTGCTCTCACGCAGACTCTCATGCTGTCCCAGAAATAAAGGTACTAAACTGCACTCTTCCTTGTCACTAGGGTGGTACAACTTCTGTACCTTGAGTTTGTATTTTTTACCCCGGGCAGGCGCATGTACTGTAGTGTCTGCTTAATTAGCTTTTTGGGGTCCTTAACGTCCAATTACTTTCAATGATTTTTTTTTCAAGGGACACTATATTCACGTTTTCAGGTGAATGTTGCGTACTAAAGGTACAAAACACAAGGAATAGTGCAGTTTGATATATTTATTAGATTTCATTTCTGACCTGCCTGTAATTTACTATACAGCCACTAGATGCCGAGAATGAGCCAATAAACAGTCAACGCGGGTGAATGGAGAAACAGCCCAAATGCATGCAAAATAAATTTCAGGGGGAAAAAAAGAAAAGAAATATAGTGAATATTAAATATAAACATAATAAAATGTAAATAAACTTTTTTTTCCTGGGGGTATGTAAAACCTGCAGGATATGATCAAATGGGGATGTATACTATAAGAAAGACTGAATAAACAACTCTCTGTATACATTTGAGTTGAAACAGTTCAGGTAATGTACAACTTTGAGGCGTTTTCGACTTGGAGCGTTATCAGAGAGGTATTTACCTCTATAAAGCACGCTTGACTTGTTTGTGGTTGTGATGTTGATGTTCTTGTTTTTGACCCGTGGCTTCTCAGTGCCTGTGGTGTTCCTCGCGCGGGTTCAGGGAGGGGTCAAAACCGTCTGGCTTATTTACATAATTTATTCCTACGTCCTCGCTGACGTCACCGCGGCGAGTATAAATACGGGTTGCGGCAGAAATAGCAGCACTCTGCCGACGGCGTTTCATTCGAACAGAAGTATATAGAAGTTAGCGCCCGGGTTTTTCGGGAAGCGTGCAAGCAACCGCGGGAAAACTTCACTTAGTGCACTGACAAAGAGTCGCAAAAGTGGCGACAAGCATTATCCAAAGCGGTTTAATCCTGAACATGAACACGGAGATGTTCAAAACGCCCATGGAAGTGGCTGTTTATCAGCTGCACAACTTCTCCATCTCGTTCTTCTCTTCGTTCTTGGGAGGGGATGTTGTGTCGGTCAAACTTGACAACAGGTAAAGACATGCACTTAAAGCGAGTCTTCGTTACTGTGTAGCGTTGCGTTAGTCCGATCCGAGCCTGTCGAATCGTTTCTTTTGACACATTTGGGGGAAAAGTTTGGCGATCGTTTACTTTCTCTACATCAGTCTGTTTATTCTTATTATTACCGTCTTGTCCCAGAACACGTGATCTATTTGCACCTTGCTTGCAGTGCACGTGGTATCCATCATGCGTGTGTGTATTTACCCCTGGATACTGGGTACTAATGACTTCTTGTGCCCTCTTTTTGTTTGCAGTGCCTCTGGTGCTAGCGTTGTGGCGATAGACAACAAGATCGAGCAAGCAATGGTAAGGAGGAATTCCCCTGACAAGCATGAACGCACAATGCATTCCTTTCCCACACTTTTCCTTGAAAACAATGCGTACAACCTATTATGTGATGACGATTTGTAATAGAGGTGATGCAGACTGCAATTCAATTCAGTTTTATTTGTGTCGCGCTTTCTACAATAAACATGGTCCCAAAGCGGCTTTACAGAAATGTATGAGCGCGGTATAGAGATCTTATTAAAGTGTGAAAGACTCCCTAAGATGTTGAGGAATGCAGATGTTACCCCACACAGACACTATAACCAGCATGTGATGCTGTAACACAAATAGAAATCAGATCGGCTGAGCGCATATTTTTCATGCATGTGTTGCCTTTCTTGCGAGACCAAAATCTCTAAACACATTTCGTTAGACGTGAGCGTTTAGCTTTATGTTTCTTATCCCGAGTGACGGAAAGTCTGAAAACTCGATCTCTTTCTTTTTGCCCAGGATCTTGTGAAGAACCACCTGATGTATGCAGTCAGGGAGGAAGTGGAGATCTTGAAAGAGCAGATCAAGGAGCTGGCTGAAAAGAACAACCAGCTGGAGCGCGAGAACAGCCTGCTGAAGAACTTGGCGAGCCCAGAGCAGCTGGAGAAGTTCCAGTCACGTCTTCCATCAGAGCCCCTGCTTCCGCTGGAAACGCAGGGGTTGGAGATGTCCAAGCAGCGCAGCCAGTACAAAAGCTCGGCTGTATAAGTGGCTCTGCATTGGGGCGGGCAGAGTCACGGCTCCCACCTGAAATGGACCTCACATGTTGTTGATGTGCAGCTTCTACATGAAGCTGGCTGTACAGACGGGGGGGAAAAAACCTGACCCAAATGAAAGCCTCCGACGTTTCCAGTGGCCCTTGCCTCTGCCTCTTCTGTAATATCCGACAATCTCTTCGGACTTCTGCAGAAAAAGAGAGAGTGATGTAGGTTACAGTATGACCAGACCACCGGCCGCGTGGAGGGGGAACCCGGCCTAGCTTTTCTCTCGCTGCCCTTGAGGACGAGAGGGGCTTGTCTGACCGTGCTGGTCCCAAATAAAAAGCACTAAGGGAATGTTACCTTAGAGACTTGCTTTCAGAGTCACAAGAACCCCACTGTGGAGTTCTCAATGCTACAAGCTACCTGGGATTGCACATAGTCAAGTCTGTTGACTGTGTTTGGACTCATAAGCTCACATTAGTGGTCTCACACGCACACATCCACAAGAGTTTATGTAGCTGAGCTAGACCTTCTGGTCCATGCTATAACATTGGTGATTTTTAGTCACACGCTTCATAAGAATCTTCTGTATTCTTTGCCGATGGGGCTTGCTGCTTGTAAGGGATCTTCTGCTTTGGTTTTTCTTTTGAACCTGAACAAAATCAACTCCTGTAAACTGTTGATTCTTTTGTGGGCGTAGTGATGTGTATAAATTTGCTTAGTTCTGTAAATTATCACATGATGATGTAAAGAGAAGTGATGGAATGATGGAGTGGAGCAGCATCTGCTCTTTTTGCATGTGCACTCCTGATATTGCCAACTTGCTCACTGGCAGGACGTGTGTGCATGTTGTCTGATGAAGACAACGTGCTCTTGAGCTAACATTTCTAACTACCAAAGTCTCACTTCATGCTCGTGTCACTCATGACCATGTATGTGTGGCGAAGGTATTATTATTTTTTTTCGGTCTTCGTCTGTTTTTTAAAACATGAGTGTTGTTGCTTCACTGTGTCCATTGAACAATGTTTTCAACCATGTATGGATACAAAATGCACATGGCAATAAACCTTATGTTTACACTAAATCATTCTTGACTCTGCTGCAATTACTTAACAGTTTTTATATATATATTTTATTATTTTTAAATGCAGTAAATTCTAACATGAATTTATAGTTGTTAGCTTGACCTGTAGTAACAACTAATCTACAGAACTGGTCATTAGCTTACATTTGTTGAACACCTATTCAGATATAACATGGACATGTAACGTTTAAGGTCACATACTATATTATAACTTACATATTTCATAATTGGCTTCAATCATTTGTAGTTAATGCTATGCACCAGATCCTGAAAGGAAATCTGGCATGGGCACTGTCAATTCTGTATTTAGATAAAAATATTAGACAAAACTGGAACCACTAGCTTGAATGATCTCCACAAAACATTGTCAAATAGACATTCTCAATTGAAATAGGAATATAGGGCATGGCCACTGGTAAGAGTAATTCTGTCTTTTTATACATGCTTCCTACAAAACATGATTCAGGCAAATACTCAGTATTTACCTGCCATTGTGGACTATCGTTGTGGACCTTATGCAATGTAGTTTACTTATGACTCTAAATAAGATCTTGCAATGTGGACTTAAGTTGATAAGTAAACATATAAATTGTAAGAGCTGCTGGGCGTCAGTTACACAGCAGATTTTGAGGAAATCAGCAATAAGAGCCTGAGATGACCTCTAGTGTGTAAGAGTCTTGCATCGTTCTGTTCAAAGCCGAGAAAATCTCAACGTTGGCACGTATTAGTGGAACTGGAGCAGTGTTCGGTTCCCAAGGTGGCAAGCTTCCACGTACAAATCAGAGCTTGACATTTCATTGTAACTCCTTACAAGGCTCACCATCCAAAAAAGGGGATTATATGAAGGTTATTGAGTTCAGCTATCTCTTGAGGAATGTCTACTGGGTCAAACTTTTCATGCATGCAGACTTCAAAAGAAGTACAGTATCGTCAGTTCGTGTTAGGTTCATTCTGTTCTGAAACAATAAGCAGTACTTAAGTGTTTCTGTGTCAAGACTTAGTGTTGTTTCGCAGTGTAATAGTGCGAAATGAAAGTAGGCTTCTTAATTGTTAGCTCTGAAAACAATACACATCCGTAAAAAAAATCATTTTGAGCTATAAGTGCATCTTTTGTTCTGTTGAAATTGCTATGTCCAACAATTCTGAAGTGGTCTAAATCAAACTAAATCCCTGACTGAGTTTGGACCAAATACTTTCTCTCCAAAATAATGCCTTTGGTTGGAATGCAAGTGCTCCTTGGAGTGGCTGATGGCTTTTGGCCTGGGTGGTGTACTTCAACTTTAGCCAAGAAATAAAAAAAGCAGCTTTTATGAAACGCTCTTATGCAATTCTCCAACATCTGGATGAGTATGATGTGGTGAACTGTTCTGGATATCAGGACTAGACTGACTGCGGTCTGCCTTGCATGCAAGCAAAGAGTTGTTTGCTGCTAGGCCTTTTAAATAGCTATAACCGGCATGCCAGTAATAATGCCTAGTCCTATTAAGGGAGAGGAGGGAAAGGAAAAGGTAGTAAACAGTAAAAAACATAACACACTACATTTTTGACAATGTTTTAACTTTTGTGGACCGTGTCTCTGGTGACCGGTGCAGATGTGCAAAGGAAATAAATCACTTTTAAATCATCATTAAAATGATGTGAGGTGTTAGATTTGCTACTTTGCTTTAAAATTTTCCTCAAAATATTTTGACCTGTTTTTGAGTGCGATTTTTCAATTCAATTCAATTTTATTTGTAAAGCACTTTAAACAATAGACATTGTCCCAAAGCAGCTTTACAAAAACATATAAATTCAGAATATACATTTTAAATTTATGAATTTGTCCCTAATGAGCAAGACGGAAGCAACACTGGCGAGGAAAAACTCCTTGAGATGATATGAGGAAGAAACCTTGAGAGGAACCAGACTCAGAAGGGAACTCATCCTCATCTGGGTTCACAACGAGCAGTGTAATTATAAAAAAGTATAAATATGCTAATACTACATGTTCAAATAGTGTAGTTGTGTAGCCAGGTAAATTCATTACAGTTTTACATGAAGTCTGTTTTGTTGAACTTCTCCACTGTTCACTGACGGAGACTTGAGTGCAAAATTGTTTGTGGCAATTACAGTGCTGAGGCTATAATAGCGATTTGTAGTCCTGGTCATCATAGTATAACTGTTCACATGAGTTCGGGTGCAAAGATATGCTCCTTTGCAACAATTTTGACCATTTTTGTCTGAAACCTTTAGTGCCATCCCTAATAAATATAGTTAACAAGTATTTAACCACATACTTATCTACTTAACTAAAGGTACTCAACTATATATACCTCATACTTAACTATATCAGTCCCTCCAGGATTTTGCAATTTTGTGATTGCAGAAATTAACGCAAAACACTGCATTATACAAAGGAGCTTGCCATTTTTCAAAATTACTGCAGATTTTCCACAGATTTGGGTCAAGATGTGTCATGTGATATCATCACAACATGCATTCAGTCAAAGCTCTCTTCGAGTCACGTGTGTCGTACAGCTAAAAGGTCTCATATAATAACAAACATCACTGTGGAAGACTGTGCAGAACAATTTTCTGCAATTTCAGTTTTCAGTCTCCATGGGTGTGAGGTAAAAATAAAAACTGGTCTATTGGCGCATTTTAGAGTGATAACTCATGTCAGCATACTCTATTCACTATAGTCATTTTTGATATAATAAATGTTCGCCCCTTGCATAAATATATCCCTGTAATGCTTGACATCAACCCATTGTGGAAACTGATGGGTGGTATACAAAGAACAAACCTTGTTAGATCTTTTATGCTTGGATCAGGCAGGTGCATCCTGTAGTGAAAAAAGAAAGGGCCTGATGTCAGTGAGTGTATATACTATACATGTGTATATACGTGTATTTGCTCCTAGCCAAAGCTCATGCAAGGCTTATGAATAAGTTAAAAGTCAAGATTTCTTTTTAATTAAATATTTTTTATTTATTGGGCCTAAAGTACAGAGGCCTAAAGCAAACATTATACTTGGTGGATTTATAGAGTCTCACGTAAAGAATTGTGGAAAAGCATCAAATAAATCTCCTTCACAGTGGGATAAAAGTAAGAACATGCAAGGTTTGCAAGTACCATGCTGTGCAAACACACAGTCACAGAGTCAGGCAAGTCCTTCTCTATTTAGTGTTGAGGATTTCAACAAAGCGCGGCTAGTTTCTGCCTAAGTGGCACGTGCATCCTAACTACAAACACACAGTCCTGTATTATCCTTATCCACTGACCCTCATTTCTGGTTTCCAGTGACTTTCATACACCTTCACGTATGATTCACATGGCTGGTAACATTCCTAAATCTGGTTTGTGTAAGCAGACATTTGGTGTAAGACACCCATTTATAGTATGCATATGTAGCTTCAAGAGACTATTTTACTAATCTGGTGAAATATAATTATTTGAACTGACCATACCAATATCTCCTGTATCCGAGTGTGTATTATACACTTCGCATGAGAACTAACTATCATACATGTTTTAAAATAGTGTTAAAATTCCATCTTGGACATTCTAAATAGCTTTAAATATTAAATAGGGAGCTAGTTGTATTTTGTATTGATAGTAACAATAACAAAAATAAATCCTATAAATAAATTACCTAGCTAGTAGCAAAATAAGCTAACCAAGCTACACAATACAAATGTAAGAAAAATGACAACTGCTGTTGTAAAACAAACGAACAAACAAACAAACAAAATATCCCCAAAAATATACAGTAGTTCACACAGTTACATTTAAAGAACAGATTACTTAAAAAAACACAACAAATGTTCTCCATCATGTTTCCTCTTATACCACAGCAAACTGCCAATGCAAAAATAATAAGAAAAAATTATTAATAAACTTGTCGAGCTTGTTAACAATTTATACAGTACTTACATTTAATGCTATGGAATGTGTTCGAGTTAGCTTTTGTTATCATTTAGGTTACAACAACAACAAAAACATCAACAGCAACCACAGAGAACAGTCACGTTACAGAGGCACTGGAAAGCCCTTTGTCCTGAAGACTTTCTCATGGTGGAAAACCATTCCAAAGCACTAGAGAATCCTTCTATGTTATATAATTGTCTTTTTACAAAAGCTTAATCATATCAGTGATTATCCTGTATGTTTTCTTTGTTAAATACCACTTTTTAAATCTATTTATTGTTAGCCTTAGATTATGCAGAGTTTTTGAAATACAAGTCTCTGTGAAAGAATTACTACAGAAATGATAACATGTTAGAAATTGTGCTTTAATATGCACCTGTGATTCGAATTATAGCAATTACCGGCAATACTGTCAGAGCTGACGTTATAGAAAATTAATCAACAAAACAGAATGAAGAATTCAACAGCGGTATATGTGGTATATTCTAATGTTCTCATGTTTGAATGTAGAACAATATTATGACCAGGAACATGGATGAACCTATAACTTGAATTGCTATAACGATCAATTGAGTTGATTGTCTTAAATTCCCACTTCACAATAATAATCAAAGGAATCATTAGCAGAAGGAGTTAAATATTTGTAATTTTTTTCTTTGATAGGCGCTGTGTGCAGTCTATAACCTCCTAGGTTTGTTTTCTCCTGTTTGTGGTACTAGCTATGTCAGGAATGTAGCTAACCCACAACATCTCATACTAAATTAATGTGGAAGAACAAAGGCCAACAGTGTGAGTCAGAGGATTTAATTTAAAGCTGTGAAGTTCATGTATCGACTATGAGACATGCACAGGCTGAGATTTAACCCAGAATGCAGAGTGGATGCATTCGCCTTGACTGGGGGTGGGTGATGGAGGTTCAAGTATTACCTAATACATTTGAGCGGTGCCGAGTTTTATTTCTGGACACCTCCCACTGTGCAACACACCTGTTTCTACTGTTTGTTAATTTTATGTCTCTATACTGTTCATAAATGTAAACAAAAATACAGATAAAAAAAATAGTTTGCATTGCTGTGGTTCTTGAGTGTAAAAAAAAATGTGAGTATCTGATCATGATTGTTAAAAATATTGCTGAAGGCTTTCTGGTTTATTGAACTCAAAATATTTTTGTATGAAACAGAGGCAGGTTCAATATATCCACAGGTTTATCCACACAAATAGTTTACGATGATGGCGTGATTAGGATTCACAAGGGTGGGCAAAACAGCCAGAAGCTACAAATGTTATCAATACTTCTATAACGTACACCATTATTGGTGTTCTAAATCAATTACATAATATTTATTCTGACAAATATAGTCCCATGTCATGCCAGTGTTCCCAGGATAGAATCCAGAGTCAGCATGACCCTATTCAGGATAAAGCGATTAGAAGAAGCCTTTATTTGTCATATATACATTACAGTGGAGTTAAATTATTTTCTTCACATATACCAGCTTGTTAGGAAATTGGGGTAAGAGTGCAGGGTCAGCCATGAAATGGCACACCTGGAGCAGAGAGGCCATGCTTGAGGGCCATGCTTGGGGTGCTGTGGCTTGAATCCGGACCTTCTGATCAGTAACACGGAGCCTTAACCATTGAGCCACCACTGCCCCCTGAAGAGGAATGAAAGTATCAAAAGAGCAAATGACTAATTTGCTTATTTGACTAAAATTTTACTGACTAGAATTATTTCAGAGCTGCAAATGAAATCTTCAATAACTGCAGGGTCACAGTGGATCCAGAGCCTTTCCCATGAACACTTGGCATAAGGCAAATACATCCACACAAACACATCCGTGTGTCCACCTACATTTTTAGGAATTGTGAGGAAATTTGGAGGAGGATTGGAGAATGTATATGGGGAGAACATGTAAAACTCTGACAGTTAACAGTACCCTAAACTCAGAATTACACCGGCGACTCTGGATCTGTGAGGCAGCAATGCATTTCATTCTTACAGTATACACTCTGGTCTGGTCTTCATTCACCTTCCTGAGTCCTGGTACGCAAGTGGAAAAAAAAAACCCATAACACCAGCATAATACAAAGGACTGCCTGCTGACAGTCTGTTTTCAAATCAGAGAGATCGGAAATGAGGGCCTTTGTCGTGACAGCTAATCCCTGTAAAAGAAATGCCTGCACGCAGTAGCTACTTAGTGGGCCTGTACAAACACCAAGCTGGGAGAGGACAAATGCAGGTCAGTCTCCGCAAGGCTGCTGGCCTATACCTGACCTAAATTGAGAAAGTGACAAATTGTGATTAACAAGAAGATTAATGTTTGACAAATGGTGCAGTCTTACTATTAAAACAGATACAAATGTACAGCACAGATTGTGCGTAGTTGGACAGCAGACAGTGACAAAACGATTTTGGCCTTGTATCATGAAACCATGAGTACAATGTTCAAGTACAGAATGTTCACTTTAATGCAGAAGGATATTCTAGAATAGTGGTCACCAACCCTGTTCTTGGAGATCTACCTTCCTGAAGACTTTTGCTCCAAACTTAATCATGCCCACCTGACCATCTAATCATTGCCTTAAGACGTTCTTGGTTGGAGATGAAACCTGCAGGAAGGTACATTTCAGGGAAGAGTGTTGTTCTAGAAACTACAACATTCCTCCAATTTAGTGGACCTAAGGTAATTGAATTATATAAAAGTAAAGTTG
Organism: Ameiurus melas; assembly: GCA_012411365.1. Taxonomy (NCBI): domain Eukaryota; kingdom Metazoa; phylum Chordata; class Actinopteri; order Siluriformes; family Ictaluridae; genus Ameiurus; species Ameiurus melas. Next base: position 17,465,892 of record CM022754.1, on the reverse strand, counting down.
ATCCAACCAAAATCTAACAAACCTTTTTAGTTGATCAAAAACTTCTTAAGGCAATGATTAGATGGTCAGGTCGGTTTGATTATGGTTGGTGCGAAAGTCTTCAGGAAGGTAGATCTCCAGGAACAGGGTTGGTGACCACTGGTCTAAACTCTTAGAAAAAGGGTTCTTTAAGTGGTCTTTGAATAAGTAAGTACTTGGAGCACATGCTGATAAAAAAAGACTGCTGTAGGGTTCTAAGTAGAACCTTGGAGGATTCACAGAAGGGAATACAATTCTAATTACTTTCAAACTGCTTTGTATGATCTCTCAGAGGAATTTAGTTACATCTCAGGAATTTCAAATGTGATACTCTGGGGTAACAATGTGTACACATTTTTTGAATGCCAGAACAAACTACATCTAGAACAAAAGTGGAACACTTAGACAATACCAACTTTTTTAGTGTAGAATTTTGATACTAAAGGCTGGGAGGACATTGAGTGTTGTCACTGAATGAAGAGAATAAGTTCTGTAAACACTGTTTTCCCAGCGCGAGCGTCAGAAGTTTACAGCTTTCATAACATTATGTGATAATAGCAGCGTGGTACATTTTCATGGGAATCATCTGAAACCTATTTTCTAAGTCTCTGACGCCAGAGAAGATGATGGTGTTGGGAAACCTAATAACAACTCGAGCAGGTTCAGGTTGTTTTGGGTGGTGTGTGGTCTGAAAGAAATGGTTGATAAAAATCACCTCAATAATGACACACGTCCCACAGTAAAGGCTTGTCTACGAGGAAGATTCAAGTGACATTATTTTACCATGGCTACCCCATTCTTAAGAAGAACACCTAATGTTCAATTTGGAAGTTGTTGTGCCAAGTTACACGATTATGTAATTGTGTTTATTACTGTTTTTGTCTGATGTTTGTGGTTATTTGGCCATTATCGCAGACGCATTTCCCTTAGGTTATCTAGTGGTACTGGACTCGTCACTTTCCCACTGCTGCCTACACACCTCAGGAAACGTATGGTCGTACACAGTCCAGGATATGACCTCGAGGACAGGCTGTTAATAGCATATATTTTCAAAACACAGGATGTTTCTTCTGCTACACCATGTTTAGAGTTTTGTCTAACTACTATCTGATAAAGCAGTATAAAAGGATGGATTACATTTTAAGGACTGTACCAAATTTATGCATAAATTGTGTCATGCTAATCTTACAAGATGTTGAGGCCATGCCATAATTTCTTTTAAAGCAATTTTTTTTCTTATCTTATATAAGTATTTTCTTATATATATATCTTATAATTCTGTTTAAGTCTGGTTGCTGAAAAGGTTTAATTTAAAATTTGATCAACATTTTCCAGCCAAAAAAAGAAAAACACATAGTGGCTGTGGAGCCTTCTATGGCTATTTATAATTGGCGAGACTGCTGAGTTCCTTGCCTTGACTCAGATCAGGAACCCAGCTCTGCTTGTTTGGTGACTATTTAAGGGAAATCTGCCTGATAGGGAAAATCCATTGAAAGGGGACAACTGCTTCTAAACAATAGCTAAGTGTAATGTCACATGGCACAGCTTATCTCCCTTTTCTAGGAACCACTCAGAACTCTATTTTCCAAACCGGTAGACTTGAAATAAACCCTCTTCCTCTTCTTTAAGTACTAAATCTGTGGACCAGTGGTTCACACAGATCAGGCGTATTACAACAGATCTTCTTGTGTAGCATGGGTGGCTTGTGAAATATGATGAAATATGCTTGGGGTGTGAACATAATTGACAAATCTAGGGATGTTCCTCTGGGGAGAGCTCACACATTTCACATTGAGATTTGTAAAAGTGGTGGCCTATTCTAATATACATACAAGGAGATGCAAATTATTAATGGTTTATTAATGCTTTAACAACAATCACAAATAATTAACAATTGTAGCAAACACAAATATTTATCCATATTTTTCCAGCCATGTCTAAAAAGCACATAAACTACAATTTCAAGCACCACAACAAACTGGACCATTCCTCAACCGTAAGTATCAAGGTAAAATGCTGTGTGAATTGCCTAGCTAATAATGGGGCTATATAATAACTGCCCTGTCAATTCATGAATTCACCAAACCAGTCACACTTGCGTAGTGTAGGTCCAATGTGACACTAGCTATCTGCTAACGTTACCTAATTAACTACTAGTTGCCAGACAACTACTTCCATCATGGCTGCTCACCCTTTCATTAGCTAAAATACTCTTTATTCTTTTTATAACCCTTAATTCCTTTGAGTTTGGTTATTTACCAATTCCTACCAAATAGCTAGCACACCCCTGTCACCTGAAAACCACCAACCAAGTAGGGTAAAGGCTAGCATATGCTTCCTCTGAGATACATAACCAGAGACAGCATCAATTCTGTGCCTGCTATGTCTCAGCACAGCTGAACACTTGGAGGAATTTATCTGCCCTCATACATGAGCTCACAGGTGCCCATGATCAGGTAATGTCACTGTGATTGACAGCAGAGGCTGTTTCTGTTTCTGTCACTCGGGAGCCAAACCGTGCTGCTTTTGTGCCACTATTATTAATATTATTATTATTATTATTATTATTTAAATCTGCAGATTCTTCCCTTAATATTTTATAATAGCTACCTTTAAAACAAAACATCATCATTTAAAATAACTAATGCCCAAGTTGACCTACTGATGCATACACTTGGGATAAATGTGAGTTTGTGCACATTTGTGACATGCATCCATGCATTTTCTGTACCATTTATCTTACACATGGGGGGCCTGGAGCCTATCCTACGGAACACACTCACACAGACATTCACACACCTATGGACAATTTGGAAATGCCAATCAGCCTACAATGCATGTCTTTGGATTTGGTGAGGAAACTGGAGTACCTGAGGAAACCCTCTGAGGCACAGTGAGAACATGCAAACTTCATGCTCTCAGGGCGGACGCAGGAATCACCTGCTTTTCATCTCGGGACCCAGCATTCCTGTATATCTTAATGAGAAAAAAACAACATGTGACTTGAGCTAGAATAAAGATCCATTTGGAGTCCTAAAGAATTGGAGGACTAAACTAAAAAATAATTAGTCTGAATCATTTGTGTGATATTCACTTAGCATGTGCACACCACACAGATCCTCAGTGTACTGAGACTTGCTTCATGAAAACACACCACTTCATACCACAACACATTTAATTACAATGTGTCAAATTTCCACTCCCAAAATGCTGGTGAGTGCTCTTTAAAACAGGTTACAGCCTGCCATTAAGCTCATCATACTGTAATGAAAAATGTCAAAAAGTTAATCGCTTTGAGTTAACACACTTGTGTAATGTCATGGGAGTCGAGGCCTGAACTGAGCAGGTATCGCCACCTGTCTCTATCACTGCATGCACCATCATATAATTATACATATAAGTAGCTGCATTTGGAAGACCCGTTTTCCTGAGTTAGAGAGTACATCGTGTTCTCTATAGATCTTATGACTTTTTTGTGGTACAGGTAGAGCTGTAGAGCACATAATGAACATGCACCTGCTATTGAATGTGCAGGCCTCTACAAGTTTGCCATGTATTTGCACACAATATTGCTTCTTCACCCTTTAAAGTAAACAAATCCTGTGCAGATGGAATCTTTTCACAGACACATTTATGTCCATCCTGTATGCACAATCAATTCCTACATTTAAAAAAATATTTATGTGTGTACATGCAAAATAAAAACACCTAAATCATAAAACTGCCAAACTTTCAGCCATTACTCAATTTGAAGGTTGGAAGGTGCTCAGTAACATGAATAAATACATTAGCACATATGTTTTTCACCAGAAGGGCAGTCGAGCTATTTATAAAATGTCATATGATGTAATTTAGTTTTATTTATTTATTCCCCCCCCCCATTTCTTAGCTGAATAAATTTCCTTAAAATGCTATGGTGTTTCTGTGGTGTTAAATGAGGTAGTGTGGCATCGCAGAACAAGCCAAAATGCTGTAAACAGCAACTTCAGAGAAACAGAATGTTCCAGATGTTGCACATGTTCCTCAATTTAAAGATGTAATAGCTCAAGTTGTCATGCAATGCAAACAAACAATTTAAAATCATAAGGTTCAGTGACTAGCTCTTGAAAGCTTTGTCAGTAGCAGACTGACTAATTAAAATGTCTCCCACTGGATTCTGACAGGTGCAGGAAACGTTGACAGGCCAAATATTTTGCTGGGTTTTTTACTTTTCCTGCAGTGCATGATGGATTTAATGCATTCATTTGTACACCATGTCAACTTTTGCAGAAATGACTCTTGTCAGAATTACACCCAGGTTTTGTGTTAGGACAAACTCGGTACCTAAGCTGGGGAGAAGTAAGAAAATGTCCGTTTTATTGTAAAAACAAACCTAAATAATATTCTGTTAATACACAAATACATTCAGGAATTATTACTGGCTGTGGCGCAGGTGGTAGAGTGGGTTGTCCACTAATCGTAGGGTTGGAGATTCGATTCCCATGACTCCACATGCCGATGTGTCCTTGGGCAGGACACTGAACCCCAAGTTGCTCCTGATGGCAAGTTAGCCCCTTGCATGGCAGCTCTGCAACCATTGGTGTGTGTGTGTGTGTGTGTGTGTGCGTGTGAATGGTATGGTTGAATGAGACACAGTGTAAAGTGCTTTGGATAAAAGCGCTATATAAGTGCACCATTTACCATTTTTATAAAAACATGCTGGTTGATGGATTGGCTATGATTTATTGCCTAATTGCAGTAGCAATAAAGTCAAGAGAAAAGCAATATCATGTAAAAGACTTTTATTTAGAGCTTATTTAGCGCTTAAAATGTGTTCAGTGTTTGGATTTGTTTTAATAAAATTTATAAATTTGTTGCTCATGTGAGTCACAACTGCTAAGAGAGAACCAGAACTATAATCATGCAGCTGTCTATACTGTGTTATGTCAAAAGCAGGGCTCCAGACAAAAAACTATTAAGGAGTAATTGGCTCTTTAAACAGGCGCCAAATGAGTTTTTTAGTGCCACATAACAATGAACTTATGTTAAAAAAAATGTCATCCCGTCATGCGTGTACGTCTGGTCTGTTTTTACAGCATCAGCATTTCACTTAAAGTTCACTTAAAGTGGGAACTGAATGTCTTTTATAAATTGAGAGCTATATACAGTCACAAAGAATTGATCTTTACACAGAATCTGACCATAATTATGTCAGCATCACTTGGCCATTGAGGGTAGTTTGGCGTCCTCCTCTGTTTTACAGCTTTTTTTCCCCCACTGAAAGTTTCACGTGCAGTGTCTCATTTTATTATGTCAACACAAAAAAATATGTGACAGGCTGCTCCTCACAGAAGACACAATTAAAAAGACATTACATGCAAATTTTTAAATCATAACGTGTAAATTTATATTGTTGCTAGTGGCGGTCTCAGCAAAAATATAATTTGCAAATGAATAGTTTTGGACGCAAATGCGACTGTATTAGGTGCAGTCTGGAGCCCTGCAAAAGTTTCATTTTTTTTCTTTTCTTTTTCTTTTTTTACAAAATGTAGGCCTACCTGTAAATTGGTTATTTTGTTTTTTTACGGGCAGCGGATTGCAGTTACCCGTTTTTTGCATCGAGATTACATAATGCCGTTACATGTAATCTGTTAATCCCCAAGCCTGATCAGCAATGATAACAAGAACAAGAGCAATGACAACAACAACATCAGTAATGATAACAACAACATGAGTAATGACAACAACAACAACAACAATAATAATAGCAATAATGATGATGATTATGAGGATGATGATTATTATTCATAGTAATAGTAAAAGTACTACTACTACTACTACTACTACTACTACTACTACTACTACTACTACTACTACTAGTAGTATAGGTAGTAATATACACTTTAAATTGTCCATTACTTTTTACTTCCAGTTAATTGCCATAAAATGCACTGGGAAAATTACTTGAGACTGAGGCAAAAAAAAAAAATGTTTCCACCAAGACCACCAAGGTACATTGCATGTTTACAGTTAAAATTAAAATGATTATGGTTGCAATGTTTAAATGTGGCTGGGAATACACCACTGCTTGAGGTTTCAAAGCAACTTTAACAGTCCAGGACGGCAGTTTTATTTGATTATAGCATATGTGCTCCTACGAGTTATGCTTGAAAAAACAGCTACTCATTAAATTTCTGTAGAATAATAAAGCACATGGCTCGGGTGTACAGAGTGCAGAGACTTGTTTTGGAAAAGGGCTGTAAAATTCCCAGCTGTTACTGATGACTAAACTGACTTTATACAGGAACTTGTGTGCAGGCAGACACACACACACACACACACACACACACACACACACACACACACACACACACACACGCACACAATCAATATATATATATATATATATATATATATATATATATATATATATATATATATATATATATATATATATATATATATATATATATATATACACATGTGGATATACAGGTAATCAAACAAGTACACAATTAGTAATTTGTGTTTATGTTCAGTGATAAATTCATGCCCCAGAGGTGCAGACACATAAATCTTACTCTCCCCACTTCGTCAAGACAAATACTCTGGACCAAGGTTTAAGTAAATACAATGAAAAGAAACACCGGTGCTCTGTAACCCATGAACTATCACCTACTTATCCCAGTACACTGCATTTAAAACAATGCAGAATTTTAAACTTGACACCAAACAGACGTTATTATTATCCACTGTTGGTATCTGAATGTTCTCTTTTGCAAATGTCTCAACAACAATGATGAATCATTAAATGTTTCTATTTGTGCTGGAATGTGTTCATCACTCACTTTAGCAGTGGCTTGAGGGCCGTGTTGGCCCATGAGAACCTCTGAACATTTAACTTGCTACAGTTTATAGGCAGACCACAATGAAGCAATGCGGACTGATGAGATTAGGAATTAAACATGCAAGGGATTTAGTGAGGCTGCTGAGCCTCCTGTGATAGAGACAGTGCATAAATGTATAGTAATAATAATAATAATAATAATAATAATAATATTGTATTATTATTTGATTTATTTATTTATCTTAAAGTGTGTTACATTAAAATTTTAGACAAAGAATAAAACAATCTAACCCTATTGTACAGAGAGCACAAGCTTGAACAATGCCACAGCTATGCTTTCTAGGTGGGAGGGATGGAATACTTTCTCTCCCCTGTCAATCACAGTGACACTAGCCAGTCAGGGGCATCTGTGAGCTCATGTATGTAGAAGAGGGCACATAGCACTTTCCTCTGAGTATGTTATGCCACCCTGTAGTATGCTGTAGTTGTAGCATGAGCAGCAGTTCACAAAGATGCTGAATTTGGCTTCAAATGCCCCAGAGGAAAGATCTAAAAAGATTTTCAAAATAATTAAATAATAGCTAGAAATGCTACAGTGAGGAACTTCAGACTACAATATGAATGCAAAATAAAAGTGTGTAGACATGAGTGTGTGTTCTGTTCATAATGAATATCACATGAATGGTAACTTTTTTTTTAAGGTTCTCTTTAAATACTGTTGGCTTTGTATTTTATGAGCAGTGATTATCTAATATGAAATCATGAACAAAGGGCCATGGAATGTCATAATTTTGAGAAATGTTCTGATTATTTTGAGATAGCTGTGACAGCAATTCGAAACAACATTTTGATAAACTGCTATATATATATATGTATATATATATATATATATATATATATATATATATATATATATATATATGTATATATATATATATATGCAACAGTTTCGTCTTCAAATGTCAGAAACAGGCTTACACAAATTTAATATCTGAATTTAATAATGTCAGTTGTATAAATTTACACATATGCTTGTCATTCTTCAAGCCATTTTCCAGGCTTATTAAATCATACCGTGGGACCTAAATTAATCTATACATACACAGACATTTAGTCTCTGTTACTCTAGAAGCTTTGAGTGATCATAGAAGATAAAGTGACAAAGTTTGACCTAAGTATTACAGTCGCACAAAGATATTCGCATGTGGCTGGCCAGAACTGAAACGCTGTGGTTAATATTTGAACTGATGGCAACTAAATGACTAATAAAATCTTGAAATGTTCTTAATTATAGTACTCATTTAAAGTGCTGTGAAATGCTGGATTGCCTTCAGTGCATGAAAACTTAAAAAAACATAAAAAAATATATTGAGCTAATTTGTGGTATAGTATTTTAGAATATATGCTCAAAAATACTGTCATGTTAAGTTTTTGCATAATTTTATTAAGTTGTTTAATAGTTAGCACATTTGCCTTGCACCTCCACAGTTGAGGGTTCAAGTCATACCTTCACCCTGTGTGCGTGGAGTTTGCATGTTCTTCCCGTGCTTCAGGGGTTTCCTCTGGGTACTCCAGTTTTTCCCTCCCAGTCCAAAAACATATGTTGTAGGTTGATTGGCATTTCCAAATTGTCCATAGTGTGTGAAACGGTGTGTAAATGTATGTGTGATTGTGCCCTGCGATAGGTTGGCGCCCTGTCCAGGATATTCCCAAGTTCCCAGGGATAGTCTCCAGGATCCCCTGCAACCCTGGATAGGATAAGCAGTATGGAAAATGGGTGAATGGATGGATGATTTGTAGAAAATGGTTGTAGAACCGTTGTAAAATACATATGAACCCCAGAATCAAGATTAGAGCATCACACATTCTTAAATTTCATCCTTCAGGCTGCACGGATTCAACTTAAATCTGCAAACAGCCAGGGTGTCAGACAGGCCATCCCCATAACCAGTCATAACACACACAGTAAACAGCGACACCTCAAGCACACATTGATCATTGATCAACAATGACAGCTGTGTGCAGATTGAGGCATGTAAAATATTTTTAACCAATCAGCCCGCGCAATTACATTCTGTCTCAGTTGGACACATGCCTTCATGCTGTCTGGGAAGATCTGCTTTGCATCTAAACTGCTCTGTTATATAGTCCTGCCTCAAGCTTCAAACTATTCTCTATAAACACAACCTGAATACAACTACCATAATTTTGAATGTCCAGCAAATACCAACAATTAAGGAAATGGAATGCCTGTACATAAGAAGTGTGTACTAACATTATAAAAGAGGTTGTAAATTAGTTTAACTTGCCTAAGTCTGAATGCGAGAGGTCAGAGTAACCTGCAGGTGATGAACTTGAGAACATGAAACACACCACTGCTATGTTGCATGTTCTGCTCCATCAAGTTTGTTGTCCCAACATAATTTTTTAAGAAAGAGTTATTTAAATTCCATAGAATACCAGGTCAAGGCTAATTTATATCCTGGTTAATGTTACAGGAGCAAACAGTCTCTTATGGAAATGTACTTTAGTAATCCTGTAAACACCTTATTTAGATATAACATATTATATTAAAAATATATATTTAAAATGCACAACATTTTATACTACCTATGCACTAGTTGTAAAATTATTGTGGACTAAATTGGGATAAAATGTACTATACTCACTGGACACTTTATTAAGAACATGGTAGTAATATGGGTAGGGGCTCCCTTTGCGCTCAAAAGAGCCTCAATTCTTCATCGCATGTATGCCACAAGAATAGGAACACCTGTACACCTACACTTTCATGCAATTATTTAATGGGACAATCATGTGGCAGCAGTGCAATAAATAAAATCATGCAGATATGGGCCAACAGCTTCAGGTAATGTTCACATCAAACATCAGAAATGCAATCTGTGATTTTGATCGTGGTATGATTATTGGTGCAATATGTGCAAGGTTGAGGCTTTTCATGCACAACAGAGTCTAGAGTTTACTCAGAATGATATGCACAAAAAAAAAAACACCCAATGAGTAGCAATTCTGCAGACAGAAAAGTCTTGTTGATGAGAGAGGTCAACGAAGAATAGCCAGAATGATTCAAGCTGACAGAAAGACTACAGTAAATCAGATAACCACTGCACAATTGTGGTTAGCAGAAAAGTATCTGTGCACAACACATTGAATCAATGCACAACACATTGAAAATTGAGGTACAACAGCAGAAGTCCACATCGGGTTTCACTTCTGTTAGCCAAGAACAGAAAGCTGAGGCTGAAGTGGGCACAGGCTCACCGAAACTGGACACATAAAGACTAGAAAAATGTAGCCTAGTCTGATGAATCTTGATTTCTGCTGAGGCACACAGATGGCAGGGTGAGAAGTTAGTACAAACAGCATGAACCATGGACCCAACCTGCCTTGTGTCAGCAATTCAGGCTGGTGGAGGTGGTGTAATGGTGTGGGGAATGATTTCTGGGCACACTTTGGGCCGATTAATACCAATCAGTCATCGCTTGAATACCTTGAATACCAGACTATTTGAGTATTGTTGCTGACCATGTGCATTCCTTCATGGCCACAATTTACCCATCTTCTAATGATTACTTCCAGCATGATAATGCACCATGTCATAAAGCAAAAGTCTCAAATTGGTTTCATGAACATGAAAATTAGATCAATGTTCTTCAGTGGCCTTCACAGTCACTGGATATGAATCCAATATAACACCTTTGGGATGTAGTAGAACGGGAGATTTGCAGCATTAAAGTGCACCTGAACAATCTGCAGGAATGAAGTGATGCAAAGAATGTTTCTAACATCTGTTCCTGGTTCGGATTATGAAAGTAAGTAGTTACATTACTTCCAGTAATTACATTACAAGACTGGATTAAAGTGTGATTAAAACAGCTTAGATTACTTGATTGTTAGTTTACTTATCTTTACACAAAATAGGAAAATATTCATGCTCATATATATATATATATATATTTAGTCATCATCTATGTTTTATTCAATATTGTATTCTTATTCTCTCTTCTTAGATGTAAATAGATTACTCTTGATTAATCATTAACAACAGGCAGCCTGTTGTATTGAAAGCCCATGCTTTCGACTCTAAATATTTCTAATATGTGGTGTTTCTTTTTCTTTTCTTTTGTTCGTCTGTTGTGAAGTTCATTGAGGGCACTTTTCTGTCTCTGGCTTCATGTTACACACGGACAGTTGGCAGCTGATGATACACATCTCTTGCTCCTGATGCAGTCAGTAGTGAGTGTGTACACACTCTGAGGCATTGGTGTTTAATGTACTGTGTCCTCAATCCATCATTCCATGTCAAAACTTCACACGACACAAAGCAGGCACAGAACTGGACTGCAGGGAGGGGCATGGTGACTTCTCTTGAGTTTTCTGGACAACATTGAGCATCAATTTTCAAGGATATATATGCGTTGAGTGCTTGCTCCGTGTGAGGCATAATACTGTGGTGAATCTATATGCTTACAACTTGGCTTTAAAACCTGTTAATTTCTCATAAGCAAAAAGAATTCATTAGGCAATGCTGGTGGTTATATACTTTAAACATTATTATGTAAAAGATCAAAGGAAATTCTAATGGCTTCAAATTTCTGGCTTCAAGCACATTATATTTCATTTTTATAGAAAGACACAATGACCATTTACTTTTTACATTACAACTTACTTAAAAGGCTGATATTACTGAAACAAACTAGCTAGCACAAAAACAAACAAACAAAAAGCAAGCACAAAAACAACTATGAGCTTTGAAAGCAGGAGCCTAAGCATTCTTTTTAGCATGAACTAATCTTCACTTATTTCTATTTGCCAGTTTGTGAGCCAGCAATCTTAGACCAGGCAATAGCTTTCAGCCAAAACTCTACTCGAGCCTCACATCAGTCTGTCTTTAAACAGATTGTGCAAATATTCAGCCCCTGTGAGCTACTCACTGGGGGTAAAAGTTCACTGGGTTAGAAAATAGAAAAAGGAGGTGCAAAAATGGAGTTTTTGCTTATGTCTTTTTTATTTTCTAAGCCACTCTGTTCCCAGTGGTTTGCTTGTACAAACCATACTAGTGGTGCTTTACCACTATTTCCTTAATAATTAATAAATGACTCATACATTGTATTTCATCCATTGTTGAGGTTTGGTCAAAATACTCACGTAACACTAAACTAGTATGCAAAAGAGTGACTTCCAAAGGTTATTTGTTTTAAAGAGGAAGCTAAAAGTCTTGCACATTGGCATAACTCTATTATATTATATGAAATGTCATGAGAGTTAAGGTCAGGAGTGGGTTAGAAATTCTACCTTTTGTTATGAATTAATTTGTATGAAATTAAATAACATCCAGCCTCACTGGCTTTGAAAATTCAAAATTGTAAAAATGTTACTTGAGATGGTGGGTTCTTGTGTAGCTTGTGAAAGTGTTAGGGTTATTCCATCTTAAGTGGTCCAATAATTGCAAAGTTACCATCTCAAGTGGTCTAACGTACGTTGCCTCTCCATTTTTTGAGTACTGTAATTACCTCTATGTATTGGAATTGTAAAGTCGCCATTTTTTTTTTACTAGATTTCTACTAGCCCTAACTCTGCAACCAGTGGAATCTCAAAACTCAAAATTTTTACATCAGAATGCTACTATAGAGGCATTTTTGTCTGGTCGGCCACCAGAGATATTCAACCTGAAAGTGAGGGGAATTAAAACATTAAATTAAAACATAAAACATATTAAAATACCTTAATTAAACAATCTAATATCAACCTTTATGTTATTGTTGACAGTACTTAAACAGTTGATATGACATTATATATATATATATATATATATATATATAGCACTTTCTTGCCCTCATAAAAACAAGTTAAATAAAATTAAGTCTCCAACCTGAAATGTTCTGCATGCACACTATACTTACCTAGGTACTCCCTTAAAATTACGACTGAGACTTGAACCCTTCCAATTGAAAATGAGGTGGAACAATAGAGGTGGAACTGTGAGCAATATTGAGCATTAAATTTGGACTTACATTCTAAGTCTAAGGAACAAGAATGTACATGTTTATATATATGAACACCTTGTAATGTCCTCTAGAGATCAGTTTTTGTTCCAAAGAGCTAAGACAATCTTGAGACAAATTACTGAGGTTTCCGTAAACAGCTGTATAAACAAAAAGTTGTTGTGTGCCATGACACAAAGATGGTCAGCGTAGTAAAACAACAACAAGAACAATGGCTTTGAAATGCCAATACATGGAGGTCAATTTATTTTATTTCTTTTTTTTATTAAAAACAGTCAAGAAACCTGCATTGGACCACTTGAGATGAAATGCCTGTTACTGTACCTGTGGAGGACACAAAGATAAACTTGGATAGATTTGATAGTGAATTGGTCTTTACCGATCTTTTCTGCATTGTGTAATACAGTAAAAAAAGTCAATTTTCATCAGCAATTCTACCATTCTCAGCATTTTCACTCACCCGTCAGGGCTTGCGTAAATGCCTTGTAATGGCATGGAATGGAATTTACAATCACACTGTAAGCATGACATTTCCCTTTTTGTATTTAGATAAGTTCATATGTTGACTTCTTGTTCCTTCTGCATCAAACATCCTGCCATGTGAAATCATCAGTACTCTTTTGTGAATATGCTGTCTATTTTGTTTATATTTTTGTTATGAAGGCTCCCTTGTTACACGTTGTGAATTCACACCTCCACAACTTGCGTTCTGTGTTCAGCCGTTGAAGCTGTAATTTGTTAGCAGTTTACGCTAATTGATAAAATACTAAATTCTTAAAAACAAACTTTTGCTGTTTCCCGGACATATTGTATGTAAGGCAAATGGGAAACTCTTTGTCATAGTTTTTCTTTTGAAATGGCAGCATGATGGCTAGTTTCAGAAGGACAGATTATTCCCATGCCATGCTGTGAAAGCAGAACAGAACATGGTTGTGGGAAGCAGTGTAATACACATCCTGTCTGGACAACCCCCCCCACACCTGCCTTCATGTACAACTTTTTTCTTTCAGTGATGCAATGACCGTAATAGCCACCCGTTTCTTTTTACTGGAAAGCCCCCCCTTTTTTTATGAAAAACCAATGAAAATGCTTGGATGAATCATATTTAACTGTTACCTTTCTTTATACCTTTGATGCATTATATTTGGAAATAAGAATCGATATTTGTGGCACATATAATAATATACGCATAGACCATAAGGTTTCATACGTTTTCTGCTTCATCTCTCTGATATACAGCCTCTCATGCAGGTCTATTCACCGTCCAAAACCAACACATATGAAGCAGTACTTCTGAAGCAGACTTTTTGTAGCTCTATATAGCTTTTCCTAGCTGATACTGTGATACGAGTTAATACATCATTGAGTATGCTCTCAGGGAGTTATTTATTAACAAACAGGATACATTATGGTAAAGCATGAAACAGTTGGAGAAACTTCAGGGAATGTGTCAATATATTATAGAGTATTATTTATGCTGCAACACAGGATATTTTTCTTATTATTATTTATCGCTGTGGTAGTTAATCTTTGAATTACAGTTGATACTACAGTACAGTATGTCTCATGTGTTGTTCATGTGTCTGAACAGGCTTCATGAATCTGCCCAGTGAACAATAATGTTCTATATTATACAGTACTGTGCAAAAGTCAGAGACCACCATTTTGGTATCACTCAATTGGCCATTCAGTACTTCCATCCATCCATCCATTTTCTGTACCGCTTATCATACACACGCTTATCAGTCGCATGGAACCTGGAGCCTATCCCAGGGAACTCAGGGCAGAAAGCGTGGAACATCCTGGACAGGGTGCCAACCCTTCACAGGGCACAATCACACACACATTCACACACTATGGACAATTTAGAGATGCCAATCAACATACAACACATGTCTTTGGACTGGAGGAGCAAGCTCTGTTCACGCAGGGTGGCGGCAGGATTCAAGCCTCCAACCTGGGTGATGTAAGGCACACATCCTAACCACTAAGCCATAGTCCAGCCCCATTCTGTACTTATCGTTAATTATTAATGGTAAACAGTAATGTTGGGAAAATGTACAGAAAATAATTCCATTTTTATTATTTATGCAGGTTATATATAGTGCTTACAGACTTCATACTGTTTTTATTGTTGAGGACCTCAACAATAAAAATAACAAGAACAATAACAATAATGAACTGTCAGAGAAGGGGTTTGGAGGCAGATGTGAGAGAAGGTGGTTTATTAAAGCAAATAAACTAAACTAAAGCAAAACTATAAGCAAAAAAAATATAAGCAAGAGCTAAGAATGCATGGCATAAAACACAAAAGCATACTACCTAAAATAACAGACTAAACATAACAAAAGCTTGAGAAAGAAACACAGATACACCAGAACTTAAATAAGGGTGTTAATTAAGTGAAACAGGAAAACAGTGTGAGTAAACTGTAAGGCATGTGACTTGCAGGGCTGCTTGGATATGGTGTCCTTGTCTGCCAATTTGTGGCTAAATCCAGCACTGATGTGACAAACAATAATTATGGGAAAATCACATGAAGGTCTTAAAAAAACAAAACAAAACAAAAACCCTGGTATGAAATCTGTAAATATTTTACAACCCCAATTCAGAAAAAGTTGGGACAGTATGGAAAATGCAAAAAAACTAACAAAAAGTGTCATCTGAATATTCAATTCACCCTGTAGTTTATTGAAAACACATAATTAACACATTATTTGATGTTTCCCACCATTCATCCATTATTAATTTCTTCAGCTGCACAACTGTACAGGGTTTTTGTTGTCTTATTTTGCACTACATAATGCACCACACAATCTCAATCCGAGACAGGTTAGGACTGTAGCAGGCCATGCTAGCACCTGCATTCTCTACTTACGCAACCATGTGCTTGTAAAACAGACAGAATGTGGTTTGGTGATGTTCTGCTCTGGATGCCAGCATATCTTGCTACAAAATATGTACATATTCTGCATTAATGATATCCTCACAGATGTGCAAGTTACCCATGCCATGGACACTGACACACCCCCATACCATGACAGACTGATGCTGATAACAGCTTGGACGGTCCTATTCCTCTATGGCCCGGAGAACATGACGGCTGTTTTGTCCAGAAACTATGTGAAATGTTGACTCAGAAGTATGTTGTTGTATGTTGACCCATACATCAACACTGTCCAGAGAAGTCGGCGGCACTTCTGGACAGTGTTGATGTATGGATTCTGCTTTGCATAGTAAAGCCTTAACTTGCAGTGGCGAATGGTGTTGATTTACAAAGGTTTACCAAAGTATTCTCAAGGCCAACTCAGAATATCCATTTCAGACTCCTGACAGTTTTTAAGACAGTGACATCTGTGGGATCGGAGATCACACGCATTCAGCAGTGGTTTTTCGGCCTTGCCCTTTACTCACTGAGATTTTACCAGATTCCTTGAATCTTTTAATTATATTGTGCACTGTACAAGGTGAAATGCCCAAAATCCTACCGAAGTTTTTGATTATTGACTGATGCATCTGTTGGCAGATTGGCGAGCCTCAACCCATCCTTGCTCTTGAAGGACTAGGCCTTTTTCGGAGGCTCCTTTTATACTATGGTTAGATTGCCTGACCTGTTTCACATCACCTTCTTATTTCAACTTGTCCCATTGCTATAAGTTGTAAACTGCCACTGTCCCAACTTTTTTGGAACATGCTGCATGTTGAGTGAAAACAAAAGGTTGTGCTCTGATTTTCGCACTGTATTTAATGGAAGAATTTAAATCACAGTCACAACAGAAGAGGCATCATATACTCGTATGTGTAAAGCTCAATAATGCGTGTGTGCAATTCCAGTTCCAGAGAAGGACTAACTCACTTTAGACTCTGCTCTCTCCGCTCCTGGCCAGTTACTTGTCTGCCATGTACTCCTGTTTATATTGGCAACAGCTGATGTCTGATAAATTCTCTTGATGCAACGAAAACATCTTGTTGATGATTCATTTTGCGTAAGCCCTGAAAAGTTAAATTGAGTTTATCTAAAGAGAATGAGATTTCTATTTATTTGTTAACAATGGACTTGAGTCATGTGCCTAAACATGGAAACGTGGTCATCACTGAGAGACCTGAGTGCAACAATCTGAACAAAATCTGGTAAAACTAATAAAATATATGCTTTGGTTCAGAGATTATGGAGTAGGATTGTTGTACTTATTCTCAAGAAATCTCAGAAAGCACATCAAGAGCAAGTCCTAATCAATGGTCCTATAGAAACATTAATAGGTGTAGAACCAAAAATAAAAGAGCCAGGATTGAGGTGCACCCAGAGCCTATCCCAGGAACACAGGATGTGAGGTGGAATACACCCTGGAAGGGACACCAGATGGGACATACACATTCACACACTCAGTCACACCCATGAGGAACCCTGAGAATGCCCACGTGAGCTCAGGATTGAAGGATTGAGGGATTTACGACTGAGGGACCCTGAGGTTGTGAGGAGACAACACTGCTTGCCTACCATGCTGCTGCCAATTATGTTGTTCCTATGAATAATAGATATTATCTAATAAATACTGAGTGTGATAAAGAGAGCTTAGCAAAGACTGGTGGCATGAGGCAGGGCTTTGAGAACTTTGGCCTGGGATGGCCAGAATGATTGACGTAAAGGGAGTATTTAGTCACTATTCTATTACTCACTGGCAAACAAGTGTAAGATTCTCTCAGTATTTTTGGTGTATTTTTACAATGGTAATGCCTTAAAGTCATGTGGCCAGACATGAGAGTTTCATTGTCAGTTTCACTGTGTTTACTGAATAATTTATTATAGCTACTTAATGTGTACTTTAGTTATAGTCCCAGGTAAAAACTGCCATAGAGGACACTTTTAAGAAAAAAAACAACAACACGTGCAGTGCACTTAAGATCTGACAAACATCACATCAACATTTGGCTCAAGATGATGTATAAAAGAGTTCTCACACTTTTGAAAAGCAACAGATGTGTACCTGACATCAGGGGGTTGCTTTAATTTGTTTTCATTAACTGCTTGAGCATGCTGACCATTGATTTTTTCCATTTAAGGTTCATGGGAGAGGTGAATCTTCCAATGTTGTCTGTAGATGCAGAGCATCAGGACAATATCAGTGTGGCACAACCACTGAACTTTGAGGTGACAGACAACTATGATTGCATTAATATGTGCCATGCATCCAATAATGCGCTCTAAGACATTCCACAGTTTGGTTCTGTGGCACAAAGTCTCATTTAATCTGCCGGGAATGTAGGAATATGTGTGTCAGGGAAAAATCTCCTTGAGGGAATCCACAGAAGGAATCAGTTTTCCATGACTGACCAAAAGTCTATTTTATCAGCTGTGAAGTGCCTTTTTAAAAAAAATAAACATTATAGTGTGATTAATTATATGAACTTTTTGCACAGCTGTTTCAAAAGTTTCTTTTTAGTTTACAAAATTATCTCTAGGTTAGGAAGATATATCCTAAAGATGCTAATACCACCTGCTGTTTT
The DNA here is from genome assembly GCA_012411365.1 of Ameiurus melas. Lineage (NCBI taxonomy): Eukaryota > Metazoa > Chordata > Actinopteri > Siluriformes > Ictaluridae > Ameiurus > Ameiurus melas. Next base: position 17,447,517 of record CM022754.1, on the reverse strand, counting down.
TTCCCAGGACCCAAGGGAGGCAACCTGTGGCTTGATGCTAAGCTGAAAGTGTATGTCCTCCTGTGACACACATCTGCGCCTAGCTGGAATGACCTCTCTGGCCAAAGGCTGATGCACTTCGCCCTGGGAGAGAGGCTGGGAAAAAGTCTTTGCAGCCTTACACACCAAATCTTGCCTCACACTTTCTATATCAAATCAACCAATCAAGCCTAGCTTTCATCAGCCTACTCTCTCCTCCCTGACTAAGGGCTCACTTTTCTGTTTACTTTCCTGTGGCTGCTGTTACCGTAGCAGCAATGACGAGAAATCTTTATGTAAATAGCAAGTAAGGCAGGGAGCTGGAAACAGGGGGACATTAAGAGTCAGCTCTCACTGAGTCATCTTGGTCTGCTATGATGTGTCAATAATTGGGCCTGTCTGATGCCTGTGAATTACACATTTACGTTCACTCTAATTGAAACTTTTCGCTGCTTTTGTAATTTTGTTCCGTGGGTAAAATCTTTAATACTATTATTCAAGGTTGTGAATCTTACAGTGCCTGTTGGCTAATGCAAAAGACTCGTGTTTTGAGTAGCTGTTGGTTGCTGATTCTTAGCTTGAGTCAGAGGGTAAACACAGCCACTTGCTCTTTAGATTTCCAGAACATAGCAAGGCCCTGATCCAAGGACAGAACAGCTTAATGCACGGGAAAGGCTGCTGATAGATGATCCTAATTCCTTTTGGGAAACAAAGCCACATAGCTCTTTAGCCAGAGCATAAACATACTATTCCCCATGGGCTCTAGAGGAACTGAGAGTACTTTTATGGTACTGTGCTAATGGGGTGATCTAAGGAGTACAACGAGAGCCATTTTTAAGATGCCGGCGGTATGGGAGAATTTGATTACCACATTGTTAGAGGGTTTTCTAGTGCTGTTTCCTCCCATTGGCACAGCTATTAATACAGCAGACTGTGCCAGTGGCTATTTGCTGAAACCGTGTGCAGACTATTGTCTTAGATAAAGAATAACAGGAATCATCTGAATGGAAAAAACTGCATGTAGCTTATGTTGTTTTGTTTTGCATGTTACATGCAACAGAAGGGCCCAAGTGGAAAACTGATAATAAACATCAACAACAACATATTACTTATTGAACAGGAGGACACAGATTCTATGCAACAGACTAGATATGATATGTATCTGTTGAATTTTCCACTGGTGAGGACAGCACATGTACACACCGTATCTTATGTGAATTTATTTATTTTTGTTCTTTTATCTGACCTCAAGTCCATTTTCACAACATGTCTAGTTGTATATACTTTATAACAGCATGTCTAAACTTACTTTCAGAGCCATGTTAATTTATGTCTCTGGAAGTAATATAATTAACTGATCTATGGCTGTAACAATTTTCTCAAGAAAGCATCAGAACGATTTAAACGTTATCTAATCACATTTGGGCCCAAAGAAATTCTGGCATGTATCCACTTCCTGAATGAAGATTGTGATTACAGGCGGTGCCGAACCAAACAAGAAACAAACCCATTGTTAATTTATTCCATTAACATTTGGATTTCTGCAATAAGTTCACATATCAGATCAGCCGAACCACCCAAAACATCAACTGAAGTGGACCATGAAGATTCTTAAAGACTCAGGGACTTTATCTGTGTCTGTGTGCATGGAGGAGACAGTTAGTTTAAACAATGTAGTGCTTAAAGATGTTTCTATTTTAGTAGGCAGCTACCAAGTTAAGGACACATGCACCTTGCTTTAATAAGTTAGGTTGAGGTTAAACACAGAACTTTCACCTCAAAATGATTTCTCACTACAACTTAACTCATGAAGCTGCATACCTTCACTTACAGTACATAATCACAAAACATGATGTTTTCAATCTAGGGGATTTAGATAGAAGAAATCCATGAAAGACAGGAATGGCCACACAATGATAAACAACCACCCCTTTTGTTCTTGTTTTTCTCGTGCCAGACTCTCTCCTAGACACAAATCATTATCTTCTCTTATCAGTTAAGGAAATACTTTTACTGCAAATGACCTTTGCACCTAACTGAACTTTGACTATATTTGGTAGTTGAACTGTAAAAATATAGGTAGTCAGATGGTGGACACAAAAATCTAACTGTATATAGTTTTCATCTAAAAATTACACTTAGCATCTTTCAATAAAGTTATATTTAGTTAGCTAGCCAGATTATTATACTAATGATATTATACTAATATAATATTGCATTAATCATGACAGCATAATTAAGTATCAAGAAAATCACCCAGATATATGCTGGTTAACTTCGGTTATCATAACTGTTTTACAAACTTGTTGCCATATCTTCATGTTGTGTTTGAGTTTTGAAGGTTAAAACTGCTGAGTGCTCTGTTGTTAATCACTTCCCTGTAATACTGATAAAAAGAAAGTATTTCTACACAAGCTCTTTCTTGGGCTTGGGTAGTAACGGAATACATGTAACAGTGTTAGGTAATCAGGATTCAAAAAGCTGGTAACTGTAATCCATTACAGTTGTGCCAAAAAACAAAGTAATCAGATTACAGGTACATTTAGTAAAAAATGGGAATACTATCAGGATTAAAAATTTTTTCATTAAAAACCAAAGAAATAAATTGGTTAACGTAACACAATATAGACAGCTGCTTGATTATACTTATGCTTCTCTCTTGCCAGTTGTGGCTCACATAAGTAACCTCCTGGTGCATACGCAAATGTTTTTGCACAAAGTTAATTTAGTAGACATGAACAGAAATTGTTCTCTGAAACCTACGGTTTCCTCCCCCAGTACAAAGACATGCATGGTATGCTGACTGGCATGTCCAAAGTGTCTGTAGTGTGTGAATGTGTATATGATTGTTCATTGCGATGGATGGGCATCCTGTCCAGGATGTACCCTGCCTTGTGCGCCATGCTCCCTGGGTTAGGCTCCATGCTCCCTGCAAAAGTGATAAGTGGTATACAAAAAGAAGAAAGGAATAAATTTAAAGTAACCCTCCCAACCCTGCACCACCTACACACATGCAGCCCAGTAAGGAAAAAAGCCTGATACACACAGTGCTGTGAACACGTATTTCCCCATCCTAGTTTCCTAATTGCTCCAGCGCTAGTGTGAGGGGAAATTGTGACAGCTGCATAATCCAGTTATACAGTTACACAGTTACACAGTTTTTTGTGACTTGCTGGATGAGTCGTTGCTGTGTTCTTGGAGGAATTTTGGAAAGTCAGCCACAACTAGGAAGGTTCACTACTGTGCCGAGTTTTTCCATTTCTAGATAATGGCTCTCACTGTGGTTCTTTAGAATCCTAGAGCCTTTGAAATATCTTTGTAACCCTTCCCAGACTGATATATTTTAATCACCTTCTTCCTCATAATTTCTGGAATTTCTTGAATTTTGGCATAGTGTGTTACTGGATAAGACCCTTTAACCAACTTCATGTTGTTGAAAAAGTCTTATTTCAGTGTTGATTTGTTTGGTTGTTTTTAGTCCAGCTGAAACCCATTATGAATGCAGCTTTAGTAGATTTGAGGAATTACTAACTATGGGGGAAAAACATAATTACACAGGCCCAGTTGGTACCTTATAACTTTTTTGCTTCAATAAATATCATCATTTAAAAACTCTATTTTGTGTTTACTCAGGTTGCCATTGTTTTATTTTAGATTTTGTTTTAATTTCTGAAACAATTTAGTGAGATACAAAATCAGAAGAAAAAAAAAATCAGGATGGAGCAAATACTTTTTCACACAACTGTAAATCTGATTAAAATATCATAAAAAAAATGATTAAAAAAAGACTAATCCAAAGAGGGTGAAAATTGGGAATGTTAGTTATGAAGGTTTATTTTCAACTGCTCACAAACTGGTTATAAAACTAATGTAATTTGGTTCAATGTCTAGTTTTGATGCCAGTAAGGTCAAATAAAGAAAAATGTAATGACTCAGTGACCTGCTGAGATGTCTGATTAATGGTGGTAGGGTCACCAGAGCAGATAGTGCAATGCCATATGGAGCAAATCACATGGTCAAGTGTCTTAAACTACGGCTAGCAATTATCAGTGTCAGCGGGGACTCGGCTGGCTGAGTGGACACCACACTGACTCCTAAACACACGTGCAGGCGGTTTGGTGCTAGAGGATGGTGTGTTCACTCATCTGTGTAAGAGGCCCTTTAGCACAGCTTGTCTCATTCTAATTCAAGCACTTGTGCTTGCTATTTATGCCAGAAGCCATGGCTGTACACTGTTATGCTTTACACAGACTGAATAAGATATCACATCTTGTTCCATTTTCTCTAATACTCTCTGAGTTTGTTCAACAACCAATAAATGTTAAAAAAATTAGTGCTTGTGTGTGATGTCATGTTCAGTATTGCATATCACATTCCACAGATCTCACATCTGATTTGACTGATCTGAAAGAGTCATTTGAGTCATGAAACATTAAGCAAGTTGACATACTTGTATTATTCATTAGTATGGCACACACAGCCAGCGTTGCCACTGACAACCACTTGACAACAGTGTTTGAGCACAGCAGTGCTTTAAGCAACTAGGCCACATGCTCTGAGGCAACATTGCTTCCTGGTCACATGCTCACTGGTGCAGAACACTTTCTGTTTCTCTTAAATGCATGCTTTTGGAAGAAATAAGGAATGCTGTTTTTGAGGTGATACCACTGAATAGACCTGCTATACAAATTTGGGACTTCCCAGAAAAGAGTAAGGATCACATGAACATTTTGAGGAGAATGTTATAAAAAGGAACATGTACAACATTTAAACAACAGATTAATTAAACATCATATAGCACTGTAAATATGGAATGGATTGTAAATAATTGTGGTACAAGAAATCTTTGTGGCCCACTAAATTCCCTCCAAAAGAAAGGGCTGAACTCTCACCCAAAAAAATAAATAAATAATTAAATAATAAAAAAAAAAATTAAAAAAAAAAATAAAATCTATATATATATATATATATATATATATATATATATATATATATATATATATATATATATATATATATATATATATATATATATATATATATATATATATATATATACTGTATTTCTCATGTAATCAACTGAATCATCTAATCGGATCAACTGTTGCTCTGATCCATTACATAGATCATTTCTAACACTGAGAAGGTTGAATCCACCTTCAGCATATTGATCTTAAAATGTGACAGGATTTAAGCACATCATTCATGCTTTATTCCATTATAATCAGTCTCAATGACAGGCCAAATCCATCCTAAGAACCACCTGAAATCCAGTGCAGGTTATTTTCCAATATCCGTCACAAGACAAAACAAAACATTGTTTGTACATCAGTTTATGAAATGCTTCAGGTACGTTGTGAATGTAATTTCATCTCGACTCTAAAAGGCACTTCTGGTGTTTCCCCTCAAAACTTGCATGATTTTGATGCACCGTTGGCAACCTCTTGTTTCACACTGCTTGTGGTGTTCTGCTAACATGTAAGCAGAAAGGATTAACATACTTATGTTTCAAACGGGACTCAACTCTTTACACAAGGCATAATCACACACCATCACTGCCTGACACTTGAACAAGCCTATGAAACAAAATAAAACCACCACAGAATCAACGGACAACTGCCAATAGCATGTTTATGGCTGACAGGAACAACAGCATTGATGGAAGTGCTCTTTTTTTAAGTATTGCTCAGACAAGTCTCGGAATCTAGATTAAAAGAACATGTTTGCCTTCTAAACATTTTTGTTCTATATTTGCTGACTGGTTTACTCCAAAGCAAGCAATGGAGCTATTGAGAATCAACATGTGCTCTGTCAAAATACTCATTTCAGGTCAAGGAGACAGTTCTATAAAGTAACCTTCATTTAAATTAAATTCCACACTTGAACAGGACTCCATGAAGCTAATATTACCCAGTAGTAATGACAGCTGATATTTGGTTCAGCCGGGTATAAACAAGGACGTGCAAATAACACAAAGAGGACTGTCATGTAAAGATGATTACAGAGTATTCAGTCTGGATTATAGCAGATTACATTTCAATACCATTTAGAGTTGCTTGCCACTAAAACTGCCTGAAGGCCTGAACAGCATGAAAACACGTAAAACCAGAGGGATTTTCCAGACAAGTAGTAAAAGTGAAAGCTTATGGACAATTACTTTCAGTGTAGCAATACATGTTTCACTGTTTCATTTACACGGTGTTACTAGGTGAGACCCCCCCGTCCCCAAAATTTATTTTAACACAGTCTTTTGAAATAATCCATTCTACACCTTCCTTTTAAGGTAGCAAGCTAATCCCTTCTGAACATAAGAATTCTGTGGGTTTTGAACACATTTCAAGTTTTGTATCCTGTAACTATATCTAACATTTCATCATTCTTTGGTCCGATGATGGCATAGTGAAATGCCGCATTATATTTGTTGCACAACTAACATCATATCATATTGCTTCAAAAGGTGTGTTATACTGGAATAATTCATGTTGTAGGTGGATTGCAAAGTCCATCTCCCGTATACAAAGCAGTGACTAAGACTTTTAACCAACCCATAGAGCGTCACTCACGCTGAGTAGGTGATACATTCAGTCATTACTGTATAAGGTGTGATCTGTGGGAGGACATTTCTATAAACAGTAGTGCGGTTTAGAAGCACATGGCGTCACTCTGACATGATTGTGTAGGATCCACTTGGCATCTTTCATCAGAGCTTCCTGACATCCTCCAAACAGTCCTAACAAGTCATCAGTGGTTCCAATAGTGAGGACATCAGTAATGTCATACAATCTTCTAAAAGCCATTCTGAGGAGGTAATCAGTGCCTCCATTCAATCTAACATCCATCCTGAGTGGCTATCCAATTTTCCAGACTATCTCCCATGGAGATCAGGGTTTTCACACAGGCTCCTACAAGCTGTCCATGTGAGGTCATCAGTGCTTTCACTCAATCCCTATCACACCCATCCTGATGCAGTTCTTTCAGTGGAAATATAGGGTGTGGAGATAGACTTTAAATCCTGCTGAACAGTGTATGTGAATTATGTACTTTGGGGAAGATCTAGAGCTGAACAGTATAATCTGGGGAAAACCTACAGGCCAGATGAACAGTGTACTTTGAAGAAAGATCTCCAGTCTAGTTGATCAGTGTGCTTTGAAGAAAGATTTCCAGTCTAGCTGTACAATGTACTTCAGAGAAAGATCTCCACTCTAGCTGTACAATGTACACTGGGAGAGATTTACAGTCTACTTAAACAGTCTACTTTAGGAAAATATCTACAGTCCAGTTGAACAGTGTTCTTTGGGGAAGCCCCTGAGTCACAGCCGGAAAAAAAGCCAACCATGATGACCAACCTCCTTAATTTAATGCAGCTACTACTCACTATAACTTGAGACTATACAGCAAAATCCCAAGGGTTGTATGTAGGTTACTTTCAAAGCTTATACTGATGTCCACCATTTTATCTGTGGTTCATGAAGTGTGGGCCTGAGACCCCCAGCTACTTTATTATTATAATTATAATTATAATTATAATTATTATTATTAATATTATTATTAATAATAATAATAATAATATAATGAGAATAATAGAAAGATATCACTACTGTCTATAGTTAAGTTCCTGCAATATAATATTATAATTATTATTTAGCTATTGTAGTTATAGTCATATGGATTTCAAATTATTGCACCATTATACCATTCAAGATAATGTATTTCATTTGGGAAACTAAATATCACAAATAATGTCTAACTTTAATGAAAAATAACACAAATAAAATCGAACTGCAAATCAGTCAACGGAGACTTTGGCTGCAAACAAGTTAATATCCTCTGTTTTTTTTAAATGTAAATTATAGTAAGTTGCTGTACACTGATTCTCTTAACTTGTTAAAATGCTGTTACCTTGTTAAAATTGGATTGATTGGGGCCAATATCAGCACTGGTGTATGCATGAACTGTCTATCAGGTTGTATCCGTTGGTGTGGTCATATCAAAACAAAGTTTTGTCTCTGTGCACTAGGACACCGTTCCCATGGTGATAGGCTGTAGCTATAAACAGAGAGAGGCGGAAGTTGAGGGGAAGTGGCTCAGCACTGATGACGCAGACAGATGGGGCGCTTGTGTAGACTTACACGTTATATGTATACACGTGTTTTCCAGGTGCTGCAGAGTTTCAATTCTTAGAAGTCAAACCAAAATCATTGAATTCATTCGCGCATAGCAGAATCACATTTATAGACACTCCTGAAAAAGTCTGCAAGAAGTGATTTGCTTACAGTACAATTGATTCATTTTTATTAATTTTACAGTTGTTTCATTTAAAGTGTTTTTGCCATGCCCTGGATTTTACTCCTAGACAGTTTCCAAAATGATCCAAGCAGCATGGAAATTCTCCATACCAAACATACACTCCTCAGTGTGTTAAACGGTCTCTCTCCTCCCTAAACCCAGTTTCCTGTGTCAAAACGACCACATCACACCCAAATGCTGAGGGAAACATTTGCTAAAGCCTCCTCTCATGCAACCACTTGTTGCATCAGGAAGAAAAGTCATGAGTTTCAGAAGCTGATTGGCTCCTTAGAATGTCATACCACTGCGTACCCACGCCCATTTTTGGAGTCAGACCCACACATAAGAGTATTATGTCATGCTTCTTTGTTATTTTGGGTACGGTGATGGAGCTCACAATGAAATCATTCATATTCACACCTACTTTCAATGGCTCATTTCATATGTTCCCTGAAAAGGGTTTTAATAAACAGTTAAGGTTATAGTGCAGCTAAATTTGAACACTGTTTAAACCAATTTGACATTTTTTAACCATAACTCATTTGCGAATGTAACCCACCCAAATAATGATGGAAAACTAAAGCATAGCGTAAACCATCCTTAACCAAGACAAAAGTTTTTTTTCAGCAGAAATAGGCAGTTGGTAACATCATGACTGTAAAAAAAGGAACAAGAAAAAAAAGATAGTCAAAGAATTTTTCCCGTATTGTGTTTAGATATCAAAATAAAAATAACATGAGATAAATAAAATAACCAATTAAAATGGAAAAGGACAGCTGCACGAGTGCATTACATATGTGCAAGTTGGGGCTTCCCTGCTTGAGCATTAGCTGGTGCCCTATACAGTAAGTGCACATAAACATCTAGACAAGCCAAAACCAGCTAGATCTGGTTTTTCCTAGTCCCTTCCTGCCTTTGCCGAGTGAAACTGAAATCTGTGATCTGCCTCTTATGAGTCAGAGCTGTTACCAAGGCTTTTGTTTCTCAATGAGAAAAACACGCATGGCTCAGTGTGTCTGGGTTTGTAGTTGAGGGAATCCCTTATTATGGAAAAACACATAATGTCTTACTCTTTCAGTGTGCATTTGGCTCCTTTCCCACTAGCTCTGCCCAATAAACTCCACCCGTGCTTAATATATCTGCTTCTGTGGCATACTCTGAAACACCACTGATACTCAGAAAGGGAGAGAAATAAATTTGCTCTAGCAAATTAGTTTTGCTGTAGGGAAAAACAAGCAGTTTGCATTTAAAAAAGTTTCTCTTTCGACAAAAAAAAAAAAAAGATTTACACCAAGTTAATGTGTAACCATGCCAGCTAGACTTAAAGTGTAAAGAAAGATTATGAGTATTTCAGAGAACTGAGTTAATGTTATAACTGGAAATCCTGTTACTCCATGATGGCTTGAGATGCATTGCATACCGAATCTACGATAAAATACAGCAACTCCACGAAGTGCAAGCAAAGTTTGTTATTCCGAGATGGACTCTGAATAAGTAAAGCTTCTAAGTGAAACACTGAAGTGTCTCTATTTACTGACAAGCATTTTTAGATTATTGTACACAATAAAGACAAGCTCTTTAAAGGTAGGTATTGCACGCAAGCCCTGTTGTCATCTCAAATACCTGGCATTCACTTCATTTGTCAACAGGACAGTGTTGCAAAGTATGACTGAATTGTTCCTTATAGAAAATGTCACATATCATAATAGACATGTAAAGCATTTATGAACGTGACCATGCATTAAAACTGTTTAGAAACAATGGTTTGCACACTAGTTAATCAATTAGACCGTGACACAACACACATTTACCCATCCAGACTGCACACTACATCCACCAGTAACACACAGTACTTGCTTTCTTTTAAACACTTTTGCCATCACATAAACCTGTGTGACACCCATCTTCTAGCTGAACACACCCAACCATGAATGAATGAACATCCTGTTTCTCATGTGCAAAGTCAGTGCCTAAAAATCAGAAACAGAGCTCCATCTAAAATTAGCCTTCTCAACCCAAACAGGTAGGAAGTCAAAAATAGTAGTTATAAATAGTAACTTATTTTCATGCGAGAGGAGTTTCATCTTTAGTGATGGACCACATATATTCTCAGTAGTGTAAGTGCTGTAGATGTCAAGTGGTCAAGTGTGGCAGTAAATATGTGTGAAAGTGTTGCTGCAGCACATGCCCTTAATTTTCATTCAAAACACTGAGCTAAACTGCTCTGCCCAAACAAATAAACAGACACTAGCTAACTAATCTAAATAAACAAAACTATACATGTACATACACACACACACACACACACACACACACACACACACAATATAATAACACACAAACACACACATCTACCTACCTATCTATCTAATCTATCATCTATCTATCTATCTATCTATCTATATATATATATATATATATATATATATATATATATATATATATATATATATATATATTGACTTCATATGTTTATACTTTTTGGTTAACAAACAAAAACACACAATTGTACCTTCATGTGTCCATATAAAAACAAACAAAAAAAGAGAAATGAACAAGGAAACAAATGAATGATTCACGATTTGATACAAGTTCTCAGATGAACAATGCTTGTATAAGAATGTACCTATATATTTACAATATATTTTAATTATTTAAAGTATTTAAAGAAATATTTAAAGTTGTCTTCGTTCAGTAGCATGGAACAAATCTGGACAAACCTGCAGGAAAACAACACCAGTGACTGCAGTTCATTATAAACCCTGTTCTGTCCGGAAGATCCTGATTGCTGACATGGCGAAGTTAATGTATTTATTGATTTGTTAACAGTTGCCAAATTGTTAATAATTCACAGTGTTCCGTCTGATATGTTGGTCTTATGTAAATAAGACAACATAGCATTTTTTTTATATATATAAGAAAAGTACAAGTATCATTTGCTTTTATTTACACCCTAGTCTGTTTTCTCTTTTAGCTGAAATATTTCTGCTGATGCATCACAGTTTTTCCTTCCTAAGAAACCACAAGTCAGTTTCTTACAGCTGTTTTTTCCCCCTCATTTCCACTCTCCAAGTGATGACGTAAAAGACTGGCAATGTGAGGGGATTGAGATGTGGAAAAAGCCAATCTGTGTCTTATTTGCAGCTCTCTCCAAATAGGAAATGAAGCTCTATATTTAGTGCACAATTACTGGTCGGTAAAAACACACAAATATACCAGCAAATCAAGCTCACATATTGCAGATTTCAAAACACCTATAAATAAAGAAACTATAATACTTTTCTATCTAGATTGATACACTTAATTTATATAATTTAGATATAAAACACTACTTAAATTTGCAGGCTTGCTTGATTGATTTTCAGTGTAAATATAGAGAAAAACAGAAAACTGTTTGTCAATAATTGCAGCTCAAAAACTTGGCTTGGACTGCATCAAGCTTGGCAAAACAATTTCAACCCCCCGCCAAAAAACATTTAAGCAAACTTAGACTGTGTTGTTTGCTCCAGATAGGTTCAGAGGACAGTCACTGGCATACATCCAGGGAGAGGGCTGTAAAAGAAAAGGCTAGGGAGAAAAGCGAAAAAAATATTTGTATGCAGATTCATAGATGTGATAGTCGTCTAACTGATTAACTGTGGGACCTGAGTCATAAAACTACTGAGCAATGTTTGGTTCAAGCAGCTCCCAAACAGCTTCCAGTTGTTACAACAATGGGCAAAGCTGATTATATATTCTGTTCATTAAACAGTGAAGGCTATGCTATTTATAAAACATCTCCTGCTCAAATGATCAATGTGGTTTATTCTCATTATATGAGCTTTCCTTAAACTGATTAATTTGTTGCTGCATCAGCATTATATACTGTCCAATCTATTTCTATATACTGGGCCTTATTTAATAGAAAATTCTACAGTTTTTTAAATTTTAATTATTATACTGAGATGTGTTTTGTCATGATTTATCACATTTGAAAGCAAATGAAAGTGAAAGGAAAAGGACAGATATTACTATCTCAGCCTCATCCTGTGTTTGACAGATGAGCCTATCTCAGCATCCTGAAAGGTCACGTTTCTCGTTTCGCTCCATCCGGACCATGTTTCCATCCTCCCACATTACTGCTGAGAGTTCACAATCCCACCAGCACTAACGCAGTGTGAGAAAGACATTTCGGAACCCCAATTCTGAAAAAGTTGGGACAGTATGGAAAATGCTAATAAAAACAAAGAGGAGTGATTTGTAAATGTAGTTTGACTTTGTATTTAAACAAAAAAAGTATAAAGACAAGGTATTTGATGTTTTCCCCAATGAACTTTATTTTGAAATTGATGCATGCAATGTGTTCCAAAAAGAAGTTGGGACAGGGGCAATTTAGGCCTAATAGCGATGGGACAAGTTAAAAAAAGGAGGTGATGTGAAACAGGTGAGGCAATCATCTAATCATAGTATATAAGGAGCGTCCAAAAAAAGGCCTAGTCTTTGAAGAGCAAGGATGGGTTGAGGCTCGCCAATCTGGGGCAGTGGTAACAGTAGAATTTGTACAATTTTATAAGAGAAAACATGTCAATGTGGTCAGTGCAGTGTGATATGATAGGTGTTCATTTTCAATAGGAGTGTGGCAAAAGACCTGCTTCTCGCCAGAAGAAGTGGCATGACCTGTTTAAGAGGGTATGTATAGGCAAACGTTAATATCAAAATGGCCATACAATGTAATTTATAGATTGCTTGTTAACTGACACAATGTTTTTACTGTTACACATAGATAAATGCCAAGCAAGATATAAGAAGTGCATCACATCCATGTCCTCCAAGACCTACCTGAGAGGGCCAGACCAAAGTGGGAAACAACTGCTTCCTTGACCTCCAGGCATCATGGACCCAACCCATGTCAATCCAATTGGGCCCAGCGCTTTTGTCAAGCTTGCTCCCTAACCTAACCCCACGTTCAGTGTGTTTATGGTCCCTAGACCCTCAGCCACCACCACTCCCTAGCCCAGCAACACTCCACATTATTCTGCGATGCTCACATCAACCCAGCAGTGTTCCTCCAGCTTCTGCCATCCAACAACATGTGCCATGTCAACAACATGCATACAGTATATTAGAAGAAAGTAGACTAGTACTTGTAAAAACTGTGGTCATTACAGGATAGCAGAGACTGGACATAGCTAAAAGAAGGGCACTATTTACTGTCCAAACACCGAGACTCCAACAAAAGAAAAAGCAATGGCTGGAGCAAATAAAAAAGTAATAATATTTATTGCCTTATATAGTTTTTTTATGTAAATATAGTCTTTAAATAATTGTAGTATTTTTTGTTGTTTTGTTTAAAGTCTTATACAATCTTACCTATTGTTCCCTCGACTATTGTTCCCCAGCTTTGTTGCAGTGGTTAAGACATTGGGCTGCTGATTGGAAGGTCATGAGTTTAAACCCTAGCACTGTCAAGCTGCCACTGTTGGGCCCTTGAGCAAGGCCCTTAACCGTCACTTAACACACTTAAGCGCACTTATGCGTAACACACTTATGGGGTGGTCACGCTAGACTTTCAGTATGCAAAATTTCCATCGACTTCCATTCATATGTATGCGAATGCTGGAAACCAGAAATGCAAGCTTTGTACGAAGAAGTTTTGCACTGCACTGTTTACAAAAGTTCAAGTTTAACCTGTGAATTTATATCATGTGAAGACGTGTGACCAATAGAAGATCGATACGTCATAGCATAACTTCTTCAGAATAATTATAATGGTGTTGTGTCATCCAGTTACATGCTGATTTATACAATACAGCTTTAAAAGAATATAAAATCAAATCATGTGCTAATCATCTAGATCTGTGAGCAGTGTGCAATTGGAAAATGAACTAAAGTTATATTGGATAAACTAATAGACAGCATTTAAGAATTAATCCCACTATCTTTACACTCTTGTTCCAGTGTGGAACAGTTCAAGGTATTCTAATTCACAAGAACAAGAACAGAACATTGCACGGTCTCTCACTGAGCTGAACATTTTCCATTGGGACCACTGGCATTCATGTGCTTGGCAGGTGCAAAAACATCATTCATTTTATTTGGTCATCAATATTTAATGTGGTTGATGTCTAAGTCAAACAGTTAATCTCTTTTCATTTATTTTCTGGCTCCAGGCCTGGATTTTCAGATAATCCAGGGTTTACCTACCAGAGCAGAATCAGATATTTTAGCTAACCGGATCTTGTGTATTGACTGTATAATACATGTCCCAGCAGTCAACTGTTTAAAACATGTAGGACGTGGATAAATGAAGAAGTGTGTGCTGTGTAGGGAACTGCTGTTGTGAGAGCTAAGGAGACACAAGCACAGCAATATTAAAAGTTATGTGTGTGTGTGTGTGTGTGATGTCAGCAGTGAGATATCATAGTCACACTGATCAGGGTTTGATATCGGTGCTATTCTCAGTCGATTATCTGAATGTGATAATGTGAGAAGTATTAAGTTGCTGTGCAACCTTTGATATGTGAGCACATAAAAATAAGCATCTGTGTAGATTCACTGCCTTTACCTTCTTTTATGAATTCACTTGTAACAGCTTTTACTTAAAAACACATTGTGTTTGTGAGTTGTGATTGCTCTGTGATTGGGTATCATTAAATCTGTCTTGTCAGTGTATTTGGAGGGTTAAGATAGAAAGCGCAGTAGCGCAGGTTGCATTTCATCTTTGAGGGCCAACGTTTCAGTTCAGACAACAGTTCATAAGTGCTTATGTATGATACAGTGAGCAAGTCCCAAATGCTGTGTAAATTACAAAATGGACATTTAGGACACTGCATCTGTTTACTGATCCATACAGTACACACTTCCACTTACATTATTACAGTTTCACTCATTGCTTCATCAGTAAATATGTCTATCAGTCCTACATTCCTCTGATATCCAAAGGCTGTGATCTTAGGTATTACTTAACTGACATACATATTGGGGCTGGCTAAGGGAATTACCAAATGTGTCTGCAACTCACTCAGTTTGCCTAAAAGGAATTTCTCATCTCTGTGAAATGCAGTTATGTGTCACTGAGGTCATCGCTTGACTTCAGATCACAGCAAAACCTAGAGAAAGTACATTTTGCTTCTTTACCATCTTCCTTTCTGTTTACTCTTCACTCTTAAAAATACAGGATCCATTTAGAATCAAAAAGGTTTTTTTCAGCCTGATGCCATTGCAGAACCCTTTGAAATTGCACAAAGAACATTTTAATCTCTTTAGAGAACCATCTATTTGCTGGTGCTTTAACAAACCCAGAAATGGTTCTTCACATCAGGGTCACAAGGAACCATGTTATAAGTTATAAGTTCTTAAAAAAAAAAAACTTAGTTAGTGTTTTAAGGATCCAATCTAAGGTTCTTAAGAGTGATGACAGGAGAACCTTTTCCAGTCCCACAAAGAACCTTATACTCTTTTTAACCTGTTAATGTATGATACCTTGAAGAACCAATACACTGCTCTAAAGAACCAATAATGAAACATAAATAAGTTCTTTAATTTCCATAGAATCATATGGCTCAACTTATGAATCTATACAATGAAAAATGGTTCTTGACAAGAAAAATGTGCAGTCCATCATTTAACAAAGCCCCTAAGCCACATCTGTCACTGTGTGCTCTGTATGTAAGTTAATGTTTATGTATGGTAAACTCCTAAATTTTCATGTTCTACATGTTCAGAGTGTTGAGATTGTAGCTGAGATTTAATTACAAAACAGGAGGAACAGGTAAGGGCTTACCTACTGGTCATAGAAGCCATTGCACCTCATAGTGAAGTGGCCAGGCATAGTGGAAACACCGCAAAGTATTACAGACAATATGGCTTGTTCCACTGTTCCATATATATATACAAGTGAATTCATAAAAGAAGGTAAAGGCAGTGAATCTACACAGATGCTTATTTTTATGTACTCACATGTCAAAGGTTGCACAGCAACTTAATACTTGCACTCTCAAGCTTAATTATCACATTCAGATAATCAACTGAGAATAGCACCGATATCAGACCCGGATCAGTGTGACTATGATATCTCACTGCTGACATCACACACACACACACACACACACACCTTTTAATATTGCTGTCCTTGTGTCTCCTTAGCTCTCACAACAGCAGTTCCCTACACAGCACACACTTCTTCTTTTATATATATACTATGTACTTTTGTGAAGGAAGCACTATCTGACACCCAACCCTTCCCTTTCCTGCAGTAGGGCACAATCCTTTCACATGGTGTACGTACTGCTTAATGGCAGTAAACTTATGCCAGTACAGTTCTTCATGTCACTCAAGCTGGATACAGCGTATCAATGGAACATACTGTTTTTTGAGACGAGATTAAACTTTTTTGTCATCATGCAGGGTACACATGCAGAGACAATAAGATGAAGTTAGCCTCTAACCAGAAATTCAAATAACAGTAAATATGACAAGTTAAATCATATTTACAGTAGAATAAGCTGCAAGATTATGGACAGCAGTAGCAGTAACAAACTGTACTAGTTATGTAGAAAGGTGCATTAGTTACAAATAGTCCCTGTGCAAATAGTATTAATAATATTATACTACAACCTCAATTCCAGAAAAGTTTGTGTTGATGTGTCGTCCAATCAGTTTTAAGTAATCCATTCACAAAATATACCTACCTTTTCCATTTTCTGACTTGTTAACGTGTTTTTCGGATGTCATTGTGTTTAAAATTTGTGTTTTGTTTTGCACTTTTCGGCCACCGTAAAGAGCACATCAAAAACACTGAGACGTGCGTTATGTAATCAAAGCCACAACTGTCTCAGTCTCTGCTCTGCTCTGAATGTTGAGAGTGGAGCAATGAGAGGCCTCTAAAGGCAGAAAGTACAGAAAAGAGCTCACCTACTGGTCACTGAATGTCATGAAGTACCAAAGCAACGAGTAAACACTGTAAAGTACTACAGATAATTTGTTTTGTTCCACGCAAGTTCCACTCATTGTTCATGATTTAGATTTTTTTCCAAATCAGTTGAATTGTTTAGATATGTATTTAATGCCATTCTTCTTCTTCTTCTAATTATAATAATAATAATAATAATAATAATAATAATAATAATAATAATAATATTATTATTATTATTATTATTATTATTATTATTATTATTATTATTATTATTATCCAAGCTGTTCCAATAGTTTCCAAGAATTTTTAATAAATTCCATTGAAATAACAAACGGCTCATATTCTCACAATCTCACATTTTCATATTTGGCAACTGGTACTTTATTACTTAAATCACACATCTTAGGTGGGGGTAATAAACCTGTGGCTGTGTACTTTGAAAAGGAAGCACTATCTAACACCCAGCCCTTCCTATTTCCTGCAGTAGGGCAAAATCTTTTTAAATGGTGAACTTGGCTAAATGTAAAACAGTTATAGTCACGCTCACTAGTAAACACACCTATCCTGCTTAAACGTTGACTGCATGAATGCATATAAGCCCGGGCAGCTATGTAAGATATACAAGGTGTCCCTAAAGTCTCCATACATTGTGTAAAAATAACACTTTTTTAGCAAAATGCAGTGCAAAATTTTTCTATATTATTATAATTTATTTATATTAAATTTCTTTGAAAAAAAGAATAACATATTGAAATCATTCTCATATTTGGCTACTGGTTCTTGGAAGCTGTTGCAAGGTTGCAATGGACTTTAACAGGAAACATGGCAAGCACATCACACATGATACTGTTGCCAAACTTATTAACAAACTCAAAAAAACTGGAAGCGTTGTGGACCAACTAAGAAGTGGACGTGTACAAACATCCACTGACAAAGACACAAACAACATGGTGCTGGCAAACATAGTCCTCCATGTATGAGACACCCTGTAGTTAACAAACTATTAGATCTACCATGTGTGAGTATAAATAAGGTGTGACAGAAGCTAGAGCTGTCTATGAATTTAAACTCTACTAATTCAATCACTCATTTTTTTTTTATCTACAGTAACCACTTTATCCTGGTCAATGTTAAGGTAGATCTGGAGCTTTTGACAAATTTTTTTGGCATGTGAACAGTAAGGCAATAAACCATTCGGTGCACCATTTCATACTTGGTGATGGGTGTCTTTTTGGGCCTAGCTAACATCTTAGGTGTTACTTAACCAACACAACTAATGGAGTGTCTAAGACAACTACCCAGCATGCAAATTATATTTGTGTAGAAGGAATTTCTTGTGTCTGAGAAACTAATTGAGTGATGTCCTTACTTCAGCAGAAAATATGAGAATATATGTGCATTGTGTAACAAGAACCTCAAAGACACCACTGTCACAGTGCACTCTGTATGATCCGGGCAGTACTCAGGCAGGTGGCACTGCGTGTGAGGCAGTCAGATGAGCAGGGCATGTTAATCCAATAGAAGAGAGTACTGTACAGCTGACAAGATTAGTGACTTCCTGCTGTGAGAAAAAAGAGGAGAAAGGTGAAAGGCAGGAAAAGAGCTTTTCCATGCAGCTGATCACAACTTCATGTGCAGATGGCAGCCCCTTGTTGGCGATGGTCACGTTGTGGCCTTTCCTTCCCCTCTGAATGGAAAACTCTGGGCAAAGCCTGCAGGGAAAGTAACTCTGCAGGTGCACCTAAGAGGCCCATTGCTTTCTCTGGATCACTCACACACTCATACACGTGCTTCTGACATGCTGGCTGCTCTCCTGCCATGCTAAGTCTGTCAGAGCAGCCAAATCACAACAAAGTCATGGAGCAAACTACCCATAAGCCTTAATTGACTCTTACCATAGCTGTAAGACTAGTGGTGTGTTCAGAATTATTTTTGACAGAGGGCAACTCGGTGTCTCAAGCCTCCCTAAGGCTTGACAAAACAAACATCAGGTAATTTGTTGAAAGCACGCATGCTGTTTTTCCCCATTGCACATACGAAAACAAGAGCAATAGACCTTGGGGTTTTAACTCTAGTTGATTATACAACAACCTGCACGACAACTTTAACTGGAACTGTTACAGTTATAACAATATGTGACTGGATTATTGTTATTATTTTGCAGACAGAGCGAATCCACTGTTAAGTTCAGTGTGGACAAATTTATTTTGGACCAACAGTTTGGTTAACCTGCTTCTGTTTAATTTAATGAAATTATGGGCAAAAATTATTATTTGAACAAATGTGAAAACATTTCAAGTCAAGTAGGTTTTTATTGTCATTCCTCTATATAGTGCATATACATTGGAATTAAATATCCTTTTTCTGGGATCATGGTGCAATATATAATAGTATGCAAGTACAGACTGCATAAAGTGCAAACACACAACAGTGTGAGATGAGTGCAGGACAAATGAATACACAGGACAATAACGACACAGAACATGGGCTGTCAGCTGCAAACAGTAAACTAAGTAAAACAGTAAAACAAGCTTTTTTTAAACATATAAAAACAATTGTTTTTGTGCTGCCCTATGCTGAATAATAATATTCTAGTATGGATTTGAGAGAAAGCAAACATTTAATTTGCACAAACAGTAGCATCGATAGTTTTGTTCAGAGAATTATTATTATTCTTAAAAAATCATGGTAAATGTGCACTTATATAGCACTTTTATCCAAAGTGCTTTACACTGTGTCTCATTCACACACCGTTGGTAGCAGAGCTGCCATGCAAGGTGCTAGCTTGCCATCAGGAGCAACTTGGGGTTCAGTACCTTGCCCAAGGACACTTTGGCATGTGGAGTCACCCAGGCCAGGAATCGAACCACCAACCCTACGATTAGTGGACAACCCACTCTACAACCTGCGCCATAGCCGCACCATCATAGTTTGTCTTTGTATCTGGTGACCCCCAGTCACTTTTGCTAATTATAAAACTCAAAATGGCTTTTTTGTGTATTGTGAAGAACCCAAAAATAGCTTTCTCTTTGAACTTAGTTCAGGATCCCATGAACCCCATTCCTAAAAACTCACTTCAGTCAACATTTATTGGGTGAACAGTAATCTATCTGTGCACTAGATCAATCCATCTCTGTTTGTAGAAATATGGGAATGTTCAGCAGTTGCATTTTGTGTGGTTTCTGTTGTAAATGTCATGCATTTCTTGAATATTCCAGACACAGTTAAAGTTTATTGCTCTGCTTTCTGTTTCTTGTCAGGCGCGAGTGCCCTAAAATTAGTGTCGGAAGTCAATGCTTGTTTTGTTCAGAGAGTTCAAGGAACATTCTTTTTCTAAATAAGATGTAAATACAGAGATGTATATTATTGTCAGTTCCCTTTACTGGCATGTCATGTTTGGCTTTCAATAGAAGGAATGGATGCCCAGTTATCCTGAAAGCCATCAGGCAAACAAACAAATGTTGGGTTTTACATGAATTCTAACAAACAATCCAACTGTTCTAACTTTAGACTATTTCTACATATAAAACACTTGCGAG
Source organism: Ameiurus melas (assembly GCA_012411365.1). Taxonomy (NCBI): domain Eukaryota; kingdom Metazoa; phylum Chordata; class Actinopteri; order Siluriformes; family Ictaluridae; genus Ameiurus; species Ameiurus melas. Next base: position 17,426,781 of record CM022754.1, on the reverse strand, counting down.
AACGAGACTTTGAGGAGACAGTGCGATAACAACATACATTTTGAATTCACAGTAAATGTTACATTTAATATACTCTTACAAGCTAGTTCTAGAAATGTAGCAAGCAAGCACGCACCGCTAACAAAGACTGAAAACAGTGATACGTGATGGCAGAACTACTGAAAGTAGAATTCAGCGGCAACAGCCTCTGTGTCGTCAGGCACAGCGGCACAGTCAAGATGGTTTAATAATAACTCACTTGCCTTTATACCTCCACAAATTGCAGAAATGTATCACATGACTACACTTTCCCACCCCACCCAAGATGTGACAAAGTAGTTAACAGCGTTGAAGTCATTTTGCTTAACCACAACTTCCCTCTATGTCCGGTAGCAACTTCTGTCGAAATCGTCTTGAAACTATGGGTGACAGCATTTCCTGTTGGAGTGTATTTTTGCCCTTACTTTGGCCATTCTGTAGGCAGCACAATCAGGCGACATCAAAAATAGTATGAATGAGTCAAACGGAAAAAAGAGGTTTACATAGTGAGAATGAGTCTAGACCCTGATGTAGATTTTTATTTGGGGAAATAAAGCAAATCTAGCACACTTGTACTGCAGAATAAGCATTTACTCTGGTCTTTGATGGCATGAGTATAAGAGTACATGTTATCAAGAAGGTTTTCTCTCTGGGTGGCTCCACCATGACATCGACCCTGCTGCTGGGTGTGACACTTTTCTCAGTAAACATTAAACTGACACAAAAGATTTTATAAAGGATTTATTTATGCACTGGATGTTTGCAATGAAAAATGTACAATGAAATGAAAGTGTGTGAAAGCTGTATGTTGTGTTAGAGATTTTTAAAATTCATTTATTTAGCAGTTTTTTAATTCATGAATAATATATTAATATACAGTATTATACTTCTTACATGATGATTGTACTTCTCAAGGTATTTTGATTTTGATGTAAGTCAATCTGTTTATAATGCCATCAGAGCCATCTGTACACTGGTTTAGGTGACGAACAAGTTAAATGTAAGTTATTAGGTGAATCTCCACTGTGTTTGGTTTTCATACTCCAACTAACTTGTCAGAAATAATGGAATGCATGTGGAGGCCTGAGAAAAATCTTCACAATTTTTTTTTCTAGTACTTTTCTAGTATACAGTATAAACAGTAGTTCTGAAATCTACAGGTTTTTCAGAACTGTAACGTGTTTCACTTTTACACATATCTCAAACATGTAACATTTTTAATACTGGTTAGCCCTCAAAAGTGGAAAGGAAGAAAATTGTATTTAAAGATTACTGTCCAGTTCAACTTTTTATAACCGAATCTACATATGGAAATGCAACGTCGCCACAAAATCTTTAAAGAATTACAGAATTACAATAGGAAATGAGTTCTCACTTTGATTATCAGCATCATCCACACCAGTTTTCGTCTCAACACCTGAGATAAACGTCACTCACAGAACTTAAACATGAGCCTCATGGTCTCTTCACTCCACTGATCTCTGTTCAGTCAAACATTGGTGCAAAAATCATCGCTGATTAATTCATTCCATTCTGTTGGCTAAATTTGCATGCAATTAACAGGTCAGATAAACATTTTTCGAACTTTGACCAACAATGTCTTTATCCTGTGTCTAATCACCTCTCTGTTTTGATGATGAAGTGAAGTAGCAAGAGCACTGTAGGCATCGTGACAACCAGTATCTGATCACAAAATTATATGATTAGGCTTGTCATATACATTCTGTATGTCAAAAAGCTATCCAATAATTTGATCAAATCATAACTGTCTAATAAAAGCACACTTAGCTAGCAATGTTTTAGACAATTTTAGGTAGACTGACCTTTTCTTGCTTCCTTAACTGACATGATTTTTGCAGTCAAACCGCCAAGTGAAGGTTATACAATAGCCTAAATAAAAACATATTTATGCTGTTTTTTCTCTACTTTATTTTCTTAAAGTAGACATATCAAAGTACAAACCAAATTCCAAAAAAATTGGGACACTGTGTAACATGTAAATAAATGCAATGTCTTGCAAATCTCATAAACCCATATGTTATTCACAATAGAACATAGAAAACATATAAAATGTTTTCATCTACAGTACATAATATCATAAAAAATTGATAGAATCTGCAGAAATCTTTGTGCACAAGAGACAAGGGTGACAATCAATCTTGCGTGCCCATGATCTTCGGGCCCTCAGGCAGCACAGCTTTAAAAAACGGCATGATTCTGTAATGGAAATCACTGCATGGGCTCAGAAACTCCTCCACAACTCATTGTCTGTGAACACAGTTCACCGTGCCATCCAGAAACGCTGGTTTAAGCTCTATCATGCAAAGAAGACGAACATGACCCGGAAACGCCGCCGTCTTCTCTGGGCCAAAGCTCATTTAAAATGGACTAAGGCAAAGTGGAAAATTGTTCTGTGGTCAGACAAATCAAAAGTTTAAATTATTTTTGGAAACCATGGACGCCGCATCCTCTAAACTAAAGAGGATTAAATAGGAGAGCAACCATCCGGCTTCTCATCAGCACTCAGTTCAAAAGCCTGTATCTTTGATGGTATGGGGTGCATTACTGCCTATGAAATGGGCAGCTTGCACATCTGGCACCATCGATGTTGAAAGGCATATACATGTTTTAGAGCAACATATGCTTCCATCCCATCTTTACTTCTGAGAGACTCTGCCTCTCTAAAATACTCTATTTATACCCAATCATGTTACTGGCCTGTTGCCAGTTAATATAATTAGTTGTAAAATGTTCCTCCAGCGGGTTAATTTCAGTAACACTCACTATTCCAGCCTTATTATCCCAACTTTTTTGAGACATGTTGTGAACATTAAATTAAAAAGTTACTTTATTTTTTTCCTTAAAATGGTACATTTCCTCAGTTTAAACTTTTAGTTAAGTGTTCATGAAAGAGGTGGGTCTATAGCCGATGGAGGGAGATGAAATGGAGGGAGATAAAGTGACATGGGTTTTTTGGGCTGGTTGAAGACAGGGCATGCTATTGCATTCTGAAACATCTGAAGGGTTTGGATGGAACTGGCTGGGAGGACTGAGAATAATGTATTGCAGTTGTCCAGTTTTGAGAATCCAAGAATCTGGACTAGTAGCTGTGTAACCTATGCAATGATATAGGGTCTGATTTTCTTGATGTTGTACAGAATGACCCTACAAGATAATGCAATTGTTGAAATGTGGTCTGTAAAGGTCAAGTTGTCATTGAAAGTCACCCCAAGGTTTTTAGCTGTCATGGTTGGCTTGAGTGTAATTGAGCCAAGCTGTATGATGAGGTTTCGATTGATTGAGGGGCAGGCAGGGATGAGAAAAAGCTCAGTTTTTACCAAGCTGAGGTTAAGGTGGCGTTCCCTCCTCCATTTTGTGGTGTCAGACAGGCAGTTCTGTTATGATCAGGCTGGAAGGACAAATAGAGCTGTGTGTCAATAGCATAGCAGTACTATAGGAAGCCATGAGAGATGCAGTATAAATAGAAAAGAGCAGTTTTCCCCTGAAGAACCCACGTTGCGAGTTGCTGAGTTTCAGAAATCCCTCCGCTCCACATTACCTTGAAGGATCTGACTGAGCAATAGGATTCCGCCCAGCGCAAAGCTGTTCTGGTGATGCTTAGGCTGGACAGAGTTGACAGGAGAATCTAATGGTTCACAGCGTCAAAGGTAGCAGCGAGGTTGAGTAGAATGAGGACAGATGATCTTGTGGACGAAGATTGTGACAAAAGATTATTGAAGGTGGAGACAGCGAGCGGTTGAGGGGAGAGAAATTGAAAACTGGATAAAGAAATGGTCAGAGGTGTGGAGAGGAGTAATAATTTTTTTGTAGTGCAGTTACATGTGAGAATGAGGTCAAGCTGTTTGCCAGTCTTAAGATTCTAGGGTGGCGAAATGCTTGAGGTCAAATGTGGGCAGGAGGGCAAGAAAACCAGCTGCATGTGGCATGTCTAGGTGAATGTTGAAGACACCAAGGACCACAAGAGACGTTCGATCATCTGGGATGGTGGACAGCTTGACAGTAGTATGTCAAGCTCTACATTGAACTTGTCCAGTTGACCAGTTGACCACTCCACAAATTTGACCGGTCTACCCATGAGACCTTCAATGAACACACTAATGTCGCCTTTCTGTAGGTAAAGAACGTGATGTTTTGATGTATAGACTTTAGATGGACAATCGATTTTAAGAAGTAAAAATTTTTGGATTGTCAGCTTTTTATTGTAGGCATTTTCTTCACTTGAAAAACTCTTATGCACCATCTGTTCTGCATTGTGATATTGCTACTGCAATATCACAACACAACAGCTTCTGACAGAGCTGTTCTCTATGTCTCTGTGCATTACGAATTACGAATATGCGATCCACGCTCAGTTTGATGCTTTGTCTTGTGATAAATTAAATACAAGTCACAGAGAGCATGTTTGTGAGACTCTTACACATGTGAAGAAATCTTCAGAGAGCAGTACAACATTCCAATAAACCTTCAGAGGAAATGCTCCCCATGATGAAGCATGCCATCTATAGGTAGATTACTGATACTGCAGCTCGGACCATGAATCCTCAGGTGACCCCAGTACATGCATGCATCCCACATTCACATGCAGAAGCTGTACTCTGCTTGACTGATAGCTCAGTAATAAAACTATGAGAATGGTGCATATGTTGTAGTTTGTGTATTATTGAGAGAAATGGTCCCATATGAGCTTTGTTTTGTTAAAAGCAACTGATTAGCATGTGCATTCCCTTAAAAAAGTATTAACCACATAACTTTTACCAAGTGTTAAGCGACATATTACTTCAGGCTGTTTCCAATTTACATATAACACCTAGGCGTGTTTGTCTGTGTCTAAATGTTTTGAGTATTTTGAATTTCGGTGACTCACTAAGGAACATGGTGTACGTAACCTGTTTTTGCACTATATTTATTACATTAGTCCTGGCACGTAGCCTGGAGAGGTTGCGTGCCATCCCTTTTGAAAAGATTATTATCTCAATTTGTGGTATATTGAGTGAAGCATACAGCTGTGCCACAGACATGATAATAAGACAGTTGAACTTATACTTACTCTTCTGGCTGGCAAAGTGTCAAGCTGCAATATAGATGCAGGAACAGTTGCAAAAAATCTAAACAAAACAAAAAACACAAAAGAACCATGTACCATTAGCACATTGGTTTTGTGAGTCATGCATTATGAACAGAATGAGTTAAAAAAAATAAATAAATGTACTTCAGGCAAACAAATTTCTATTAATAAATGCAGCATCATGTTCAATGCATTTTAAAAGAAAACCTGTGACATGTCCTCTCAAATTTATAGGTGGAGGACAAAACAAACCCACATGGAACCTAATTCAAACTTTCCTTGCAGCTATTATTATGGAAAAGTGTTAAGGAAGAGATGTCTATCTGCTTTTGGGAGAAACAAAAAGTAGTGACTTTTTCCCTATTACTTATAAATGATCTGTGCCTTCATAGAGCTTACATTGTAGTGATCATTCAAATATGTTCAGTACTAATAACCAAAGCTGCCTAGTTATAAGGTATATAAGAAGTCACACAGAACTATCATCGGGCCTTGTATGAATGGAGAATATCAGGATTTTTACATTTAAATATTGTATAGGATGTCGCTTAGAACCCCAAGGATTAAGAAAGAGCTCCATTTTCAACAATACTCAAAACAATAACGTATCTCCATCAATTTCACACTATTTCACTCAGATATTTTTTTATACTTTATTATACCTTAATATACTCGTTATGAGTCAAGAATTTTTCCATGTAGAATTTTTCCAAACATAACCTTCCCATACGTAACTTTTCCATACAGATGGAAATTACCACAGCTGCACTTTGTTACTATACTTAAGATTTATTGAAGGGGATTGCGACATCTATAAGCTACTATCTTGACGTGTAGACTCATAGACTCCTTCCAGCATATGACTTTTTCTTTCACTGGACGTTTTTTTTATCTGACTTTTTCTTTCTCACAATGAATTGCCATTTCATTGTGTGTGTGTGTGAGTGTGTGTGTGTGTGTGTGTGTTTTATGTTAAATGGTCTGCACTTTTTTTTTTACCTTAGCAGTTCTACAAAGCACTTTACACTGTTTACCATTCACGCATTCACTCACTCACACACACACGCACACGCACACACACACATACACTCACAGCAATGACAGCAGAGCTGCCATGCAAGGCACTAGCCTAGGTTCATGTGGGCCAGGAATCGAATCGCCAACCCTACTATTAGTGGACAACCCGCTCTACCACCTGTGCCACAGCCACCTGCAGTACAATAATATGTTTAGTAATAATCTACAGCATATGTTTTATGTATTATATTTGCTTGTATCTTGTTTATCTTATAAATGGCTCATTAAAAATGGCTAATTTAATTGTTGATATAATTTTAGGGTTATCTATTCATCCATTTTCTGTACCGCTTATCCTTTACAGGGTCATGGGGAGCCTGGAGGACACCCTGAATGAGGGGACAATCCATTCCAGGACACAACTGCACACACATACACACATACTATGGACAATTTGGAAATGACAAGCAGCCTACAATGCATGTCTTTGGACTGGGGGAGGAAACCAGAATACCTGCAGGAAGCCCATTGAGTGTGTTATCATTGTGCTAGGACTGCATGTTGAAATTAAAGGTACTTTAATAAAATGAAGATTAATTAAAATTCAAAGAAGCAGACAGACTTGGTGTGATTTTGTTTGTTTTTATAAGAATAAAGCATCCATTCTAAACCTTACCTTAACCCTTGTAACTTGTCATACAATTTAAGTCATGAAAATAGCTACAAACTTGCAAGACTTCTAGTGCTGACTTCTAACTGCAGTAAAACCATTATATGGTAAAGTAACCATTATATATCACTGAGGATACTTGTTAGCCTGCATTGAAATAATCCTTGGATTTCTGTGAGGAACCTGAAGCTTGGGTCTCATTGGACCTTCCAACAGCACAATGATCCCAAGCATACCTCAAATACCACCAAGACTTGGTTGCAGAAGAAGTCCTGGAAGATTCTACAGGGCCATTACAATCACCAGACTTATATAAAACCCTATATAAAATCTCTGGTAGGATTTGAAGAACGGGGTTGCAGCACGCAAACCCAAGAATATTACTGAACTGGACTCCATTACTCATGAGGAATGGGCTAAGATTCTGGAGCACTAAGATTCAGGAACACAAGTACTACAGATGCTTGCCATGAAGGGTTTGGGTAATTTTGAGACTGGAGAAATCATTATAAGTTGCATTTTCAGTTGAATCTGCGGAAACTACTTGAAGCATTCTTTGTGTTGAACTATTTCAATTGCTTTTGTTTGATTTGTCATTGCAAACACCTGAAAGTCTGTACATGTTTACAATACACCTGATTTGCAATGGGGGTTGAATGATTTTGATTGCAACTGTTTTGTCTTGGTAGCTCAGGAAGAATACAATTTTTGAGTTTGACACAATCCTCTCACTTTCCCTTGGCATAATTGACCAATTAACTATAATTTGTGTGTTCTTTTTTACACCCATGTTAATAAGCATACATGATCCTTAATCCTGGAATATTTTTCATATTCTGAATGTGTTCTCTTGCATGCGCACACTCCTTATTAACTGTCACCTCAACAAGTCTGTCCATGCTGTGCTAAATGCAATTATAGCATGACAAAAATACTGATGTTGTCCTTGATAACACGTTTAAAAGCCTCACGTTTCTCAATCTGCAAATGTACCATGAAGCCTTGGCAAGGTACACACACACACACACACACACACTACATAGGAGAGATCTTGCAAAGTGCGCATTTCTTTTCTACTCTTGTGACCTTGTGTTTCGAGGTCATGCTGTTCTCTACATAACAAGCCTGTTCTCTATCAAGGTCTCAAAGGCATACGCCTGTCTTCAGAAACATACAGACACAATTGTCTCCATTTCAGGTTGGCACACAGAGCTCGGAGGTTATTTGAGTTTGTCCTGACTCGTCTCGACAGTACAGAGTAACACATGACAATTGTTTTGTTAGGTTATAGTGCACCATAAATGTGGCTTGCCATGCATGATTTTCTGATGCCTAATTATAGGATGTAAAAGCATATCGTCTTGGCATGTGTTAAAAAGTATGTTCCCATCATTAAATCTAACAGTGGAAACTGTGAAAATTAGTTGCTGAAAACAAGCTCTAAGGCCAGGTGTTTATTTCTGAACAGACATGCTGGAAGTATCATAAGCTAAACTTGGATCTGAGTCTAACCCTCAGTTCTCTAAGGCCATTAAACTAACTTACAAAAGTAATCATCACATGTGGTTCAAAGTGGAATGCTAAATACAGTAAGCATCATGAGACTAGTCATGTATTACTTTTAGATCAAAGTTACATAACAGTCTTGGGAGATGAAAGGGAGATGGAGAGAAGAGAGTGACCAGTTTTATTGAGGAATGTCCCTTAAGGATATGCAAATTCTTAGCTAATAATGCTTTGATAGCTGTACTAGCTGTATCTATTCATAGTCTCCCTGTGAGACTGATTGTTGTCAGTCTGATGCAGTTCTCTCAACTTTGCTCAGAGGCTCTGTGTATTCACATCCTGTAGCTGTTTTTTTTTTTTTTTAATCCTTTTATTGCATGCGATGACAGTCTAAGCACTGTCATTGACTATGTCAATGTTATTGTATCAGTGCTTCTTTTAAAAACTGTACAGTTGAAGATTGGAAAAGCATCCATTGGTCATTTTATTTCTTTAATTGTCCAGGTTCACTGAACCTATACACACTGTAGCCTCAGATTCCTGTTCTTGGCTTACCGGAGTGCAACCTGATGTGTTCTTCTGCTGTTGTAGCCCACCTGCCTCAATACATCTTAAATGTGTTGTGCATTTTAAGATGTTTTTCTCCTGTAACTGTCTAACTGTACCAGTCTGACCATTCTCCTCTCGCCTTTTCCATCAACAAGGTGTTTCCCACCCACAAAACAGCTACTTATAGGGAAAAAAGAGGCTGGTTAAGGCTCTAGGTTACTGATTGGAATGTCGGGAGTTCAGGCCCCAGCACTGCCAAGCTGCCACTGTTGGGCCCTTGAGCAAGGCCCTTAACCGTCTCTGCTCCAGGGGCACTGTATCGTGGCTGACCCTGTGTTCCAACCCGAACTTCCAAACGCTGGGATATGCAAAGAAAATAATTTCATTGTGCTCTAATGTATATGTGACTAATAAAGACTCATTCTCATTATCTGTATATGAATCCTACTTGAATGTTTTGTTTTTTGCACCATTCTGTGTAAACTTTTTAAAGACATAATGATTATTGTGCATGAAAATCTCAAGAAATAAGCCGTTTCTGAAATACTCAAACCAGCTGAAGTCCTGTTTGCCCCATTCTGATGTTTGATATTAATATTAACTGAAGCTCTTTGACCTGTATCTGTATGAATTGGGGAAGGTTTGATACCACCCTTAAGTGGAATATTTTTTGTTTAAAAGCATGGTTGGCAGTGTGTTATTCCACTTACATTACCGGCAAAAATTTGCCAAATATTACAATGTTTATTTTTTTTAAATGAATGAAACTCATTTTAATGGTTCAAAGTTAATGTTTTGTAACATTGACAACTGACAAGTTTAGTTCCTGTAATCACCTACATTTTAGCAACGATCACCAGCATCTCTCTCTTTCTCTCTTTCACTCTCCAAGCGAAAAACCCAGAAAACATTCTCTCAGTCTTGAAGACTTTCTCATGTTTGGAAATTTGTAAAGCACTTGGACTGTTACACTTGACAGTCCTTCCATAAATGTTAAATAAATGTCTCCTAACAACAACAAAAAAACTTCAGAACATCAACAATTATAGAGTGCTGTGTTATAAATGTATACATAATTCAGAAGAAAATAAGCTGTACAGTGCAATAAGCTGAGTAATTTTAGCATCTTTAACCATTGTGCAGCAGACCATGCAGTCAATTACACTATGTAACAATTCTTTTTTTGTTCCCAGGCAGGAAGTGTTATTGCTTATACTGCAAAAGTATAGACAGTTATAAATCCCCTCAAACTTTGCTTTTGTGACTAGGACACAACTTTTTTTTCCCACACAAGTATTAAAAGTAGACAGAGAGTAATTTACTTGTTCATTTATTTATTGAGGAAAATGATTCAACATTGCATCTCAGTGAGTGGCAAAAGTGTGTGTGTGTTTTCAAAGTCAGATGTTTTCACTCAATGGGATGACAGTCAGGTGTGAGTGAGTGTCCAGTTTTATTTAAAGAACAGGGATCTATCAAAGTCTGATCTTCAATACATGTTTGTGGAAGTGTTTCTGAGGACCTCAGAAAAAGATTTGATGCACAGCAGGCTAGAAAATCTTACAAAACCATCTCTAAAGAGTTTGAACTCTACCAATCCACAGTCAGACAGACTGTGTATAAGTGGATGAAATTCAAGACCATTGTTACTCTCCCTAGGGGTGATTGACCAACAAAGCTCACTCAAAGACCAAGATGTGTACTAGTCCCTCTGTATTTTTGTTAAAGATCACATAGACAAGCCAGAAGGCTATTGGAAAAATATTTGTGGATGGATGTGTTAAATATATATATATATATATATATATTTGCATGAAATGTGTTATGTTTGGAGAAAGGAAAACACTGCATTCCAACATAAGAACCTTATCCCATCTGTGAAACATGCTCTTGGTAGTATCACGGTTGGTAGTACCCTAGGCATCTTTCTTCTGGTGTTTTTCAGAGTCAGTAGAAAAGTCTCTTTAGTGTCCTAAGTTATTCTAGTTGTGACCTTAATTGCCTACTGCCTGTAAACTGTTTGTTTCTTAAGGACTGTTCCACAGGTGCATGTGCAATAATTGTTTATGGTTCATTGAACAAGCATGAAAAACATTGTTTAAACCATTTCCAATCTAGATCTGTAAAGCTTATTTGGATTTTACAAAATTATCTTTAAAATACAGTCTCCTGAAAAAGGCACATTTCTTTTTTTTTTTTTGATTAGTATATTTATGCAGATATTTAGAGAATCCAACCCTTCAAGCACCACTGCATTTTCATTTAGAAAATGGGCAAATTTGTGTTGTTTCGTTCATATAAAGCACGAAAAAAGAACATATTTGCAATTTTTCCTGTTTTTTCACCCTGACATTATGTGAATGAAAAGACACAAATTTACCAGTTTTCACAATGAAAATATATAAATTTCAAAATAGCAAACAATGTCATGGTCACAAAAGCAAAGTTTGAGTGGATTGATAGCTATTGTCTATACTTTTGAGGCATAAGTAATTAGAAAATAACACTTACTAAAGAGGAACAGAAATTACTTTACACAGTGTCTTATATATATATATATAGACCTTGACTACATACATACATATAATAAATTTTCCATTTTCAACCTCTAGTTAATCCTTAGTGTTATTCAACAAAAAATTCAGCATAACCAGGATAACTATTCTATGGTTTGATATCAGAGACCTTGGTTAAGGTTGCCACCGCAGCTTTCATATTACTCTGGAGGCAGTTATGTAAACAGGTGGTGTTGTGTGTGCCAGAAGCTGGTCATGGTCATGTTTGTTTGGGCTCAGAGTTAAGCCTAAACTTTCTGAGAACATTTGCATGCGAGACTGTGTACGAATGAACGTGCTTCAGACCAGCCATGGTTCGAATAAACAAAACTGATGCAATGTCTCTCCTGAATCTGCTAGAAGGGACTCATGCTCAGACGAATTTTCATAAATGTCTTCAAGGTGTTATTTTTGACCTTCAATATAAATTCAAGGTGTAATTCTTGACATTTTAAATATAAATTAAAATTTCTACAGTCTCCCACAGATGTTAGAGAGATTGCACACAGCTTGTGAACTATATTTACGGCAAAATGGAATTAATTCTCAATGATCTTCTCATGCTATTTCATGTGATGAAGGCACTCAGTATATGACATACAAATTGCATGAATTTGAGACATGTGAGCCATATGAATAGGTGAAGTGACTATGAGTGGTTTAATGGTTTTTAATTGATGTGTCATGTGATAATAAAAACACATGACACACAAGTACAGTCATGTGTTTTGACTGGTTTTGATCTGGAAGGGTTTTTAGTTTGGCATTAAAAGGGTCTATGTAGAACCCCAGGATCCTCAGGATCCACATTAACTATCCAAAGAGCCATCGAGAAAACATTTTCCCTAAGAGTGTAATAAATGAGAAGAACCTGTTCTACAAAGACTTTCCACATAGACAAGTTCACTGATACAAGCATTTTCTCAGGGGTTCTTTGGAAGGTTAATGTTTCCAGGTTTCTACAGGAGTTTCAGGTTTGTTGAACCTTTTGTGAAACCCATAGCTGTAGACTTCACCATGAAATCGTTAAGCAGTCAATTAGCTTAGCCTAATTAAATGGTCAATATAGAAGAAAATTGCATGTAGCCCTTAAGGATTTTTTTCCTAAACTACATCAAATGAAAAATATGAAAATATTTAAATTCAAATGAACTTCAAATGAAGAACTCCTCAATATGGAGACACCCAAAACCTTTAGTGTGCTAGATTCTGTAGAACCATTTTATAGGGGTGTAGAGATGAAGTCTTGCTGTAAATATTCACTTTAAAAAAACTGTCAGTGCTTCAGTTTTTAACCTCAGTGAGTCCCACATTAGAAATCTGATAGTACTCATGTGATCCCACTTCCTCTAAAATGTACAGAGCAGAAGATGTTTTCGTGTGAATTATAAAATAAACATGTTGAGGTTTACTGCCCAGCATATGACCTTTCTATGCCCTTCTGTTTACAGTTTTTAAAAATACATTCTTTTTTATTTTTATTTTTGCATTTTCCCATGTCTTGTTAAATCAATGAGCATGGCCATATAGCAACTTATAAACCACAGTAATACATCAAACCTTTAAAATGTTTATAGACTGTGACGATAACTTATAGACTGTGGTTATAAATACTGTAAGAGTATGAATATGGTATAGTATATAGGCAAGTCTGACAACTGTTGACAATTACATTTATTCATTCTTTTTCAGCACACTGTAAAAAAAATCTTCGCAAGTGAAAATATCTTGAATATATTCAAATTTATCTAGTATTTCTAATTATAAGATTACAATAAACCAAATATAAGAACATTAAACAGCCCCCCCCCCTCTTTTTTTTTTTTTTTTAGACATTATAACAGCAGAAAATTCAGCCTGACCCGGATAACTGTTCTACGGTTGGATATCAGAGGCCTTGGTTATGACTGCATTTTCCCACAGCTTTCATATTGCTCTGGAGGCAGTTATGTAAACAGGTAGTGTTATGTGTTTAAGAAAACATTATTCCTCATTTCAAGCTTGTAGTTTTCTTATTCTATTGGCAGATAATTTTATTCTGTCTAGATGAATGCTTAAAATTGGAAACATTATCTGCTAATAGAACGAGACTATTTCAAGCTTGAAATGAGTACAGATGGCTTGAAATAGGTTTAATAATCTCATATTTGGGTTTTTTAAAATTCAAAATTTAGATGTTTTTTTTTTTGTTTTTTTTGCAGTGTAAGTGCTTTATCCTGGTCAGAGTCATGATGGCTCTGCATTTGCATAAAGCAGGAATACACCCTGGGTGCGCTGCCATTCCAGCACAGGGCACCTTGCGGACTGACATTCATGCACTCATTCACTCCTATGTGCAATATAGAGTCACCAATTCACCTACTGGTGTGGGTTTTTCTTTTTTGCACAGTGGGAGGAAACCCACACGGAAACTCTGCATAAAGAGTAACCCAAGTTCAGACATTATGCCACCCACACCCACTACAAGAAAACACCCACTTATGTACTTTTCATGACAACACATAGCCTTATCATATCAGAAACTGTTTTGACACTCTAGCCTTACCAGACATTGCATGCTGCATTGCTTAAGATTTATACCTTGTAAAATCTCTCCGAACAAGTTTCAAACATGCCACGTGTTTTTGTTTTGATGGCAACGTAGAGTTACTTCCTTCTCTCTCGAGTGTAGAAGAGACAAAATGTACGGAACACTAGCTCTGTTGTTTTGAACACTGAAACAGGAATCAGCAGATGATGCCGTGCCTCCTGGTCTAGACTGAGCGTGCCACCAATTATCCCTGAATGTCTGTGGTTAATTGCAAATTTGATAAGTGTCAAATATAGAAAACAAGCATACTTAAACCAAAAGACTAACTTTCGTTTCAGTCTGTTTGGAGGAATTCACAGCCACACAAGCACTCAGAAAATGTGGAAGACTGAATCTGTGAGAAATGGGTGAAAACTCTCTGATCAGCATGAATGACCTGTCGCTTGGTTACTTATGGTTAGGAGTTGGCTTGGGCACACGCTTCACTTCTGTAACTGCAGAAGTGCAGTTACGGTCACATATCGCTACCTTAAAGCACGATTTGCATCTAGCTTTTGTGGATTCAGCATCCATAAGAGACCACACACACACACACATGCACAAACTTACACAAAGACACTTGCACACACATACAATGTCCTCAGTCTGGCTGTTTGACAAGGATGAAACAGTACATTCCTATTCTGTGTATGCGTTATAAGAAATGAACTTCTACCCACTTCCCCTTGCCCACGCCCACCAGAATGTAATCAAATGGAAGGTTCTGTGTACACCACACATTCAGCCTGTGAGACACAAACATGCTGCTATGCACATACGTCATACGGATCATCACACAACTGATGACTAGCTGTCCAGTTAGTCTGTGATCCAGATTTGGATTTAGACTTGATTGTGATACAAATGTTACAATTAAGATTCAAATAGTTATGCATATCATTAAGAAAACAAAAGATTCTGTACAAATCCCTACAGAAACACCAGTGCCCTTATCCTGAGCATATGGCTGGTTATTTTTCCCTTTTAAAGTTCAAGCTTTATTCTACAATCTGAACACGCTCACACACTTATGTCAGGATTTGGCAGTGAACTTGGATTCATTGTGTGTCCTCTTGAATGAGTCGGAAGTATCGAAGAGAACAAAATGTTCCAGACACTGAAAACAGAAACTAGGTCACACTGCTTTTATGAAGTCTTTTGTCTCCCCCATTCGGACTCATGAAACACTGCAGCCGCATGGTGATGCTCATAAAAAAATAAATCAATAAAAAAATAAAATCTATTCATTCAATTATATAAACATTATGCAGGAGGAGTGAAGGTAAATTGGGTACATAATTGAATTAGGTTTACAATGGTGATGTTGAATGAAACAAACAATACGGTATTATGCTACAGTCTGAATGAATGATTGCAGAAAAACTGAAAGCTGAAAAAATTGTATGCTTTATAGTCATTTATTATTTCAGTGAAATAAGATCACCCTCCATATACCATTTATAACATTCAAAATTACATTATATTATTGCATAAAACACACACACACACACACACACACACACACACACACACACACACACACACACACACACACACACACACACACACACACACACACACACACACACACACACACATTTGGACCAAGCCATAACTCAACCCAGGCTGCACACACTATACACTATACGCTGAACTCATTCTTAATTTCACCACATGATGGAGACAAAGAACAATTTCTATTAATTAAATCAACAGAATCCTTCTTATTATAATGCAGACCTGTTCAACTCCTAAAGAAAATATCACTGAATGTAATCTTCAGTGGCATCCAGGATTTATGGTGTAATGAAATTTTGACTTGACATTTTTTTGTTTAAACTTCTTCCATTGACTTTGGTGTTTTCACTTTGGTGAAAACAGTTTCCTCCATTACTCACACTCTGCTCAAATATCAGCTTCCAAAGTGTCACCTGTCAGTACCGCTGTGCTCGTCATCACATAGTTCAACAAGTAGCTGAACCGAGTCTCTGCTGTAACACAGCACAACTGGATTGTATAGCTGCATTTCATTTCGTACTGGAACTTTGAGTCCATTGAGCATCAATGGAAAATGGTGAAAAGGAAAAAAAATATATCTCTTGCTCTTGTTTTAGGAACTAAACCTAAATGTGTTATCTCTTATGTTTTTTGTGGAAACTGTTTCTCATATTAAATGTTTCTCCTATTGTGCTAACAATGTCTCATCACAGCATGTAACTGCTAATTTCTCATGGCAATAATGAAAATAAAGCATTAACTAACAAATTATCACCAGAATTTCTAAGCAGGACACAGACTTTTATTTATTTATTTATTTATTACAAAAAAAAACCCATTTAAACATATTTAACATGTTTCCGGATAGAATTTTAATTTAACTTTGGAAGAAATACAAATGTAATTACATACTTCTCATTCTTTTAGTTTTATTGTAGTGATGAAATAGGAGAAGTTTCCAAATAATATGCTAGAACATAATACTAAATTTAAAAAACAGTACTTTGAAAGTTTAATTTACTGCAGTACTTTCTCACTATCAGTAACACAAACTGTATGTATTGTTGCATCAGATTATTATAAACATGTCATACTGTATATGAACAAATACATTTTCTAAGCTAAAAAAAAAAAATGTAAAAAAAACTTCTTTTTTTTTTTTAAAAATAAAAAAAAAAAAACACTTTTTTTATTCCTTTTTTTTTTTTTTTTTTTTTTTTTTTTTTTTTTTTTTCTCCTTTTTTTTATAAAAAAAAAACCAAAAAGACACCTACCTTTTTTTCTTTTTCTTTTTTTTTTAAACTTAAATAATTTTTTTTCATAAACAAAAAAAAAAAAATTTGTAGTGATAAAACAAAAAAACTTCTTTTTTTTTTACCTTTTTTTTTTTTCTTACCCCCTCCCCCCCCCCACCCCAAACAAAAAAAAAAACAAAAAACAAACAAGGATTAACATGAGGGAATCAATAGGCTGTGTTATATATAACAGCGAAACACTTAGCTGCTATTAAGCTTTTACTGAATGTGCAAACATAAGGGGCATTATAATGTTGCCCTCAGTAGAGATATAATCGAATATGAATAAATTATTCAGATTGAAAAGATAATATGTTCTAACAAATACAATATAGACACAAATAGAAGGTGCACATTTTTTGGGGGGGGGAAACTGCACTACCCTTTTTTTTTTTCTCTTTTTACTTTTTTTCTTCTTTTTTTTTTTTTTTTAGAAAGCTTGGCAGAAAGGTTCACAGGGCATCTGTTTGAGAATAGAGTTGTGCATTGGGATCATAACAAAAGTCAAGTGAGTAGGAGGTTTATCTTTCATGAGGGTGTAAACAAACACAGATATGAAGCTTGCCGAACAAAGAAAGACCACTTTCGTTAACCTGAACATGACACGTTTAGAGCATTTCTTCATTCATCATTAGGAATATTCTTGTCAGGGTCATGGTGATTTAAGCTACTTGTTTCTTTAAATTTTGGGAAAATAGAGCCAACGAAATTGAGAAACTTAGAAAATAAATTTACACATGAGAAAATATCAGGTACAAAAAAAACCCCCAAAAACCCCACAACATATCTACTTGAGTTATGAGCTCAAGTGATGTAGCTGAGGTTGAGGAATTTTCAGAGACAGAATTTACTGACAGTGCTGTATTTATTTATTTATTTATTTATTTATTTATTTATTTAAATGATAAACAAACAAAACATTCGGGTTTAGGCCATGCTCACTTCATGTTTAAATCTGAATAAAGTTACAGATATTTGAAGCAGTACACAAATACAGATACAAATACAGGTATTGCATTACATCCCTAGCCTCCAGGAGTGCTGAAAATGTGAACATGACCAAAATGTACATCTCAATATGCAGTAGCTTCTAGTAGCAAATAAATAACATGGTGATTTTTCAGTGGGTGACCTGTTTCTGCAGTGGCTAGTGATGCAGATAGTGATTGAACATGAGGGTGTGACAACAGGACAAAGGGCTCCCAGTGTTGCAGAGCGAGACAAAGTTTGTACTATTTTTGCCCGTACAAGCATTGGCTAATGTATTCATTAATCTGATGTTGTTTGCAATTTTGCAATCAGATTTCCCACCGACTCTGTACTCATTGTACTGAAAATGCACATTAGGTAAAGTTAGAGAATTAATGTCTTTCTACACTACAGAAACACAAAGTGTTTTGTTTTTTCCCACCAATATTCTCCTTTCTTTCAAGATTCATTCAAAATCCTAACCCTTAGAAAAGTATATATACCCTTAATGGATTGAATGGCTCCAAACTACAATCTTTTTAAGGATTAAGCACCTTTTGCAAAGAACCTGCACATGTGTTTATAATAATTGTGTTGTGATAATACAATTTATCAGTAATAAGAGATAGTCAAATATTCATATTCATATTTTTGTCCTGTTTATATCACAAAATATAAGATATGTAAGTAATAAAACACAATGGGGCATGTTGTTATAGGGAAATAATGAACAGTAGGACGGCCGACATGAAGCAGAGCTACCGTTACCACCCCAGAGCGATTCTCATTATTTTATGCCACTTATACCACAACAACGTGCAAATTATTATATTTTTTGTTTATTAATGACTGGAACATAATTATATTGATCCATTTACAGTTACATTTAATATTGTGGACTGTCTAGTTCCTGCTATTGCTTACATTATCACCAGCCCAGAGTTTATCATGATGGAAACCCTACTGACTGTTACAAAGTGCTGACACCTGCACTGTTTACCATGAATGTTAAATAAATGTCTCCTTGCAGTAAACTTCACCATATCAGAGTATTTTCTTTGTTAAATAACAAGACTTTAAAAAATCTGTTTACTATTAGCATTAAATATGTATGCTATATTAATACATGTTAATATCTATATAACAAATATATTAATGCATATTTTAAACATGTGTACAGAAGTGCAGCAGGTTTAGGTTATTATTATATATAGTATTTTTGTAACAACAGATTCATTTAAGTACTAAATTGTTATACTGTTAACATGTTTTGGAGGCTTTTGAGTTCTCTGTCACTATTTTATTTTCATATATGACACTTTTCTGTCAGTTCAGTGTGACCTTCCTACCATGCACTTGTCAGTTTGAGTAGCTGTGGATTTACTAGGCTTACTTGCTCTATTTTTACTTCATGCACTTGATACTCGGCACTGCAGAAAATTAATGAGTTCCAGTTTCATCTATTAGAAAATCTTCAGCTGTTTCATGTCCTACACGATGGTAAAGCAATTGATTGCTAATTTGAGCTCTGACCGACATTAATCCTTCAGCAAATTGGAAGCCCAGGGGCACTAATTCAACACAAAGGCAGTGGCTATTTGCATCTCCAAACAGAACCTGCAGTGATCTATTGTGCCCCCCCCCTCCCGTTTCCCCCCTCCCCCCTGAGGACACAGTGAACGAAATTAAGCAGCGAAATCAATAGTGCCTTTATTGATAGGTTTTGCAAAATAAATCTGACATTTAACTGTTATCACTGGGAGGAGAAAATATAACTCTCCAACAACCCGGTTATGCTTTCAGAAAGGACGATGGAAGAGGTGAAAAAAAGAGGAAGAGGTCTGTCAAATTACAGAGTTCCCTGTTGTAGCGTTCTATTTGCTGAGCGGAAAAGTGTCTGAAATCAGGTTTGTGCAGCAGAAAGGGCTAGTCTTCCCTTTGAGGCAGTAATGTCTTCCAGGGAACATTAAGCCATCACATTGGCGGCAGAGGCACACTGCTTTGTTGAGAAAGCACACTGCGTGGGCTGGTGATTTGGCCTTGGCTTAACAAGGGAGAAAAGTGGGCCCACAGCTCTCGGCTTTTAGCTGCTGACAACATCCTCACGTAAATGGAGGCTCTCCCTGTCCAGTTTGCAAACAGTGCAATGTTCATCAGGCAGATAATGTCTCCTTTCCCCTCTAGCTTGCTCTACAGGCTCTTTCCTTACCTCTGCCACCCAATCATCCCACAGTGTATTCCCATCACTAACATGCCGGAGATTGGACAGAAAACTATGGAGGACATGTTGTGCCAGGATAGATCAATATGCAGGATTCCATGCACAAAGCTAAGTAGACAGATAAGACTCCTAGAAAGCAGAGCATGACCTTTGATAATATAACCTGAGACATCTCCTAAGTCTGCCAAGTTAATGCTGACAACCTACTGCACCTGCACTCATGGATCATTTATTTTCCCGGACAGTACCAATTGGAGAAAAGGGGTTGTACTTGTAAACAAAGTCAGGTCCATCAATTCCAAAACCCCTTGGGTCACCCTGATGAGTTCTCTCCATTCTGAGTTCTCCACTTGCTTTAACATCTCTGGTATCATGGTCTATCAGTGGCTAACCAAAGGTTATTCAAAGAACACCAAGGATGTCTCCTTGTATTCCTGTCTTGTTTAAAATCACTTCTCCAGAGTGCTCTCCAGTGTCTTGCATTAGCTAGCTTTCAATTATAGCCAATGGCTCATCTACATACTGCACAGGGCAGGATCTGCTCTCTCAGCTTCTGCTGTTACACAGCGGCCCTGACAGGAAATCCATACATGTCTGCTGTAGCCATTTAGCTCCCACTTCTCTATTTGCAGCGTGAACTTGCATGTCATTTCTTTTGTGAAAACCGTGCTAAATAATTTAAAGGTGAAAGCCTTATCTAGTGGCAAGGTAACTGTCAAAACATTCAAAAACACAACCATAGGTGCTGGATCGATTTCTAAATCTGCCATTGAGCAACAAGCCTAATATTTTCATACTGTTTGTCTTGCACGAGCCCCATTTGTGGCCAGATGCACTCAGCTTATTATGGCGCGCCTCCATATTTCTGACGACTGGTGTGGCCTTTTGAAATCAGAGACACTTTTTTAATGCCTACACATGCAGCTAATGGTCAACAGGGGGCAATGTGACATACTAAATCGGGTACTGGGGTGTCTTTTTGTCCTCCAACTGGCGTAGTTGTCTTGTTCGAAGGAAAAAAGACCGCATTGCATTTAGGGCAATTGTGTAGCAACAGCAGGATGAAATGTCTGTGGATTTACAGCAGTCTTTGGCAGTCTGTATTGTATGCCTCAATTTTGTTTGGACAACCTGTTCCCCATGTATAATTAAGGCTGATACAATTACCATTCTTTATGTTTGTAGTCATGCATAAATATAAACTGGGGCAGGCTTTGCGTTTAGAGAGTATTTGTGCAAACTGTCTGCATTAATACCAGTTTGTAATGAATAGCTCTCATTGCTCACTTCAAGGACAATCAAATTTACATTCGTGCTTATTTTTACTCCCTTTTTCTGTGTGCTTGATTTGGCAGATAATTAGCACTATGAAGACTTCTGGTGGGCTACGCTTCACTAATTCTTGCACTAAATTATCAGCCCAAGCAAAGGAGGATTTAACAGATTTTCGCTTGTCATTATGCAGAGCAATACTATTTCTCCTCCAAGCGATTTACTTTTAGATTTGAGTTATATTTTTTGGTAATTCAATACACAGTAATTTAATTGCAAAAATATAAATTTAATCAATTTAGGCACTATCTATCTATATCTATCTATCTATCTATCTATCTATCTATCTATCTATCTATCTATCTATCTATCTATCTATCTATCTATCTATCTATCTATCTATCTATCTATCTATCTAGTATCTCTCTCTCTCTCTCTCTCTCTCTCTCTCTCTCTCTCTCTCTCTCTCTCTCTCTCTCTCTCTATATATATATATATATATATATATATAGATAGATAGATATAGATATAGATATATATGTGTCCTTTTAGCTACTGATGTTAAGGTTAGGGTTGCTTGTGGTTTGGTGAATGCATAGCATTAAATAGCTGCATTAATAACTATATCAATGAAATGTCCTCACAAGGATATGTGTGTGTGTGCGTGTGTGTGTGCGCGTGTGTGTGTGTGTGTGTGTCCACGCTTCTTACCTTTAGGTTGGTCAACAGTCAGACTAAAAGACACTTCCTACCGAGATATTACATTCTCCCTTGTGACGGCGAGAGTACAAAGGAGCTCCATTTGAGTTTCTGAGAGTCAAGTTGCAATTAGCGTCTGGGTTTTGCATGCAAATTGAATTACTTGTTTCTGTGGGACCTTAAGACCTCACAGACAGAGGCTATTCCCCGCTTGTCCCTGAAGCAATGTGGGTCTGGCAGCATTAACATTTGATAAGAGGGATCGTTTTACAAGTCCCAGCTGCCTGTGAGATGCAGACGGTGACCTTTCAAACCACTGTAAATCTCAGACCTTTAAGACGTACACTGTTCTTGTCTAGGCCATCGGAAAATTTCCTTTATTCTACCACCAAAAGCAAAAAGGTTTTTTTTTTTTTCATTTGTTTTGCTTTGTTTTGATAAGTCTTGCCATAATAGGATTACTTCCTGGACAAATCCACAGAAACTCCTGCTGCAAAATATTTTACTAATGTGCTATTATTTCTGGTATGATAAATTTGTAGTGATACATTATTAGGTTACATCTTGCGACAGCATTTGTTTGCCTTTGTCCTGTTGCCATGGAATCTGTCTCTTGTCAAGAAGAGGGCTCACCTAGTAGATCTTATAAGGAACATTAGGAAGCTCATTGTGGTGATTGATTTTCATAACTGGCCAGTTGTAGATCATCCTCCAGCAAATCCTCTTTAATCTAATTGGAGTACATTGTAAAACACTCGGCTCAGAAAGACAGACAGAGAGAGAGAGAGAGAGAGAGAGAGAGAGAGAGATATTTTTTTACAAGCACTTTATTAAAAAGACTTATTTAAAAAATTTACAACACACTGCATAATTTTAACTACCTTAATTTGTGTATAAAAACAACTCATCATTAAGTTCAGAACACATATTGACATCACAACACCATTCAATCTTAATTGATTGCATTCATGAGTTTGCAATAATTGAAATCGACAACAATTCTTGATTTGAACATATATTTAAAAACTGATACAATGTGCTGTTCCTTTCTCTGTTCTATTTTGTTTCTTCTGGCAAAGTATAAGTTTGGCTTGACAAAAAATAAAGTTCATTAATTGACACTTATATTTCTGCAGTCTACTTAAAACCCAGTATGAAACCTTGCTTTGTAAAAAAAAAAAAAAAAAAATATCGCTAATAAAGAAAATAAAAAGTCTAGGAGATCAAAGCGGAAAATTATTAAATCAATGGAATATTGTTTCTCACTCTGAACAGAAAGGACAAGTATCATTTATAGTGGGATTCATTTTTGTCACAAAAGTGTTAACAGCTATGACACCACGCAAAATTCTCCACTGAAGAACACCTGCCCTTTTACTCAGTGGTGGGTTGTATAGTACTCTCCACTCTGGTTTAATTCCCTCTACCACACAAAGTTTGTCTCTACACAGAGTATCAGCTCTGTCCTTTAATGTATGTTTATTAATGATCTTCATCAGTATAGCACCTTTCCTTTAACTGTACAAAAATCAACATTTTAATTTTTATTCAAACACAACAGTGGACTATTCTAAATGGAATTTCCAAGATCAGGTATAATTCTGTACAAGTCTGGGAAAAAGTCAATAGCATCAGGGGAAATATGATCCATACTGTATCTCCCGAGTAGAGCTTGTTCTTTGGAGTTTAAAACCTCATCCAGTTTGTCTAGAAATTTTCTAGTAAATCGCACTGATCTTATCCCCAAATGTGCAGCATTTTTTAGTCCAGGTCCTGCTTTATCAGCAATATATTTCAATTGTAGCAATTTCTTTGACAACAGTAAGTCCTTTAGCCCTGGAATGCCATTTGCTGTCACATCAAAGCAACCCCCAAAATCCACAGGATCCTCAATCAACTAAAAAAGAGATGTAGCGGAATCTGTCCACAGATGCTTGAAAAGTCTCCACACTTTAAAAAGACTTCTATAAAAGGAGGGTAATCCAATAAAATCCAGAAAAGTATGATCCATTAAGAACAGTGCAGCATGGAGTCCCAATCTGTTCACCCCACTTAAAATGCTTTGTACTAGTGGCTTTCACACTAGATTTTAAGGACCCATCAGTAGTCTCTGAATGAACTGTAAATGGTAAGTTGCACCTCTGCTGACAAGATTAACCAAACCTTGACCCCCTTCATCTCTTGGCAGGAAAAGAACACTTTGAGGGGTTCAGTGCAAATTGTTCCAGAAAAAAATTAATCATCTCTACTTGAAGCTTTGGTAAAAGTCCAACAGGCGGATCTACACAGGCGTGTTTATGCCATAAAGAGGATCTCACCAGATTATTAAATATAACCGTGCGCCCTCTATAAGACAGTTGGGGAAGTAGACATTTCCATTTTTGTAAATGTCCTTTGATCTTTTCAAACATACAATCCCTATTCTTTTGAACATAATCATTATTACTTAAAATATTCCAAGGTATTTAATCAACCTTTCTTCCTGATTAAACCTCCAGGTAAGTTGGGAGGTCCTATATTCCAATCATTCATTAAAAGAGCCTCACTTTATTTCCCAGTTGACTCTTGCAGAATAATAATAATAAAAAAAACAACTATTGACAATAATTTCCAATTTTGTTAACATCATCAAAACCAGATATAAAAACAATTACATCATTAGCGTTAGCAGAAAGGTGCAAAAAAATGTTATAATGTGGCATAGTAAACCCACTTACAGTAACTCAGTTCGTAATTTATGAAGCAGAGGTTCAGTAGTCAGGGACTATAACATTCATGACATAGCACATCCTTGTCTAACTCCCCTCTGTACTTCAAAAGGAGCACCACTGACTTTGAGTACACTCTCAATGTTACGATACATGGCCTCAATCATGCTTAAGCTCTGACTAAAACCAAAAGCTTCTAAAACATTTCTCATGTATTTGTATCCAACACGGTCAAAGGCTTTTTCTTGGTCTCACCAAATCACACCACAATTCACACCTGATATCCTTGCAACCTCTAGAACATCTCTGACCAATGATATATTATCGAAAATTACCCTATTGGGTATACAATAATCAGAATGTATTATTTGACTAAAAACTTTACTTAATCTTGTAGCTAGCACCTTTGATAATATTTTATAATCTTCACACAAAAGATATATTGGTCTTCAGTTACTTATATTTTGGAGATCCCCCTTGTTAGGTAACAGCGTGATGACAGCTGTTCTACCGGTAGCAATCCTTTGTTCAAACTATAATTAAGAACCAAAAAGAGTTTTTTACCAATCACTGGCTATAGAATTTTATACAAATCAACAGGAATCCCATCAATGCCGGAAGTTCTCCCATTTTTCAAACTCATCATAGCGGTGCATAATTAATTTTGTGACAGAGACTGTTCAAGCATAGTATTAGACTTGTCATCAATATTTGGAAGATCATTAAAAAAAGTAGAGTCTTCATTTTCTCCTTGAAACAATTCACATTTATATAAATTTGAGTAGAAATCAACAGCATGTTTGCGTATTTCACTAGGCCCAGTAAACTCTTCCTGTGTCAGAGCGTAATGAGTGAAAAACACAACTTTAGCTATTTAAAAAAAAAAATGTTTAAGTTGAAAAAAAAAATTAGATGGTGCATCCATTTATGTTATACTTTGAAAACACCAATAAGGGAGCACCCCTTGTGCTTTCACACCCAATAAGTCTGCAAGCAATTCTTTATTGGATTTAATGCTTTCACATGTCATAGTTTTTTACTTTTACCCAGTATTGTAGTGCTGTTCTGTTATATACTCTTTCCTTCCTTTTTTTAAGAAAACAAAAGAAACATTTGTGTTCTTATGTATTGAGGATAGTTGCCGTTTAATGCAATCCTTTTTCCAAATTTCAATAAGTCCACAGCTCTCCTCCTGAGACCACACAACCCCGTGACCTGACATGGTGAAAGGTATTGTGTTTTTTCAGCAGTGACGGAACATGGCTGAAGGTATGGCAAGCCTCTAAGTACACATGTTGAAACGAAAAGCGAAGCGGACTGGGATCTCATTGCTTTTCAATACGGTTCAATTTTGAGTCCTTTTAGGGGGTCTGAGATCACTTGGTTTGTTCACACATACACACTGAACCGCTCAGAGAGTGTTTGGAGGGCTCGAACAAACTAGGTGTGAAAACTCCCTAACAGTATACTCTTGACACAGTTGTTTGATATAAACCTTGCCACAATCCCATTATTGTTATAAGGAAGTATATAACTGTTTTTGCTCCTTGAAATATTCCCAGAAAATTTCAGTAAAGTTATTATCATTTAAAAATGACATATTTAATTGCCAATAAGCACACTATAACTTCACAGAATTAACAGAAATATTACAAATAACTGAATCAGAAAAACCAACTGGAATTATTTTTCTGTCTCTAGTGAGATTTGCTTGAAAATTAAACACATAAAACCGACCAAGTGTTACCATAGAAATAAAATGTTCTCTACTGTACGTCCAAGAATATTGTCTGTTCTTATGATACACGTTCCTCCAAACATCACATAGATCAAACATTCTTATTAATCGTGTGAGAGATTTAGGTGATTCCTATCTAATTGATAATTTTCTGTACAGTTAAAATATCCACTTATGAACAATAATTCTTCTGAGCGTAAGTCTTTCATAACAATACTAATTGTATATATATATATATATATATATATATATATATATATATATATATATATATATATATACATAAAAAATTTATTTCAGCCCCCTTTATATCAGCATAAGTATTTTAAAAAGTCATTATAACATTTTAAAACTTGGCTCTAACTTTTCAAAAATGCCCTTTAACTATTTCTTCTATTTCACAAGAAATTTATAGTGATTTCTTAGAAAATATAATGGCTACACCTCACTAATAGAAGACATATGGCTCATAAAAATGTGACCATCCCATTCTATTTTCCAGTCCACCTCATTTTTTAAGTCACTATGTGTTTCTTGAATGAATGTAACATCAATACGCTTTTGTTTTATGAATTCAGACAAACACATTCTCTTCTGATTGTCTCTAGCCACATTTAAATTGAGAGTTCCAATTTTAAAATCTCTCATAATAAATTATATTTTAAAGAAACAAATATAAATAAAATAAACAGTCAACAAAGCTGAGACTTGTCCCAGAAAAAATAACTAACACCATATCTTATTTTTCATCTTTAAGGATTTGCTCACAAGTTTACTCACAATTTTCCTAAGAGGGTACACTTCTTCATCAGCAAATGCACCTTCTCTCATTAAAAACTTTGCATCATTAATGAAGGTTGAACAGTCAGGGAAGTAATCCTCAACCTGAACTCCAGGTAGCCCTTTAGTTTCTTTAAAAATGTGCTAATTTCGTCAGCTTTATATACTATTGTCTCATTTTCACTTTGTGATGAAAGATATGAACAGTCAGAAGTATTGGAATCCGTTGAGTCACCATTATTGTCTGAGACTACACTTTTAGCCTCCTTTTTGTCTTTTTAGCATGTTTAATCACCTTTTTCTTTTAACGGGGACTTTAAAGATTTACTGTTTCAACAGCACCCTCACTATCCTGTTTATCGGTGTTTGGCATGTTATCTGTGGTTACATTGATGTTTATATCAGCTGTCTCAAAGCTCATGGGATCAGTTACAGCAAAAATACCTGCAGTAATCTCAGCCATAGTGGGTTTATTTGATTTGTTCTCAACCAAACACACCAGAAACTGACTCAACAGTAGCAGATGCTGCAACATCTTCTGTGACAGACGCAGCCACAGAATGATTATTCTGAGAGTTTGTCTGAAAAGTAGCATTTTCATCCATTTTTTCAGGACAAGCAGGACAAGCACAGTATCAGATTTTGCCAAATTTTGCCACATTCAAAAAATTTCATCACACTTTCAGACGTTGCATAAACTGCATAGTTAAAGCCCTCGACATGGGAGAGACTATCTTATAAAAAAAAGCCAAGTCTTTAGCAATACATGCATCTGAAACAAAATGAGGGACATTTGACACAATAAGCTTTCTGGAAGGGCTACATAGAGGGAGTAAAGGTGTAAGGTGTCATCATTAATTATGACCCTTGTTTGAACAACTTCATTAGCTTTTTCATCCATCCATCCATCCATCCATCCATCCATCCATCCATCTTCTACCGCTTACTCGTTTTCAGGGTCACGGGGGAACCTGGAGCATATCCCAAGGAGCATCAGGCACAAGGCGGGGTACATACTGGACAGGGTGCCAGTCATTAGCTTTTTCAATCGAATTTAAAAATAAAACAATTGTGTTGTTCATCCCAGACGCAGAAACAATGGAGTTGTAACCAACCACACAACCAACTGCTAAAACGCATTCCTCTAAACTGGATATAAACAAAATTTTAATCCCATGACACCGAATTTGTCTATCACAACTCCATCCATTCATCCATCCTCTACCGCTTTCTCCTTCTTCAGGGTCTCGGGGAACCTGGAGTCTATCCCAGGGAGCATTGGGCATGAGGCAGGGTACACCCTGGACAGGGTTCTATCACAACTCATAACATAAAAAAGCTGTCGGGAGCAGACTCACACAACTTTGCTTAACAAAAAAACATAAAGAACATACAAAAAAAAAAACCACAGCAACACAAAAAAATTAGAACGAAATCACACTCAAACTCACCACAAACTCCACTCAAGTCCACACCTTGATTCAGCTCAGTACAGGTAAAGCAAGAGAGAGAGAGAGAGAGAGAGAGAGAGAGAGAGAGAGAGAGAGAGAGAGAGAGAGCAAGAGGAAATAGGACTGAGTCAGGGCCCATATCAAAAAATTTTAATTTGAATAAGCCAATAATAGAAGCTAACCAAGAACCTGAAAAGAACATCACAGAACAAAGGTGTGACCACTACCCGTTTACAACATGATACAGTCACATGCTGTTTCTGAGAATGTGCTAGATCCAATTCGCAAGCGGTAAGGTGATTGTTGCCATAGGAATATGTAGGCATGTTAACTGGTACATTAGTCAGCTGAAGATGCCCTTTTCCTGCCCTTTACAATACTCTCCATGATGTAAACACTGATGCTAACACCATACACCATAAAAGCATTTTGTTCAGAATCATACATGGCAAGGCTACAGTCAGTATATATTCGCATTTCCTGTACTTGCAAGGAAAATCCATGGTGAGAACTCACATCTCTACCTGCTGTCCACAGGATTAAAATTGTATCATGCACTTGCAGTTATGTATGTTTGTATGCTCTCTCTCTCTCTCTCTCTCTCTCTCTCTCTCTTGCTCTACCTGTACTGAGCCGAATCAAGGTGTGGTAAAAAAAAAGAAGAGAAAAGCTGGAGACGAACATGTGAATTTCACACATATTTGCAAATACAAATAACATCCAGGTTATGACATCAGCAGTTTCTCTCCTATTGAAAGTGTCAAAGCTGAGAGATGCACAGGCTCTGTCTTTCCTTTTCCTTCACAAGTCTGGCAAAATGGAAATATTTTTATGACTGTTCAAAATATGGAAAACATTCTGGTCCGAGTAGAAATGTTTAGAGTAAACCACACAGTATGGCTCATGAGGATTTCAGTTTTGCCAAAGAAATGCCTTCTCTTCAGCAATCGGATTCTGAACCAGTTAATAATTTACACAGCTGCATTACCTTGATACGTCATGTATTGCTTGTTTATCATGCCATAAACCTTAAACACTTCATTAGTATACTGTAATCTTCCATAGTCTTCATTTACAAAATATGGAAGGTGGTCTGGCTACATACATTTGGCTTTAAGGAGCACATACTGTCTGTCTATCTGAACAAATCGGCCATATTATCAAGCAAATTTACTGTATCATCACCTTGTAGGTATATAGTTACTGACTGTAGCCAATCAATTAATTTGTTCATTCATCATCATCAGTACTTGCTTTTCCAGGATCCAGAGCCATTCCTGGAAACACTGGGCATACACGAGGTAGACATACAACTTAGATGGGATTCCAGTCTACAGGGCATATCACATTCACACTTTCAAGCATAGCTAATCCACCTTCTGCCATGAATTTGGGACTTGAGAGTAAACCCCAGAACATGGATGAAACCCACATGGACAGAGGAAGAACATGCAAAACTGCAATTTTTTTCAGTACAACGGCAACAAGTGTGGTAGTGTTGTGTTGTTAAAAGTGTATCAGATATCAGGATGTTACAGCCTATAACAGTACTATGGTCGGAAACTGAGCACTGATGAAGGGCTAAAGCACACACAAATTGTGCATGGCATAAGATAAACTATAGTTTCTAACTATATACTGACCAGGGGGGTCAACAAAGTATGTAGTAATGTGACCAATAAGAGAAGACAGTGTTTAGTTGCACACATACCAGCACGGCATGACCATGTCAGTGCCACTGCTGTGCAGAGAATAACCCACCACCCAAATAATGTCTGGTCTGCAATGGTCCTTTTCCACTGTTGGACAGGATAGTGAGGGTCATGAATTGTACAGATCAACAAGTGGGTAACAGTTTGTGTGTGCCTATATGATATATTTATCATTATTGACCATATGTCTACAATTGTATGTACAAGCTGACATAGGCAAATTAATGTTTACACTTACTGTCAAATATAGGGAGGCATAGCTTAATTATATTTGACGGTTTGCAATTGCAAAGTAGAGCCAAACAAAATATCATACAAATATAATTTTCACAGCACATGGTGTTTGTTTGTGATATATATGTACCTTCCACTTTATTAGGAACACCTGTACACTTGGTCATTCATGCAATCATCCAATCAGCCAGTCATGTAGCTACAGCACAATGCATATAATCATGCAGCTACAAGTAAGATCCTACAGTTAATGTTTACATCAAACAGCAGAATTTGATCATAGTGACTTGGTATGGCTGTTGGTGCAGGATGGGTTGAGTTGAGTATTTCAGAAACTGCTGATCTCCTGGAATATCATGCACAACAGTATCTAAAGTTATAACTGAATGGTGAAAAAAAACAAAATGACATCCAGTGAGTGGTAGTTTAACAGGTGGAACTGAGAGAGGTCAGAAGAGACTGGTTTGAGCTGACAGGAAGTGTATAATAATGCAAATATCCTCTCTTTACCACCATCAATGAGCAGAAAAGCATCTCAGAATGCACGTTTATTTTGAGGTGGATGGGCTACAACCATAGAAGCCCACATTGTGTTCCATGCTTCTCAGCCAAGAACAAGAATCTGAAGTTACAGTTGGCACAGGCTCATTGAAAATGGACAGAAGAAAAATTGGAAAAGTGTTACTTCGTCTTTATCCAATCTGTCCATACTGGATTGGATGACTGCATATCCACATGAATGAAAAGGTTTTCCTTATCAAGTGGTTGGTGAGCATGTATTTTATTATATTTATAGTATTGATCACATTCCTTATTTGTATTTGTACACTGAGACAGGCTATAACCAGTCTTGCCTCGTGAGCAATTGCATTGTTTGCTTAGAACCATTTTACATTTTGTTTTCTTTTTCTTTCTTGCTTGAGTGTTGGTTTTACCTCCTCTGATGACAGACCCACTATTGTACCAAGCTCCTAGAGGAGATTCAAACAAATGACTATTACTATGACATATTTGTTGTTCACCCTATGCTGTCTGAGGTGGTGTTATTGGACTGAGCACCACAAGGACAAAGTAAGAACCAAAGGATTTGTCCAACAAGCTTTTGAACACACAGAGAGCTGTGGCGACACTGGAATCCTGATGTAAAGTAAAATCTGTTTTCAGAACACACAGCTGAGACACAAAGACTGTCTACAAAATGTATTACAACTACAAAGAGAGTGTGGGGATGCATAATTCATAAACTACTCTGGTTATGTATGTAGTAAAAAAAGAAAAGAAAAAAAGAATGTAGTGTAAGATTTTGTGACCGACACAGAATCTACTAAAAGGATAGTGTTTTTAAAATGTGATAATTATTTGGCTGCGAGGGTAGTCACTCATTCGTTAAGAATAACATATTACCAGTGCATGGCATCAGACATCCAAGAGAAGGCCTTATCCAAGAGCAGGGAAGATAAGACTAATGGGAATAGTCTGATATATGAGACTCGATAGGTGTGATGAAGGAGGATTTGGAAGGGATATAGCTAGATAGTGACATGGCATAATCTGTTCCCCTTCATATTGAGACGGCAGTACTCTAAGCCTGCTCTGATGGGCACAAAGCTCAGACAGCAGAACATGCTGAAGATCTGAACCCCAGCTGCGCGTACAGCATCAGAGACGGCCTGACACGCAATGTGGAGATGAACATAATCACCTTGTCATAAAACAGCAATAAGGGGAGTACGAGCAGTCATCTATAGAGCATTCTGCCTGCAGCTCACTAAGAGGCTTTGTACATGTGGTTGACTGCATGGCAAATTCGATTGAAAATGAAGAGTAGGAAACATGATGGAAATAATACAAAAAAATTCTTCATTTTCTTAATAAGGGTTTATTGGAAGCATTTTTAAAAATTTTTTTGGGGACACTTAAAGCCACAATATGAATCAATGAGAAATGAGTCAGTGAGCTTAATCCCATGGAAGTTGGAGTTTCTTGGATTCATATACTGAGAGTATTTTATTTCTGGTAAAAACTATCCCAGCTTAAAGCCTTTGCATTAATGAGTGGTCATGTCCCTTGATGGCTCGTGTAGTTGGCGAGAAGTGCTGAGTGAGCAAACGAAGCTCAGGCCGAAGCTCTTTGAAATATCTCTTGCTGAAGTGTGAGGAAGCTATCGGATGCTCAGCTCCAGCTCCCTGGGCAACTTTGTCTGAGCAACGGCTAAACAAGCCTTTCGTGCCAGCCTCTTTTCAATGTGAGGCTTCTCCAATCACAGTGAAGCCAATTAGAGCTGTGTTCTTGAAAGAGCAGCAATTATTCTTTCGCATGACATGCATGGCTCCTCACATTCCACCCATTATTATCTCCTGGCTCCCCCTCTGCGAGGACCTGGCAAACTGTTCACGCATCCCGACTCCTGTGAGCTTCACTGAGCCTGGCTGTCCAACGCTACAGTTTGACGCCGACAGGGCAGAGCTAAAATAGCACGTGGAATAAAAGCGTGCGGGCGAGCACAGCAGTGAAAGTGCTGGTTTCAATCATAGCCCCCTGCTTACTCGCCAACGATGTCTCATTCAAATGCATGGTAATTGCTTGGCTAATGTCAGAGCACAAAAGCATCAGTGCATTGGAGTGGTCAAGGAACAGGGCTCAAATGAGCCGCTACTGTTCTAATCTGAAGCTGGAGGTGTTTTGTGGTGACCATTAGTAAGGCACACACTAAGGACTATGTAAATCACCTCTAAAAACTCAGAAGAAAAGCTATCATTAAAACAAGCCATGAATAGATACTGCAATGAGAGAGGCCATAATAAGCTTTGTCCAGGTTTGCACATTACTCTGCATGGATAATCACTGTACGTGTCACTGTAGGAGGTTCGCCAGCACAGCCCTGTGAGCCCTATCCACCACAGGCACTCACTCTGTGGCCTGAGTATTCTATAAACTCATATAAGCAGAAATTCACTGCTGGTGGTAGAGGTTTCCTCTGATGAGACAGCTCTGGGAAATGCATGACAGCCTGTTAATGTAATATATATCTTTGTGAATCAATCATATTCAGCATTATGGATTAAATTTTTAAACAAATGAACTGACTAGGTAGAATTAGTTATTATGGTTCTAATGAAATTTCTCCTTGCTGTCTCCCCTGTAGAGCTCTTATGCCCTTCCTTATTTCCTTCCAATTTTAGCATGGCATTCCCTCATACATAGTCGGTAGTAATCAATAAAAATAATCCTTCTAGATGAATGTTAAGAAATCATTGTGGCCTCTGAATATTTCAAATCAATTCTTTTTTCTGAGGAAGCTACCTCAATGATAATACAAAGGCTGCATAATGAATATAAAGGATGATTTGTTGGGGATATGGAGCTGTATTTCTTTATTGTGCAGTACAGGAAGAACAAAGTTTCATGACTGAGCAATTCACTCCTTTCATCTGGGCCAGAGACATCTTGCTGGCTTTAAATTTGTACAAGCTACACTCTCCCTCTGGCTGTGCGCTAATCCCAGAGAGGCGACGCTGGAGTCTTCGGATTTGTGGATACACACACCCACGCAGTTTCGCCTCTTTGACCTGCCTGAGCCGCTGTTCTATAGAGATGCTTCTCCTCAAAAAGAGAGTCGCTCTAGCCAGTGGCTCTGACCCTGAAACCCAATCATAGGCAACACAGAACAACAAAACATTCCCAGGGCTGTCATCTACAATAGACACACAACCGCAAGACCTTGTTTTACAGCGCTGTCGTGATAATCAATAAGAGACTCGCCAGCTCCAAGGTCCTGCTGCGGTGCATTTCCCATTCGTTTGCTTGCTTTCTCTCTTATGCTTTTTTCTTTTTCTCTCTCACTCTCATCGTCACTGACTCCCACTTGCTCTGGAAAGAATGGTCTAAAATAAATTGATTTGATGGTATTGCTGATGTCGGATAATGTGAAAAAGCCCAGTGGAAGCTGTCAATGAGGACCCAATCAATCACTGTACCACCATTGTATTTATCTGTCCCCCTCCCCATTGCAACAGTGCTCTACAGAAATAATTGTTTATTGGATAGACTAATCTAGTTCAGAGGGCCTGTTCACACGCCGACCACGACAGTGTCGGCGCAAGGAGATGGAACACATTCATCGGCCATAGCTCCACAAGACGGATAGCTTGAATCACTTAGATAAGAGAGACAGTGTAAAATAAGTCCCAGGCATCTCACTGACACAAAATAGAGTGGCATCAGCCAGGACTGTCATACCACAGCTCAAATAAATTGATGCTCAGCCTGTCCAATGGGGCTGCTAATTGTGTCTTCTTTTACCTGGAAGGTTTTGTCAGCATGCATCTGTCATTTATGACATCTGTGAAATGACAGTCTTCCAGGTGTGGAGAGAAGTGGATACCGGGTCACTCCATGGCATGGTGACAAGGGACGTGCTCGCTCCCAGCAATCTCTTCATTAATCCTGAGCTAAGATGTAAATCCCAGTGGCTGTTTGTTTAAAGCCTGACTGCTTTCTTGTTTTGCTGAAGTGTGAGTGGGACAGACTTCTTACTCCCGCAGGGTTTGATCCCACGCCGTCTGCTGATGCAGGGACTTGAACACACTTCTGCTGAAATTCTAGTTTCATAACGTAGCATCGCCAAACCAAATAAAGCCATTCTAATGCTACTTTCTCTGTTGTTTGCCTGGGAAGGTCTATAAATAGGGAGAGATCAGTGGCTGATTAGGAAACGGAACACAAAATTGCTTTAGATCATGGACTGAACTTACTAAACAGTTGGACCGAAGATGTAAATGTCCATAGAATTACATCACAAACAAACTAACTCAATGAAAACAGAAAAGCATCTTTATCAGTCAAACTTTAAGCCTGAGTCCTACAAAATGTAGCATGCAAAGCTATTATTTTATTATTATTATTATTATTATTATTATTATTATTATTATTATTATTCTTGGTATTCTTCTATGGTGCAGTTCAGCTATTAACTTATTGCTACTGAAATAATAGCTATACATTACACTGCATGTTTATTGTATTGCATGATTTTCTGTAGCTTTATGCAACTACCTATCTGACAGTAGCACCAAAAATTAGTCCTACACAGCAAACTATTACAGCATATTAGGTCTTTTGGGAATGTGGCCCTCTGGAACACTGACAGCATGGTGCAAGTGTCTGCTGCAATGATACATGGCAAATAAATATGAACTAGGACAAACACTGAGGAAGTCATTGGTACACTTACTTGACAAATTATTATTAAAACTATTAGTAAAACTTTTTCTATTTCTAATATGAAGTGTCTTTTTACATTACATATACTAACAGTAATGGAGTTGAGAGAAATGCTGGTTATTCGTTTGCTTCCTTTCACCTCCATTGAAATGTATAAAAGATAGTTATTATATTGTGCAAATGTCTAAATGTATCTGTATTCAGGTACAAAATGATATATGACATACTTCATAATATATTTACTTAAGGGATGTTTATTTAAGGGATGAAAATACAGTAAATGCTCTTAAAACACAATTTTCCACAATGATTGTGTGTGACAGTTGTAATGGTTAATGTAAGGGTGATGTTTAAAGGACTGCATGACAACCACGTAAGCCCTTCAACTGATATAAACCTACATAAAAAAATTTTTATACATTATTTTGAAAGAATGCTTTACTGCTTTTATGTCATCGCTAAGTGAAGTAATTTTGATATTTGTTGACATAGAAGTCATGTTATAACACTTTCCAGGCTGACTTTGTATTGAGTGACTCCTATTGGAATGGCTTAGATGGATTAGTGTCCATATGGACACTACTACCCTTATGTAGAGTGTTATCTGCAGTGCTGTGAAAAAGTATTTTTCTTCTGTTTTTGTGTATATCTCATACTAAATTGTTTAAGAAATTAAAACAAAATCTAAGCTAAAACAAATTTACAGTTTGTAAATTATATTATTTATTCAATATCAATCAAATCAACACTTAAATAGAACATTTTCAACATCATGAAGTTGGTTAAAAGGTCTTACCCAGTAACACACTATACCAAAATTGAAAGAAATTCCAGCAATAATGAAGAAGAAGGTGATTTAAATACATAAGTCTGGGAAGGGTTACAAAGTTATTTCAAAGACTCCGGGACTCCAAAGAACCACAGTGAGACCCATTAACTGCAAATGGAAAAACTCAGCACAGTAGTGAACCTTCCCAGCAGTGTCTGACCTTCCAAAATTTCTCCAAGAGCACAGCAACTACTCATCCAGCGAGTCACAAAAGAGCGAAGGACAACATCAAAAGAACTACATGCTGCTCTGGCATCAATTAAGGTCACTGTTCATGACTCCACTATCAGAAGGACACTGCGCAAAAATGACTACTAACCCAGAAGAAGATTAAGGCTCGTATGAATTTTGCAAAAACGCACCTTGATGATCCTCAAACATTTTGGGAGAATGATCTAAAGTGGAACCGTTTGGAAGACAGGGGTCCCATTACCTTTGGCATAAACCAAATACATAATTCCACAAAAAAGAACAGTCCTACTGTCAAGCATAGTGGTGGGAGTTCAGCTAGTTCAGGGCCTTGCATTAATAAAGGGAAACATTCTGCTCTCCTTAAGAAGAATTCCTGCTCTTCAGTCCGTAAATTGAAACTCAAGTGCAACTGGATAATGGAGCAAGACAGTGATCCAAATCATGGATGTTGGATAACTTTTTTTTTTTGCTTAAATAAAAAAACAAAGCAATAAAAAATCTATTATATGCTTACTCAGGTTGCCTTTGTGTTATGTTGTATTTTGTTTGAAGATCTAAAACTACTTGAGACATACACACAAACAGAATAAATCAGGATGGAGAAAAAAAATTCATCAACAGAGTGTAAAACTTATGTACTTTGCAATTAATCACATAATATCAACAAAACCTGGGGGATTAGATGACTACTATCCCATTGCAGTTTAACTCTATGATACTATCTCTACCTGTGTCTGTTTATTACTCCAAATTTTCACAACACTTTATTCAGATTTAAACCCGAAACGGACATGGCTTAAACCAGATATTTCTTTAAAATGTATTTATTTTTACCAGGTACTTAAGAAGGATTAATGAATGTTGCCAATGCATTGCTCACATTCACGTTAATAAATGTGGACTTTCTTTGTCCTGTACCCGTTATAACTTTTCCATTCAATCACATGAAAGTATAAACCTCCTCCTCTTGAGTTTTTTTGCTGCTTATTGCTAGACCCCAGATCTGAGGTACACCTCTAGTGTTAACCAGACCCCCACGAACCTTTCCAGAAAACAAAACATAAACTAACAAATAAACAAAAAAGAATGGGGAACAGTACAGGGGCATATTGGCTGAATGGTTAGCACATTTGCCTCACACTGCCAGGGTCCGGGGCTCGATTCTCACCACTGCCCTGTGTGTGTTTCCTCTGGGTAATCAGGACTCCTTCCCTAGTCTAAAGACGTGTTGTAGGCTGAATGGCATTTCCAAATTTTCCATACTGTGTGAATGGGTGTGTGTGTAATTGTGCCCTGCAATGGGCTGGCACCCCCTTCAGAGTGTCCCCCGCCTCATGCCTCGAGTCCCCTGGGGTAGGCTTGAGGCTCGCATAATGTTTGAGAGCATTGCATGCACATTTTTATTTTGGGAAAGAGAGAAGGATATAGAGGGAGGGAGGGGGGAGAGATGAAGAGACAGAGAAGGAAGGAGCATGAGAGAGACAGAAGGATGAGGAAGAATGATGGTGGTAAATGGTGCTTCATTTTGCAGTAATTTATAAATCACAGAGTGGAAACGAAATTAGATTAAAAGGGTACATTGACGTGGACCTGCTGAACATTATTATTAATTATCTGTTTGTCAAGGGGAACGGGCATTTGTTTTCATGGCAGAAGGAGAAACAATGACTGTTCAAGATGGGGTTATAGTCATTTCTCACATAAGCAAATGTTAAAGGCACAAGCATTCTCTGAAGTCCATTGATGTCTGCATTAGAAGTAAGGCAATTAAAATGCCTTATGCACAGTAGGTTCAGAGAATGAGCTAAGGATTCACAACTCATTGCAGACATTAATTAGCAAAGGATTGTCGACATCAGTCACTCTTGATTTGATCTACTGCACCTACTGAATATATATATATATATATATATATATATATATATATATATATATATATATATATATATATATATATATAGTATAATTACACACAATATACATAATATATTCAGTATTACAAGAAAAAAATTCTTGTCACAGACAGAGAAAGAAAATACAGATTAAAATATATAAATATATTATATGAATATAATAAATATCCTCTGATGTTTTTGTCATCCTGAGATTCTGAGATACTTCACAGTGGTAAAAGTCGCTGGGAAACTCACTGCAGCTGTCAGAGAGATGGAGATTTCATGCTGACAGTGTGGTGAACTTCTCTGCAGTTTAAGAAGCACAGTGTTTGACTGTCCAATTCCAGTATCAGCTCAGCTCATTAAGGCCCAGTAGTGCAGCGAGTTGATGGGGGATGTGGGAGAAAAGGGCATCTAGCTATTCCCAAGTGTTGGCATCCGGAGGGGCATCTGGCAGGGTGATGCCCTGGGTCAGGCTATCTGTGGATGGAGCACCACGTGGACGGGATGCTGTCTGCTGCCGACAGCTCATCATTTATCACTGCTGAACAGCAGACGTCAGGTGGGCGCGTGATTAATTTCTCTTTACCACTTTCAGAAATAAGCACTATAAATCATCTTAAGCTCCCTGCACGAGATATTCTTACAGCGGCCACATGACAAATCTTTACTGCATTCCGTACCAGCTCCGGTGGCCCATATAATTTTTGGAGCCCACCATCACCACCATGTTTTTTTTTTTTTTACAAAACAAAAAGAAAATGATGGGCAGGCAGACAGAGTGACAGAAACAGCCTCCAATGATTAATAAAACATGACGGCTCCAGTTAGAGCAATCTGCAACGTAGAAAGAAAGCATTCAAAAAGCATTTGCAGACATTTTTCAGCTATTTTCACCAATGTGTCCATCCATCTGTTTCTGGTAGGTATGGGCGGGGTCCATTGCTGATAATATGGATGGTTAGAAGTAAAACAGACATTCTGAGCACCAGTATGACAGAACTCACTTTTCAGGTGTTAGTACTGATTTTTTTGGGGAATGTTTGGCAGTCTGCCAACATGTCTGCCACATCATTAACAGTTTTTGTAGTACTCTAATTGCACATGCTGGGGTCTGAGTCACATTTTCTGTTCTTTTTTCTCACAGGGGGAATGCCAAGAGGGGTACAGAATTTATGATTTTTTAAAACAGATGCCCACATCTTGGCTGAAATGAATCATCTTGAGACCATGTCCCCCATCCACTTCTGACACCAGTTTATTTAATTAAGTAATGACTTTCAAATCAAACTTAAATCACTGAAAAATAAACACACTTAAAGGAATTCCTCATGTGCTAACTGATTCATCTGAAGCAAATTGCACTGTATCTCTTAATCTCTTGTTCATATTAACAGATAAATCTTGCAGACAATAACAGGGTTTGTGAAAAGTAATGAATTAATATGAAGCCTAAATTTTGCCATATGAAGTCTAGTCACATATGCTACTTACTACTGTTGTCCAGTGTTCCTCTCACAACCTGCTCTGTTGACTATTTGCAATTTGTCTCCCCTGTTTCTGAGACATGTACTGTTTCTACATAACCCAGGATGCCTGTCCCTCATGAGCTCAACAAATGCTACACAATCAGGTCTCCCTAGCAACTAAGCTATGTCTATAACAGTCAATTCGGCTTAGAGGCAAAGTGAAATGAATCGATTATGAGAGTGTGTTTCAGTGTGGCCGTCAACCAAATGTTTCAGACATGGGTCCTGAAAGAAATCTCAAATCACATTTATTGCATGGAGAAGAAAAAAACAGGTCTAAGAACCCCCCCCCCCCTCCCCTCTTTTCTTATAATGTTAGGAGGAACAGAAACTATTATGCAGAAAGCATAACAATTTCATTTTTTAAAGTGTGTATACCTGTGTGCCTGAAAGCTGTAAATACACACACACACACACACACACACACACACACACACACACACACACACACAGACTGACCACTAAAATAGGAACAGCTGTAGCCCTGCTCACTCAGTTATCCAATCACCCAATCATGCAATAATGCATACGGTCTCACTGAAACTCCCCATTCTGATATGTGAGGTGAACATTAACTGAAGCGCTTGACCTGTATCTGCATCTATATCTCCAAATAACCATCTAAAGTCTATCAACAACCTGTTAGGTGGCTCATTGGCAGTTAATTCTAACATGTTGAAGTCCCTTTTTCTTTTGCTTTATTTGGATAGTCCAGTTTCTTGCTCTTGATGTTTAGTAGATCATCTATAGTCAATCAACTCATCCTTAGTCCTATCACAATTTCAAATTCATGTGGACTTTATTGATAGATTTTATGACATGCTGTTGAAAGATGGATGAATATCATTTCATATGTTATTGATCGAAGGCGGCATGGTGCCTTGGTGGTTAATACATCTCCAGGGATGGGGGTTTGAACCCCTTGTCCGCCATGTGTGTGGAGTTTGCATGTTCTCCCCATGCTTCAGGGGTTTCCTCCAGGTATTTCCATTTCCTTCCCACGTCCAAAGACATGCATTGTATTCTGATGGTATGTAAAAATTGTTTGTAGTGTGTGAATGGGTGTGCGAAAGTGTGTGCTATTGTGCCCTGCAATGGGTTGGAACACTGTCCAGAGTGTCCCCTGCCTTGTGCCTTGAGTTCCCCACAACCCTGTGTAGGATAAACAAAATAGAAAATCAAGGGATCTATAGATGTTATTGATCCAGTTGATAGACTGCTTCCTGGCCTTCTATAGATGTTTTTTAGTGTCTAAAGTAGACTATCCAAATAAATCTTTGCTCTGTATAAGACTTTTAGTTCCTGTTTGAAGTATTCTACTTCCTGAAGTATTAATTAGCTTCAATGAATAAATAATTTTACTCCTCCCCAGCAGATGCGCTCTGAATCTCCTGATGCATAATATCATATGTGATGTGAATATTCTGGATGCCATTTATTACGGCTTTTACCACAGCACTATGCGAAGAAGAAGAAGAAGAAGAACAAGAAGCAGAAGAAGAAGAGGAAGAAGAAGAAGAAGAAGAAGAAGAAGAAGAAGAGACTCTTCTGTGTAAGCAGTTTTGGATCTTTTGTGACCTTAGTGCCTTAGACTTTATGGCAAGTTTCTTTTAGTGTCACTTAAATAATCGTGACATTGTGAACTATATTTGCATTGGTGGAGAAACCCTTCCTCCCTATACTCTATTCAGTCTCTACCACAGTAGCAATAGCTATGGTTACGTGTGCACAGACACAGTGTGCTTCTGTTGCAGTTTTATTAAAGTGAGTACTTCATATCAGCCACATTTTGGTGGTGTATATTACTCCAGAGAAATCATGTAAACATGTGTTTTTAGATTACTTTACTACTGCAAAACACATCACATCCACAGCAATGCTAGAAAATGTCTAAAATAGATTTTAGTGTGGGCATGTGTGAGAAAGTGTGCTGGGAGTATTTCAAAGTTGTGTCTAGGATTGCCATTGCCACAGGCAGTGGGCCAAAAGCAGTATCAAGGCACGATGAGGGTGTCCCATAAAAATGCATGGCCACATGCTGCTACCAGAGGTGTTTCATCTTCCCTCTGTCTACCAACCCCCAAACACCTGGAGCATGGGTGCATGTAGAGCCTGAGTGCACACAGAGAACGATAGAACACACATGGGCACACACACACACACACACACACACACACACACACACACACACACACACACACACATAGTCTCAAACTCACACACAATGTCATCTAAAAATTCTATTGGTCACCTTATTGGTCTGCTTATTAATTTAGAAACATTTGCAATATCTAGGGAGCGGGAGAGATAAATGCCGGCAGCGGAGGCAGGCCAACTGTGAACTCATAAAACCTATTAAAGGAAGCTGTTCATCACCTGTATCAGCAAGCCTGCTTATGGCTACGGCTAGCTGTAAAGCTTAGCGTCCGTGTGCACATTCACCAAGAAGCCTTACTGCACTCCAGGGTTGAGTAAAGCTCTGATAACCAACCTTCTGCCCCATTAATGTGAGAGATGAACACTTTGGCTTGACGACAACATGCAGTGATTAGTATTTAAATCAGTATTTAAAGTCCCCATGAAATCAAAATGAAAGTTTTGTGGCTTTTACAATTAGCCTTAAGGTTATCTATAAGTTATTGTGCTCCAAAACAATGACAAAATTCGCAACTAGAAGATATATGCATTCGAAATTTACAGTCTAACTTTACCACCAATATGGATCAACAATTTTGATGAAATCATTCTGCACTTCAGCTTCTCATCAGAGTTTCTGTCCAATCAATTGCTCTCTAGAGTCTGAAGTGTCCCGCCCCAAACATTATAAAAATCACCTTGCTGACGTTGCCATTATTAAACAAGAGAAATCATATCAGCAAGCATGGGTCATAAAAGTATATTTGGCAGTTTGAACATGCATAATTAAAGTAAAAAACAAGTACTGTTTATCCCTGGCTGTAAGGTAAGCTAAATGCTATTCACTATTTAAAAAAGGGTGAAGAGTCACTTGATTTGTCCCACCTTGACTTTTTGTTTCAGTGGAAACTTTTAGTCTTAGTAACTGCACTAAATACAACAAAAACAAAAACAGAGCATCAAATCAAGAACAACAGTAATTTCGGAAAACATATTAATAGTAATTCAAAATGGAAGGGGTGAGTCTGCCAAATATGGTGCAGAACTACATTACCCATCAGCACATCACATGACCAAGTCACATTCCTCACTGATCACCTGCACCTGTTTCCTAATTAGTGTCATGATTTCGTTTCTTGATTCTGTGTGTCTCTTTGTTTAGCTTTTGTTGTTGTTGTATGTTACTTAGTACACATTATGCTCATGTTATTGCCAGGTGTATCTAGTTCTTGGTTTTTTTTTATGTTCATCATCGCTGTTATTGTGTTACTTAAATAAACACTAAGCTGCAGTAGTAGGAGTAAATTTTTCTATTATCACTTTTCTTGATTGTCCAACTTTTAAACAATGTAACATTTTATTTTCATTCTATTTAGTTGTTTAACAAAAATCTAAGCTCATACAGTGAAAAGTTGATCGTAGATAATACTAATCATTTGAGGTCAATATCTGTTAAACAGTGCTGTGAAAAAGTATTTTGAAGTAATTTTGTAGTAAATTTGTTGGCATAGAAGTCATGTTATAACACTTTCCAGGCTGACTTTGTATTGAGTGACTCCTATTGGAATGGCTTAGATGGCTTAGTGTCATTATGGACTACACTTATGTAGAGTGTTATCTGCAGTGCTGTGAAAAAGTATTTTTCATAAAAGTAGATTTCTTCTGTTTGGTGTATATCTCATA
Organism: Ameiurus melas; assembly: GCA_012411365.1. Taxonomy (NCBI): domain Eukaryota; kingdom Metazoa; phylum Chordata; class Actinopteri; order Siluriformes; family Ictaluridae; genus Ameiurus; species Ameiurus melas. The sequence goes on along the minus strand of CM022754.1, from coordinate 17,382,748 downwards.
CTAAATTGTTTCAGAAATGAAAACAAAATCTAAGTTAAAACAAAGGCAACCTGAGTAAACACAAAATACAGTTTTTAAATGATAATGTTATTTATTGAAGCAAAAAAGTTATCCAATACCAACTAATAAAATATATTTGCGCTCCGTTGTCACTAGTTCCCAAATCTATGAAATTGCATTCATAATGGGGTTCAGCTGCACTAGACGCAACCAGGCCTGATTACTACAAACCCTGTTCTGTCAAATCAACACATAACTATAACTTGTTTAACTGCATGAAGTTGGTTAAAAGGTTTTACCCAGTAACACACTATGCTAAAAGTGAAAGAAATTCAAGAAATAATGTGGAAGGAGGTGATTAAAATATATCAGTCTGGGAAGGGTTACAAAGCTATTTCAAAGACTCTGGGACTCCAAAGAACCACAGTGAGAGCCACTTACTGCAAATGGAAAAACTCAGCACAGTAGTGAACTTTCTCAGCAGTGTCTGACCTTCCAGAATTTCTCCAAGAGCACAACTACTCATGCAGCAAGTTATAAAAGCACCAAAGACAACATCAAGAACTTTACAAGACTGCATCAGTAAAGTTCACTGTTCATTACTCCACTATCAGAAAGACACCAGGCAAAAATGGCATCCATGGAAGAGTGGCGAGGTGAAAACCACTGCAACCCAGAACAACATTAAAGCTTGTCTAAAATTAGCCAAAACACACCCTGATGATCCTTAAACCTGGGAAAATGGTCTGTGGACTGATGAGCTGAAGGTGGAACTGTTTGGAAGACAGGGGTCCCATTACATCTGGCATAAACCAAACACATAGTTCCACAAAAATAACATCATACCTACAGTCAAGCATGGTGGTGGAAGTGTGATGCTGTGGAGATGCTTTGCTGCTTCAGGACCTGGGCAACTTGCAATAATGGAGGGAAACATGAATTCTGCTTTCTACCAGAAAATCCTAAAGCAGAATGTCTGGTCTTCAGTCCATAAGTTGAAACTCAAGCGCAACTGGATTATGCAGCAAAACAATGATCCAAAGCATAGGAGTAAATCATAGTCCTAGAAGTTCGTGAAAGACTGCTCTCCAGTTATCTGAAGCTTTTGGTTGTAGTTATGGCACAACCAGTGTTTACGTTTAAGGGTGCAACTAGTTTTTCACATTGTTGATGGTGCTGTTTTTTTTTTTTTTTTCAATACAATAAATTAATAAATAAAAACTGTATTGTGTGTTTACTCAGGTTGCTTTTGTTTTATGTTGTATCTCGTTTGAAGATCTAAAACTACTTAGTATGAGATATGCACAAAAACAAAAGAAATCAAGATGGGTGCAAATACTGTACATTTTAAAATGATAATTTATTAGATATGTCCAAAACTGCATACTTGCATGCTAAATAATACACTCTATGGCTAAACAAGTTCAGACAGATGATAATCATGTGCATATTTATTAGCGATGCACCGATACTAAATTTGTCCGCCGATACCGATAACCGATAATTCAGTGTGATATTGGCTGATACCGATACCCGATACTGATAGTTATGCCTTTTATGCCTTCTGTTAAATTAATAATAATTAATTCCACAATTCTGAAAGAAATGCAAATAAAAACTTTATTCTCTCCATTCTCAAGTTGTTTCACAGTAACAGATCTCATAAACAGAAAACATATTACTCAAATTAACATTAACACAGTAAATTCTGAAGATTAAAGTAAGATTTCTTAACTTATTGAATGTTATTAATTCATATTAACATTGAATGCATTCCAAAAAACCTTCTGTTAGTCTCACATTCACTCTCCACAAACAAAAGCATTTCTACTTCATCACTGAACATCAAACTGGTAATATATAATATCAGCTTTTTTTTATATACTTTTTTTTCAACTCATATTCATTTAAATCTTTCAATGGTGTACTGGTTCTTTAATTCAGCAGAGCAGAGCGGCAAAAAAAGAACATTTAGACTCGACACCAAAACTCCTGATTCACTGCTGATCTCGTCCAGTGTAAAACTGCAGACATCATCTTTACACCCAGCATGAAATCGTTTTTAAACTATCGTCTGATGGTTGTTAATGTGAAAAATTGCCTTTATTTGCCAATAGATTAGTGTATCTCTGATATAGATGTTTTTCCCCCAAACTGTTTGCCACAAAATTGGAGGCCCACAATTGTCTAAAATGTCTTTGTATCCTATAGAATTATGCTTTACATTTCTGGCACTAAAGCGCCTAGCCGAAACTCCAGGATGACAGTACCTGTTGCACAATGTGTTGTTGTTATTATTATTATTATTATTATTATTATTTTCTTGTGGATTATCATTATATTCATCCTTCATTTTAATATTTTGCACTAAAGTATATTTCTGTAAATATTAATGTCATCTGTCTTTCTATGTTTATTGTTATTGTACTGTTATCACATGTTTAATCTCTGTATGTTTATTGCCTGGTCTTGTCTGCAGAGAGGCATCCAGGTAAGAATATCATTGTGACATTTAAGCTTCATAAAGACATGGTTTGCCGAAGCTGGAGTGGATGAACTCTACTGGTCTTCACAGAACCCTGACCTCAACACACTGAACACCTTTGGGATGAACTGGAACGCTGACTGCACCCCAGGGCTTCTCGCCTGACTTCTGTGCCCAACTTACTTAATGCTCTTGTGGCTGAATGGGCAAATCATCACATCCATACTCCAAAATCTAGTGGAAAGCCTTCCCAGAAGAGTGGAGGTATATTCCATATAAATGACCATGGGTTGGAATGGAATGGATGTTCAAGAAGCACATGATGCAGTGATGGTCAGGAGTCCACATACCTTTGAATAGATAGTGTATGTTAATATACTATGCTACCTGTAAGTTATACTAATTAGGAAGCAATGTTAGCTACTTAAGTGTTTAGCAACCACAACAAAACTTTCCCAGTTATTTGGGCAACTATTTGGTGGTTATAGCAACATCAGAAATATATTACTCTATTAAATATTTTGATGCAATTGTAATGCAGCATTACTAGTTGCTCTAATAAGCATCATAGTTTTTTTCTGATGACATCCTATGTAATATGGTATTGCTCAGTTTTCTGCCTGTGGCTTTCAATGGACAATAAATGTACTACTGTCATGTAATGGAGGCACAGACGGAAGCAAGCGCAGGAGTGGCAGTTTAATAAAACAACAAGTCCAAAGGATCAGGTACAAATCAATAAACATAGACAGGCAGACAGGCAGAGGTCAGGCGATCAGGCAAACAGTTCAAACTAGGCATGACAAAGAGACAAGGTCATGAACGTGAACAAAGTCAAAATCAGAATAAACAAACAGGGTATCAAGACATAGTGATGATAGAGATTAAAGGCAACTGATGCATTGCAATGTAGTGGGTGAACAGTCTCTATAAAGGAGTGGTGTGAGTGGGAGTGTAATTAATAGCAGGTGTACCTAATTGGAACTCTGGAGATGGTAAATGTGTCTGTGTGTCTGTTTGGGAGTTGTAGTCTTCTTTGGCCATGGTCTTTGATGCATTCTGGGAAAGAGAGTTACTGGTTTGCTGTGACATGACAGAACCCAAGACGTAGGTTGGCCATGTCAGCAGACTCAGGTGTACGCAGAGCTTAGTTGACTGTGTTGTCATTCTCAAGCATGAGCATAATGTTGTTGATGTGATGTCGATCTCAGTCAAGGACAAGGCTTGGGAGGCCGTCTCTTAGACCTCATAATGGAACTTGGCATAGGAGGTCATCTCATCGACCTCTAAGAGGAACTTGACTTGTGAGGCTGTCTTGCCGACCTCAGACAAGAACATGGTTTGGGAGGTTACCTCATTGACCTCTAGCAGGAACGTGATGTGGGAGGTCGTCTCTTTCGCCTCAGACAGGAACACGGCTTGGGAGGCTGTCTTGTCATCCTTCGACTGGAACTTAATGTGGGAGGTCACCTCGTTGACCTCATGCTGGAGCCCTGGAGATGAAACCACCTTCTGGGTCTCGTTCTGGAGCTCTGGGGAGGAGGTTTCCACTATGACCTCTGACTGGGGCTCTGGAGCTGAAATTGCCTCACTGACTTCATGCTTGAACTCCGGAGATGAGACCCCCTTGTGGGTCTCATGCTGGTCTGTCATGTTGACCTCTGACTGGAGCTTTGCAAAGAAGACTGCTTATTGGGTCTTGGGCTGGAGCTTCGGGAGGAGGTCACCACATTGACCTCAAACTGGAGCTCAGCAGGTGAGACCACCTTGCAGGTCTCTGCTTGTAGCTCTGTAGATGAGGTCCCCACATGGACTAAGGCTAAGGCACTGCTGGTGAGACCACCTTGTTGGTCTAAGCTGTAGCTATGGAGATGAGATCACCACATTGAAATCTGGCTGTGGCTTTGGGGATGAGGTTGCCTCATTGACCTCTTTCAGGAACTCTGCAGGTGAGACCACCTCGTCGGTCTCAAGCTGGAGCTCTGCCCTTGCTCTCTTGTGGAGCATTTCTGAGAACAGAAATGTGATCCTGGTAGCCCAAGTTTAATATAGGTTGGACACTGTAGCTTGACTTCTTTACGGCAGCCCTCGGTCCTGCATGTCTGTGTCATCCCCACTGCCACCCTGTTGGCCCTGATCAGTTGCTGAACTGTGGAGGCCGCTCTGTTGATCCACTCATAAAAACAGATCAGGCATGCTCATCACACTGACTCCCCTCAAAAGTTCATCCAGGTTGCAGTTCTGCCCTGGACTCCCAAACTCCTTTAGAAAGAGTTCTGCAAACTGAGTTACATTGTTGAGTGCACTGGACCCTGTACTGGCCAGATACTCCACCCACTGATGGGCCAGGCCACAGAACTTGGACACCATGAACCCGAGTCACTGCCTCTTGTCAAGCTTGGGGTTCACCAGGCTTGAGAAGTATAACTGGCAGTGGAACAGGAACTGCCTCGGGTAGCCTAACAATCCATAATTCGGGTCCGGGAGGTCGATGGTAGTCTACTGGGGAAACTGGACTGAGATAAATGTTGGCCAGACATGCCTTGTTAAGCTGGCTTGATATGCTCCTCACAAAGACATGCATGGTGGGTATGTATGTATGTGAGTGGGTGTGTGAGTGTTTATGTGATTGTGCCCTGCGATGGACTGGCACCCTGTCCAGGGTGTACCCAGCTTTGTGCCCGGTGCTCCCTGAGATAGGCTCCCGGTTCCCCCGCAACCTTGAAAAGGGGTAAGTGGTAGAAGATGGATGGTGCATTCTGGGAAATAGAGTCACTGGTTTGTCATGACAGGACAACTAGGTGTGTTATCATTTATTTGAACATCATTTAACACCCTTTATATAACTTGGTTGATGGAAACCAGTATCAACAGATGGATCTTCCTCCACTTGTATTCTGTTCAACATAGTATTATTGGACTGTTTTTATGAAAGGCCCCAGTTTAAGAGCATTAATAGTATTTACTGTCTCTCATTATTGTGAGATAAGTTGGTAATACTCTCTCCCCCCTTTCTGCTGGTTCTGTCTGAGACAGCAAGGGAGTGAGATGGACAGAGAACTTGCACAGACACGGACCCTCCTACATAGTTTAGCGCTATTAGAATATAATAGGCACTACTTCCCCTCCCCTTCTGTGATATATTTCTCCTCGGTGTGTCTTCTTCACGCATCGGAGCTGCTGTTTAAATGCTTTACCCCACAGAGAATTAAGGCAAAAAATACAGAAGCATGAGATTCCCTCAAAATCACAACCTACTTCACAATCAAACACATTATGAACTCCTGTTAGAATAAGGACACCTTCTGGAGAAAGAGACGGACACAAAATTATCCAAATCCTATTAATCTTTTGTGAAAGTGAAATGTTGACATTTTGTATTTTAATTAAAAATACCACATTATGAATGGAAGAATGGTTACAGCCATTAACTATTATTGAGAGTGTCTGAAAGGAAAAGATGACTACAGGGTGAACATTTGAATCTAGTGAAAAAGGAAAATGCGTACAAAAAAAGCCCATTTTATGCATATCATTACGGTCACATTCTTTCCCCCCTAAGCTTTAATTATTCAATTAGTGCAAAATGCCATTCCATACTGTGATTAAATTGGGTAAATGCACCCATTAAAATGTCTGTTGTTTAATCAGCCACTAAACTGCTCTCCCCTTTAAATTTACTCTGAAAGCTACATATGTCTGATTGTTTATACACACAGTACATTGCACTCATCTCAGTGTAGTCTGTACATTTGCATTGAATCCTCCTCTTTGCTGACCTGATAATTCAGATACAAATACCTTCAGTTCTTTTTTCATTGAGGGCCATCAGGTAATAATGCCCCACAGTGCCTGTCTAGTTCCTTGGTCAGCAACTTATCTTTCTCTGGACACTGGCCCCTACAGGCCTTTAAATCATTGCTTCTTACTCAAAATAACCAAGCCAGTCACGTTGTCTGCTGTCATACTTGGTCATCATAAGAGATAATTACCCGCCTCCACGGACAGCCGCACTGTGCAGCTCTACCAGCAGCACTCTCTCACAGTGAATCTGTCAGACTTGCAAAAGGACTCGGCGTGAATAACGAGTCCGGAGTGGCAGAGATTCTGTCCCTCATGTCAAAAGCGCACACACACGTACACACACACACACACACACACACACACACACACATACTCAGGTAATGGCAACCAAAGGTAAGTCAAACTTCAGCAGTAGGAAAAATGTTTTTTTCTTTCCATTCAAGAAGAAGATGTATCAATCAATAAAACAGATGAGCACTTAAAAAAGGTTCACAGCAGCAATTCTTCAAACGCTGCCAGAACAGGAACCTGACAGTGAGTTTGACCAACAGGGGGCAGTGTTGCTGTTTGGAATGGATGAGCTACCAGTTTGCTGCAGTCTGTGAGTGGACAGGGGTGGAGGAAAAGGAAAAAAAAAACTGCTACTCACTGAGTGACAGGAGGAAGCTACAGTGATCAGTATTGATCCTTTGGCACTGTCCCATCGCTTGACCATTGCCCTTGTGCCCATGTGAGCCTAATGCAGCTTTATCAAACTTGGGCCATGATGTTACGGCCAATTCAGAGGCTTCTGGTCAGAGTTGCTCTGTCTGCCTCTCTGACTGTCAGTCATGCCCCTGTATGCATAGTAACAACAAAGATAGTCTTGCGAACTCAAGAGAAAAACCTCTGTTGTCTTGGGAACCAAACCAAAGATGTTTCATGAGCTACATTCACTCAAGCATCACAAATAAGGTTTGGCAAATCTGAAAGGCACTAGAGTATGTTATGTTAGTGCATAGTAAATAACTTTTTCTGAAGAGTGGTCTTTTTCAAGAAATGTCACGTCTTTTTTAGAAGATGAACATGATACAGTGTGTGTTGCAGAAAGCAACAGCATTGAGGCGATGCTTTTAAATCTGTCTGGTGGTGACTGCTTTAGAAACAGACATGTCTTTTATTCACACACACACCGACACACACACACACACACACACACATATACACACACATTTCAAACAAAATCTATAATCAAGATCCTGCGCTCCACCCCCTCCAGTGAGGCCAATTGGTATTCCAGAATATCCTCTGCCCCCTGTTGCGTCCCCAATCTCTAACCAGAAGAGAGAGAGAAAAGAAACCGCTAAACCCTAGGATGGAAGATGGCTGGCTGTGGATTAATGGCTGCAAGAACAAATTAACTCTAGGAGAGAGTTTATATCCATCGATACAAAGTAGCCAGGAGGACGACTACCTGCATTTCTATATTGATGCACCATACAGGTTGCTTGGGTTTACTCACTGCTGACTTTTAGTGTGGGCTGAATGAATAGGACAGCAGGCTGAGTGGCGCTCTCTGCATCGAAATGAGGCTGTGATGAAAGTCAAATCATCACAAGTCAACAGGTGCTATTGACTTGTGTTATTACAGATAATTGTACCTCGCTATGCCTGTGGTGTGCGTTGGTTACAAACTAAATACAATATTCATATCTGAATGCGGCCTATGAATTAAAGTCTGTAATCCTTACATTATTTCCATAGAAATGAAAGACACCAGTTTGCATTTGTCAGTGCAATTTATCACCAAAGTCCATACACAAAGAGATTGTGTCTTCCTATGGCTATTTACAACTGTAAGCCGCATAACATCCGCTCGGCAGTGCAGCCTGTAGCCTCTCACATTTGCATGGCTGTTTAATTTGGTTATCTGCTAGGCAAGAGTGAAACGAAGAAGGCATTACACAAAGAGTGCCTGGGGCAAGCATTCAAGGACTTCTGTCTTTGATATTTAATTAATATTTTCCTCAGGATAATGCCTGAAGGAAAAAAATAAAAAATCCTCCATGACACTGAAGTACCTTCATGGACACAGCCTAACCATCCCTTAAGGCTGTACTGGCTGTTTCCTCAAACACTCATGAATTCAGAAGCTTGAGAAAAGCAAACAAACAAACAAACAAACTGTGGTGTTTATGGTTAGAGAGTGTTCACTGTTATTACTTTGCAAGCAGCTTACTCTGTTAATTATATAAAAATGATCAGCCTTCTAAATATTTTTGACTGTATTGTTAAGGTCATTGAAATTATGGACTTGTTTTTAAATTATGCATTGTTTCTTTGTCTGCTTTGGAGTGTCTGTCTCTGGAAAAATCACATGAGACTCTGACCTTATAAATAAGAGGCACCATTCTTTGCTTAGCATTTTTAGTAGGCTTCTTTTAAAAGATAAAATCAATACACCAGGTGATGAACTCCAAATCAATAGTGTTCAACGGCATGGAATTGAAAACACAGGTTTCTGAAGGCTTTTTTTTTATTATCTGCACTGGAAAGCTTGAACTTTTGTTGGCCGAGTAGACGCAGATAAGAGCACAATAGCTGTCAGCTGAGGTCATACTCCAGTGAGCTGACTTCCTCCAGTATCCATAACTATTAAACTAAAGTTCTCCAGCCAAACAACAGTGTGCTCTGAAGTTCTTTCGAGGATTTCTTAAACTTGTCTATTTATTTATTTATTTATTTATTTATTTATTTTTAACAACCACACATACAGGGTAAATCCAGTGGTGCTCTAGACTTGTGCTCCAGTTTTATTTCCTGCTCTAGCCAAGGAAGAAGTCTCTTCTTTGTGAGTAGTTGCAGAGGAGAGAGAGAAAATAAGTGATACTAGAGCTGCAGCTTTGAGTCCCAAAGATACTGGTGCAAAAAAAAGCCATAGAGAAGCCGCAGGACTAAGGCAGTAAATCCAGCCTGATCCCTGTGACCTATCCAGACTTCATACTGTAGATCTCTCTCATCTGACCACCAAAGGAAAGAGAGGCCTCTGGCACGGTGTCATTTAATTACCTCTGTGTCTTTTCCATGTGCTCTGCATGGCACTTGTCTGAATGAAGCACGCTGATGTCCTTGTATGTATGACTTTTAGGAAAGCATTGAGAATGAATGAGCTAAATAAATAAATAAATAAATAAATAAATAAATAAATAAATATAAAGAAACCCCACTATGGCAGTCTTTCCTGAAGCACAGCTGGTTATTTGCTCTACTGTTTGGCTTTTGTGAGTGTCTCTGCCAGAAGCCAAGAAAAAGAAGTAAATTGAGTTTGGCTGTAATTTATGTTGAGCCACATCTTACTGGTAAAGTTTTCATCCCTTTGGATGAGTGTTTCTTTTCTGTTTACTTACAGAATAGAACAATACTAGACAGATTAAACCCTGAGAAACTGTATAGATGAATAAATCCTTTGTTGACGTATAGGCGCATGGTGTCATAAAAATTATTAGAACCAAACCACCTCTCTGTCTCAGCTGGCAGCAGAGTGGCAGCAGATGGCATCAACACCTCCTGATCCCAAAGGAAAGCTCCATCTCATTCTTATCCCTTGTCCAGTCATGAGGTCATTCAGGTGAACTGAGGAGAAAATTGGCAAGGTGCTGTTGAGCGGGCCCACCAAGCTGCCAGGAAGATATTCATCCACAATGGTAAATAACAAATGAAAGCTGTGAGCGGAATTACCTGTCTGGAGGCCTCTCCTCATTAAATGCCATCTGAAACGGAACCTGGTAACAAATGGACATGGTGCCCATGCTGGTGGTTATCAGGAGGGGCATACATCAAAGAGAATGCTGTTAATATCAAGTGTCTCATCTGGCCAATCGTGAAATAAACGCCAATGGAGCTTGCAGTAACACGGCACAACGGCGAACGGCATCTAATGGGACGAGCAGTCTGCACTGCGGGGACGTAATGGTCTGAGACATCATTTTTCAATGGGAGAGCAGGCCTGTGTTAAGATGTTGCAACACTGCCATTTGTAAAAGGGGATGGCAAGATGTCACCTGCTTAGCTGAGGTTAGGCCAGGATAAATCAGCCTGGAGCCTTCTACAGACTTCATGCTGAACACAGAATGTTCTGAAAGACCTGTGGAGCTTCTCTAGCTGACCAATGCTTCCAATATCCAATACACTGGCAATATTAGTATGCAATTGATCACACTATATCACCCATGTTTAACACACACACACACACACACACACACACACACACACACACACACACACACACACACACCGTCCCTTCTCAGAAAAACTCTGCCAACGATATGGCAGTGCAGTTTTATAGGTCACCATGTACAAGTGCATGCTAACGGAGGTATTCTGAGTGATGATGGGAAAACGTGTAGAGCTGTGATTTACTGGCTCATCCAGCTCCATAATGAGGAGTAATTCCATTTTGACACCCCGTTTCCCCCTTTGTGTTGAGCGGGGAAACTCAGCGTTTCTTCACCATGTCTCCAGCAGGAAGAGGTGACCTGACACCCATCTTATTAACCACAGGATCCTGCATATGTCTTCATTAATAGCCTATTAAAACCGACATACAGAATATGAGAAACTGACCTCCCTTTCACAATATCCGGGGAGGAGATTAGTGGGAACTTGGAAGATTTATGCTTCCGGAAGGAGAAAAAATAAGTTATTTAGCTGAAGTTCAAAGACTAAATAAATCATCATTAGGTAAAAAGGAGGAAAAAAGTGTACCATTATGTTCAGCAAAGCAGGCTTGAGTCAAAATCATTCCATAGTGGCTTTATCAATAACTGTCAGAGATGTGTGTGTGTGTGTGTATGTGTGTGTGTGTGTGTGTGTGTGTGTGTGTGTGTGAGAGAGAGAGAGAGAGAGAGAGAGAGAGAGAGAGAGAGAGAGAAAGAGAAATAATTTTTCATGGCCCCAAATGACTCACAGCATGCTGGAACCTTCAATAACCCCAAGGTCAGATGCAAAGCTGCCTTACTTTCACTCTGGTCCACAAGACTTTGAATGCATCCCACAAGAAGTGACACTAAAGTGCCCGTGCCATGAAAAACAGGTGATTGTCAGCATCAAGTCATTTCAACAGGCATGTTTCGATTCACCTCATCCATGTTTAAATGAATATGTTAATAATTGAACATGTGTGTTTTGATTAAAATGAAGCCAATTACCTGAAGTGGGTTGCATTTTAAAATAAATTGTAAATACACTGTATAAAATATCAAATATTGTTATTATGGACACATACAGAGTTTTCAGTTTATTAAGTGCATCCTGTTCCTGCACTTGTTGGTTATAGACCATACAACTTTTGAGACTCCCTGTAATTACATTTAATGTTGTGAAACATGAAAGACAAAAGAACGGAGACCCACACATGACGTGTGGATAAAACACAATATGTTGTGGCCATAAATTAAGAATTTCTTCCCATGACTTATTAATATGTAAACATGTTTTATTTATTAATTCCCTTGTTTTAGGTAAATGCATTATTTTGTTGGTTTATACTCTTGTTCCCTCTTTGTGAAACAAGCTACTTCCCCATTCCAGTCCACTCCCCCTTGAAGCCTTGCTTTATGCGTATGATTGGTAAGTTAGTAATCATAATCAGTTTGCCAAACACAATTTTGAGAAAGAGTAACTTTAACATAAATTAAAACATGTTTGTGTAGTACACTATTCAATAGAAGTGAGTAAATACAGTATCTGTAATGTATCCATTCTACATAGGTTTATAATTTGTATTAATAAACGATGGATTTATGAAATTGTAGTGGCCATGATTTATTTAAAATAAGGAAATTATTTAATAAAACATGGCCACAACTGACCTAAAACAAGGGAAATAATTAATAAAACATGGCCACGTATTATTCAGTTGTGGCCACAATATATTGTTATTTTAAATGTTTTTTTACTTGCATGTCATGTGTTACTCCGTAAAAAATTTAGTTTCTGTTATCTTTATATTCTAGTAACTATAAAAACTTGTCCCCTCACTAGCCACTCTTTTTTCTCTCTTTTGAAGTTTATGACAAAAAAAAAAAAAAACGCTCAAGCTTGACATGTTACTGAGGGAAAGTCTGCTGTCCTGAAGATTCTCCTGTGGTAGAAAACCTACTGATCAATACGAAGTGCTGACATCTGCAACTCCTTCCATAAATGTTAAATGTCTCTTTACAGAAACCTTCACCATTGATTATTCAGTAAAGAACAGTTTTTTAAGGAAAAGAGACTTTTTTTTTTTTGTCTCTCCAAATTACAACTGTTTCCCTGAATCAGGTTACCGTTTTTAGCTTTGTATCACAATGGTGAAATATTTTCTTGGACTGCCACCACAAAGAACTGACATTTGCTCATATCCCTTAAGAACAAACAAGAGAGTCTCCCACCACCGTTGAAACTGTCTGCACTGTTCATTAACTTCAGTAGTCATTTTAGTAGCACTGGGGACTTTATAAGAGAGAGAAAAAAAAAATGTCAAGCCTCAGTGATATTGTGCAAAAGCAGACGTTTGAGCTGGTGATGACAAAACTGGTGAATATTAGAATTTGGTGTTGAGCTTACACTACTACTGTACTACTCTAATATGAAACTTCTGTAGCTGTATTTTGTTTGTTAGTTTGTGTGGGTGGAATGAAAGGAGGATGTGGGCTGTATTAGGGGACTGAGTGTACATCGGTTCTGTAATGAGACTAATGCTGTTTAACCACAAAAAAGACAACACCAAAACACAAACACATGAAGAATAATAAATGCAGAAATCTAAGCTGTTTTTTCTATACCACTTTACAGTCTCACGGGAAAGCATGTCAAATACAATCTCACTCACTGAGAACGAATGCAGAATCGAAGACGACAGCCTCTTTTTCTTCTTAAGTCTTAATTAGTTGCCGCTGAGCTGAATGCTCGCTCTTCTTTTGAATGCCTCCACTCCACCAAGACCAAAAGCATCAAAGAGCTAATTTTCTTGAGTCTGTTTGCGTAAAGTGCTGGGGGAAAAGTTTTTTCAGCTCCTCATCTTGGGGTTTCACACACTTTGCACACACCCACCTATTATCTTTATGAGACCACTTCATATAATTGAAGATAACATCCAGCCTTTACTCATCAAAGTTTTATTCATCAATTCTTGGTCAAACATTGGTTCTTATTAAGTTCAAATAATAACACCTGGGGTGTACTGTTCATCTGGCAAGTTTTTTTTTGTTTGCAGTATAGACTCAGTGAGCCTCATTTATCAAGCTGGATATGAATGAATTTATTCGTAAATAGTGCGCAGGAGAATTTACACAAAAAATGTGGTATTCATGAAAATCCAGTTCATTCAGAAACAAACATTCATATTCTACCAGAGCTCCTGAGTGGATTTTCTTGGGATTTACGGATAAGGAGTCCCAGTAATATGTAGCTCAATTGACTTTAAATTGTATAACTGGTATGAGTAACTGCATTTTTATATATAGATTATGATGTCAGGTTTAATTCACCTGTTTATTTAACTGCGCACACAAATTTGCTGAAAAGTTTATGGAAGGATTTTGGAAGTTTGTGATAGCAGAAATTAATGCAAAATTCAGAGGATCTCGCAAGTTTTAAAAATTACCTCAGATTTGGGCCAAGACATATCATGTGACATCATCACAATGTGCATTCAGTCAAAGCCCTCTTTGATTCAAGTGCGTCAAACATGAGTACAGGTAAAAGGTCTCATTTACAAACAAACATCACTGTGAAAGAGCTACTATTCATGCAATTGTGAAAAACAATTTCATGCAATTACAATTTTCCCAGCTCAATTAGTTTTCCACAAAAATGGCACAAAAACAACAACAACAACAACAAAAACTACACAACTTGCATTACAAAACTTTTAAAAATGCCTCAGCAAAATCAAGCATTTTTGGCTGCAACAATCACACAGATTAATCACGAAAGAAAATTAACCAAAAGAATATACAAACGTATAAATGAAAACAAATAAGTACAGCCATTCAATTAGGACAAAAGAAATGGCACCCTATAAAAGGACGAAGATTTCGTGTGTGTCTGTGGTAGCTGCAGTGGATGAGCTACATTACTGGAAGATTTAGAGAACACCATACAGTGGTGTGAAAAAGTGTTTGCCCCCTTCCTCATTTCCTGTTCCTTTGCATGTTTGTCACACTTAAGTGTTTCGGAACATCAAACCAATTTAAACAATAGTCAAGGACAACACAAGTAAATACAAAATGCAATTTGTAAGTGAAGGTGTTTATTATTAAAGGTGAAAAAAAATCCAAACCATCATGGCCCTGTGTGAAAAAGTGATTGCCCCCTAAACCTAATAACTGGTTGGGCCACCCTTAGCAGCAACAACTGCAACCAAGCGTTTGCGATAACGTGCAATGAGGCTTTTACAGCGTACTGGAGGAATTTTGGCCCACTCATCTTTGCAGAATTGTCCTAATTCAGTTACATTAGAGGGTTTTCGAGCATGAACGGCCTTTTTAAGGTCATACCACAACATCTCAATAGGATTCAGGTCAGGACTTTGGCTAGGCCACTCCAAAGTCTTCATTTTGTTTTTCTTCAGCCATTCGGTGGTGGACTTGCTGGTGTGTTTAGGATCATTGTCCTGCTGCAGAACCCAAGTTCGTTTCAGCTTGAGTACACGAACAGATGGTCGGACATTCTCCTTCAGGATCTCTTGGTAGACAGCAGAATTCATAGTTCCTTTTATCACGGCAAGTCTTCCAGGTCCTGAAGCAGCAAAACAGCCCCAGACCATCACACTACCACCACCATATTTTACTGTTGGTATAATGTTCTTTTTATGAAATGCAGTGTTCCTTCTACGCCAGATATACTTGGACACACACCTTCCAAAGAGTTCCACTTTTGTCTCATCGGTCCACAGAATGTTGTCCCAAAAGTCTTGGGGATCATCAAGATGTGTTGTGGAGAAATTGAGACGAGCTTTGATGTTCTTTTTGCTCAGCAGTGGTTTTCTCCTTGGAACTCTGCCATGCAGGCCATTTTTGCCCAGTCTTTTCCTGATGGTGGAGGCATGAACGCTGACCTTAACTGAGGCAAGTGAGGCCTGCAGTTCTTTGGACGTTGTTGTGGGGTCTTTTGTGACCCTCTTGGATGAGTCGTCGCTGCGCTTTTGGGGTAATTTTTGCCGGCCGGCCACTCCTGGGAAGGTTCACCACTGTTCCATGTCTTCGCCATTTGTGGATAATGGCTCTCACTGTGGTTCGCTGGATTCCCAAAGCTTTGGAAATGGCTTTATAACCCTTTCCAGACTGATAGATCTCAATTACTTTCTTTCTCAATTGTTCCTGAATTTCTTTGGGTCTCGGCATGATGTGTAGCTTTTAAGGATCTTCTGGTGGACCTTACTGTGTCAAGCAGCTCCTATTTAAGTGATGCCTTGATTGTGAACAGGTGTGGCAATAATCAGGCCTGGGTGTGGCTAGAGAAATTGAACTCAGGTGTGGACAACCACAGTTATAGTATGTTTTAACAAGGGGGGCAATCACTTTTTCTCACAGGGCCATGATGGTTTGGATTTTTTTTCACCTTTAATAATAAACACCTTCATTTACAAATTGCATTTTGTGTTTATTTGTGTTGTCCTTGACTATTGTTTAAATTGGTTTGATGTTCCGAAACACTTAAGTGTGACAAACATGCAAAGGAACAGGAAATGAGGAAGGGGGCAAACACTTTTTCACACCACTGTACTTAAAGAGTACTATTTCATTGTTTAGTCGTTGGTTTGTCGTTTTCAGCTCTCTGAGATTAGCTTTTTATGGAGTTTTGTGATCATCCCTAAATGTAAACCTGCTGTGCTGTGAACATGCCTTACTAACTTCATTAAAAGAAAAGTGAGATAAATGAGGTCCAGTGAAAGGGTTATTCATTACACTTGAATGCCTAAGTGTGAACATAATCTGAATTGAGACAAACCAACAAACCACTCAAACAATTTTATATTCTTAAAAAGCAGACAGGTAAAATAGCATTACTTTATTCACTAATGTAACACAAAAATTAATTGAAAATTATTGATTAGGGTTTTTTAATTCAACCCATATACCCCTATGACCAGAGAACTCTATACTCCTCCTCTAATATGGCCCAACCATTTTATAGAATAATAGAGAGGAACACCGAAAACAATGTGCACAATGTACATCAGAAAGGTAAATAATTAACATAAAAATCAAAAATTGGATGAAATCCAGGCTCATCCTTTCCTGGACCTGGAGTATACAAAAACTCCAAGCTTAGATTTCTTCAACTATGTCCTTCTAGCCTAATTCATTGACACAGTTAGTGATTTTTCTGTTAAATAGTAGCACTGTATACCACAGCGCTTTTGATTTATCTAATCAGGTTGGTCAGAGGGTACTGTTTCATTTTCGAGCAGCTGTGACCAGCTGTTACTGCATTACAGGTTTATATTAATGTGCTCCATTGAATAGGTTATTGTTTCTATTCATTTGTATGGCAGACACTCTACATAATCTAATATTAATAATAATAATTAAAAAAACTTTAAAAATGTATTGTGAATAAATTTTCCACCAGCGGAGGGTCTTCAGGACAGAGGGCTCATTTGTTTTCTGCCTTCTCCATAACATGTCAGCAATTTGTCTTATGGACGGAAAGACTATTTATAGGTGCTAAAACAAAACAAGTGGCTTAGTGGTTAGTATGCTTGCCTTGAACTTTGAGGGTTTGGTGTTCGAATGCCGCCTCTGCCCTAGAGGCACTGATTTTGCCGGTAATCTCTGGGTACTTTGGTTTTCTCCCCCAGTCCAAAGACATGGTTTGTAGGCTAATTGTCATCTCCATGTTGTCTGTGGTGTGTGAATGGGTGTGTGATTATGCCCTGCAATGGTTTGGATGGATAACATAAATGATAACAAGAACTATTTTATATGCTTGTTTATTGATGTTCAGCAACATTAAATTGAACTATAAAAGACTAAAAAGCCTGAAATGTTGTTTAGTAACACATTTAAGAGGGAAAAAAAACTTTTGTGTTATTGGAACCATGCCAATCATGATTATTTTCCTGTAACAGTACAGTCCTGTTGTATTTCATTCCTTGCATACAGTATGAGCCTTCCAGTGGACAATGTTTTCACAAACTCCACATTTGAACATTTTCAGCAGCTAACATTTCACCTTTGCTCACAAAAATTTGTTGTACTAAAGTGTGTGTGTTCTGCACACCCTGCGATCTGGTTACTTGCTTGACCCTCAATCCATGACCAAGGCTACAGCATTGGAGATTTACAGAGTGTTGTCTTCAGATTTCAAATTCAGTAGGGAGTTTTGGCCAGCAAATAAAATGCAGAGCTCTGCTCTCCACAAGTCTTCAACTTCTAGTAAAAAACTTTGAGGTGTTGCAGATGGCAGATGGTGTGTACACAATGAAGAATACCATCTAATTTACACAGAACTGCGGAAAAAAAGTGTCATACAAAAGTACAAAAGTAAGAACTAGACTTAGAAATAGGGATAGAGTTCTACAGATATCTGCACTGTGAATGAGAAAATGATCAGATTCAGTCGAGCATGAAAGACAAGTATTCTTACATCAGCACTGAAATAAACATATGATCAATGTCACTTATTTGTTACCTCCTTTAGCTAACCGGGTTACATTCAGATTCTCTTTTGATTAAATTGATTGATACTAACTATGAAGTATTCTGCATGTTATTAACCGCTGCTGAATGAGCTGTGGAATCCATTCCGTCTGCTCTACTGCTTAACTGAAATAAACCTTGGCATAATTGCAATAGAAGTATATGGGGTGGGAGGGTGGTGAAGTGGCGGTGGCAAATTGAGGTTGTTCAGTGCCCTACAGTCTATTTATAGATATGCAGAAAACTGCTTTATAGAATTGAGGTGAATGTGTACTTGCATGCCTACCCATGTGGGTGTGAACATATCTGTGTGTGTGTGTGTGTGTGTGTGTGTGTGTGTGTGTGTGTGTTGTGTGTGTGTGTGTGTGTTGTGTGTGTGTGGGCATACAGCTAATCTAGATTCTACAGTTCATCTCTCAAACACACACTGAAAACACCCTTCACTCTAATTTGTCTATTTAACAGACAGCCTCACCAAATCAATATGAACGCAATCTACAGCTGTCCGATTGTCTTTCGCCAGAAGTAATCGGCTAATTAAATTTTGATGTTGAATGAGAAATTGATTCCTTAGACAACATCGTATGCGCTTTACATTTGTCAGTGACTGGAGGGTCTTTAGTGGTTTATAAAGCGGTGTGCGGCTCCTCTAAAACACAGTTGGTGAGTTCTCATTTAATTACTCTTACCTCTGTGAAAATCCCTTACTGCTCTCGCTCGTTGCTAAGTGAAACCAGGTTTATTGAGTTTGTGCAGTTCTTTACTTGATGATATTTACACATAATGGATTGGCACGATGACTCACGGAGTACCTTGTTTATAGATTAGCATAGAGCTAGGAGACTTAATTGAGGAAATAAAATGAGACTGGTGTGAGGCACTTCACCAGAATTCAGAGAGAGCAACTCCCTCCCAGTAGCACACAGGCATCCGGTTTGATGGGTAATGACACAAGAACCTCGAAGTATGTTCATAAATTACATACTAGCTGAGAATATAAATCAAATGTGCCCTCACTGAGCAAATACACATTCTTAAGCTGTCAAGGTGACTGCAGATAAAGTAAAGCATTAAATGATTTTCAGCCCAAAATTATTGCCCTGCTGTGTTTAAACCAGCTAAAATGCAGACAAAATACCTGGATTGCAATGTATAATCAGTAAACACTTATTTTGCTTCTAATCATGCAAATCATGCAGAATTCTTCTACAAAGTTTATCTTGTGCATGACCATGCAAAAATTTCAACCATACTAGATGATTTTTGTGTATTGTTTAAAGTATTTGAATACATCAGCAAATCTAATTTAACACATTGCTTCATTTAATACACATTAACATAAAATATGATCTCACTATTGTGAGTCATTATTAATATTAATATACTTTCCCTCTTACATATTGTATGCATATATAATATAACTCTTCTACTGTTTTAACAACACAGTTAATGGTCTCTTAAAGCTAACTACAGTCCTCTCCAAAACTATTTGAAAGGCAAGGCCAGTTCATTTGTTTGTGCTATACACCAAAGACATTTGGGATTGAAATCAAAATATGTGTATGAGACGAGAGCTTAGGATTTCAGCTTGAAGTTCCTGGTATTTACATCTAGATATGTTAAATAACATAAAACATAGAACCTTTTGTATCAGACCACCCCATTTTTAAGCAAAGAAAAGTATAGTCTTGAAGTAAAATAAAATAAATAGCACTTAATATTTGGTTGCATATCCCTTGCTTGCAATAATTGCATCAATTGACTCATTGACATTACCATTTCATTCTTAAAAAATATAAAATTCCAGAATTTTACTGCAGCCTTTTTCAGTTGTTGTTTGTTTTGATGGTTTTCTCTCTTCAGTCTCTTCTTAAGGAGGTGAAATGCTGCTCAATTGGTTTAAGGTATTATGATTGATTGGCCAGTCTAAAACCTTCCACTTTTTGCTCCTGATAAAGTCTTTTGTTGAGTGGGCAGTGTGTTTCGGATCATTGTCTTGCTGCATGATAAAAATCCTCCCGATTAATTTGGATCCATTTCTCTGTAAATTGGCAGACAAAATGTTCCTCTAAGCTTCTGAATTCATCCTGCTGCTATCATTATGAGTTATATCATCAATAAAGATTAGTGAGCCTGTTTCAGATGCAGCCATGCAAGCCCAAGCTATGACACTACCTCCACCACATTTCACACCTTGTATGCTTCAGATCATAAGCAGATCCTTTCTTTCTCACACTTTGGTCTTTCCATCACTTTGGTTTCGGTTTATCTTTTTTTCCAGAACTTTTTTGGCTAATTGCTCGCTGTATGTTTTTGTGCAAATTCCAATTATTACTGATGATGATTGGTTTGCATGTTGTGGTATGGCCTCTGTATTTCTGCTCGAGAAATCTTATTCAAATTGTGAATTGTGATACTTTCACCTCTGCCCTCTAGAAGTTGTTGGTGATTTGTTGGTTTGTTGGCTGTTTTGGGGTTTTTCCCTCACAGCTTTCACTATAATTCTGTTATCAGCTGTTGCTGTTTTCTTTGGTCGACCCATTTGTTGTTTGTTGCTCAGTACACTAGTGGCTACTTTCATTTGCAGGACATTCCAAATTATTGTACTGGCTATGGCCAATGTTTGTGCAATGCCTCAGATTGGTTTTCCTTCTCTTCGCAGCTTCAAAATGGCTTGCTTTTCTCTCATAGACATCTCTCTGATCTTCATGTTGGCTTATCCTTTTTAACAACAAATGCAGTCTTCGCAGGTTAAAGTGAAGGCTAAAACCAAGAGAAGATGTTCAGAGCTATTTATTGTTTAAACAATGAATCTAAAAGGGCACACCTGGGTAACAAGAAGCACCTGTCAGTCACATATTCCAATATTTTTGTTCGTCTACCACTTGACTGGTCTGATAAAAAAAAATGGTTTTTACACATCTACATATAAAGGCCAGGGAATAAAAGCTGAACTCTCGATACTCTTTTCTCAAGTTCATCTTTTGATCTCAAACACAAATGTCTTTGGTCTACAGAAAAAAACAAATGAATTGGCTTTGCTGTTCCAATTTCAGAGGGGACTGTACATGAAATCCAGATATTTGACTGAAATATAATCAGAGACTGATTTAATTTCACAGACATTTCGCCTAAAGGTATATGCAAAATGAAATGGAATGAAAGCTACTATTCATGCAGCTTTAATACTTAAATTTCCCCCATGGGAATAATTATCAAGTGAACAAAATATATAATTGCATTATTCCAATGACTTGGTTGAAGGTTCAAACAATTAGTGAGGCATCAGATGGTGTGGTCATAACCATATTAAAGTACAGACAAAGTCTTGAAATTCTAGGTCTATTGACTTTAAGGATTTAACCATAGTTTAAGATTACATTGCTCCAAGATTAAAAAATATACTGACTTCTTTTTTTTGGACACACACACACACACACACACACACACACACACACACACACACACACACACACACACACACACACACACACACTGTATGATATAGTTAGAGAGATCTGGTGTAAATGGGCTAACAGTATTAAGCCATAGTGTCATTCGAATATATATATTTATATATAAAAAAAACATCAATGTAAGGTTTAATTTTTGGCATTCACATCAGAATATTTACTGTTAACAAATGTCTTAACCACCAGTGATTGTAATAAAATCACACCAAATAGTACGAAGTAGCAAAGCTGGGCTGTTTTTCTTCTAGCCCGGACTGTAACATGCATTTAGGCTGATATTTTCAACCAGATTCGCTGACAAATCCCTAACACGTCATCAGCAGTGATTGATAAGGCTCATGTGAAATATACATACATACCTAGCTGTAATGGGTGTGAATGATGTAGATCATTTACTGGATCATCCGTTTTTGCCAAAATACCTTTTGCTTGAACGAAAGGGTTACAACTTTTAAAACACTTAGCTTTAAAAAAAAAAGTAGAAAACATGAGTGCAGCTATACAATAAATCTGTGTGTCTAGTAGTTTGCCTTCATTCATTGCCTTATTATGCCATCTATGAGATAATATTAGCATTATTCAACCCTAATAGATTCATTGTTGAACTGTTGATAGGTATTAGGTTTTAGCATTTCCATCTAATATCACAACTAGCCTTCAATGAATAGAGATAGCAAAACCTGAATATTTATTGTGCGGTCTCACCAGTAATCAATTCATGCTCTATCCACTGGTTTACCATTAAACCCTCAAATTTGCACTCATTGTGGTCACTCCTTTATTGACCCTGCCGTCACATGAATTTACTCGAAGATTCAGCATGACTAACAATCTGCGGTTTGATTTTTATGAATGTACATGAAGCATATCTTCTTCCTATTTTGTGTCTGATGTATGCCATTATTTATTTACCTAAAGCAGCCAAAGGGTGTGTGTGTCTTTGTGGAGATAAGCAGGCATCGGCCAGGGACAGATTGGCTGGAGTGCATTAATGTGTGCAAGGTGGCCAGGATCATCCATTTTTCATTAGGCCAGCTTCATGAGTGACATTTTCAAGTTGGAAATTTGAGACATTTTTGTGGACTGACATTTCATTTCCAGCTTCTCAGTTCATGTAGAAGCCCCTAGTCTCTGGGAAAAAAAATACCCACAATGCATTGTTTCAAGAGAACATCCCTTTGTGCCAATCTTATTCGGGGATAGTATTATTTGACATTGCCTTGGGCACTGCATATTCAAGTAAATCATTCTTGGACTCACTTTAAGTTTCTAACAAGTTACACAAGGCATGAATAGTTGAGAAATCTGATTGGGCTTGAATGAATACATGAAATATTAAAATTAACATTGTTTCTTTTATTTTTTAGAAGTAGGACACAAGAAGCAAAATAGGGCAATATGTCCTAAAACACCTGAAATGAGTATTTTATATGTTGAATATAAATGGCTTGAGAAACAGTTCACTGTATGTTGGGCCAGATTGAATACTGAGTGCACTCTTGTGCACAGCATTTATAAACAGTGCAACAGTGTGTGTTGTGAGGACATTACTGAAATAGCGATTTTACAGCTGCCTCTTACATCTAATGGACTCTCACAATATTTATTTCTTGGCTTTCCTGACGTTTGCCCTCAGATATGTGTACACCAGCACTGCACTGGAGGAAGAAAATGAAGTAATCAATAGACACAAATAAGAGAAATCTTCTGGAGAGAACTTCATCATTCTTTGTATTAGCTGGGCTCAGCTGTGGATGCCCTGTATTGACATGCTTAACTTTCACATACTGGCTCTAATCTATGGACTTCAGCGAGAACTAAGTGTTCTCTATCTGTTTTAGTAAGGTGTTCTCTGTACAAGGCCTCATCTTAATCTCCCCGAAGAGCCACTACAATGTTACACATGCCACATAAATATAACATAGTGAATCATCAATCTGGGGCTTTATGAGGACTGTGACTATTTATTTATTTATTTATTTATATGTTTATATCTGCATCCACCTAATATAGGGTTTGTGCTATTATACAGGAATTATAAAGTTTTATTGATCACACATGCAATTAAAGAAAATACAACAAAATACTGAACACGTGTATTTAATGTCAGGAAGGTTAAATTGATTATTTAACAAAAAAAATTAAAAAAAAAAAAAAACAAACCCAAAAAAAACCCTTTTTTTTCAAAATATTTAAAAAAAAAAAATTTTTTTTTTTTTTTTTTTTTAAAAAAAAAAAAAAAATTTTTAAAAAAAAAAACACAAACAACCTCTTTTTTTTTTTTTAAATAAAAAAAAAATATTTAAAAAAAAAAAACAACCCCCCCTTTTTTTTTTTTTTTCACTTTTACTTTTTTTTTTTTAAATTAAAAAAAATAAAAATTTAAAAAAACCTCTCTTTTTTTTTTTAAAAAAAAAAAAAACTTTTTTCTTTAAAAAAAAAAAAAAAAAAAGTGATTATGCATTTGTCTGTTTCCTGATAGAACATACTGTAGAGATCCACCAAATTTATCTAAGCAAGACATTCACTATATGCATAAATCATACTTAACAACCAATGTTTTAGACATCGCTAGACAGACTGACTGTTTTAGCAGCATGTTTGTTAAACTGACCCCCAAACATACATAAAACATTTCCACAATCTTTTGGTGAAATACAAAATGAGTCTCCATACATACAGGTCCAACAGTCTCCAAGCATAGGGGACTATGTATGTCAGTACCACGTAGGTTGTGCCTTTGTCAGTGGATGTTCGTGATGTCCACTTCTTGGTTGGTTCTCAATACTTCCAGTCTTTTAAATTTGTTAATAAGTTTGGAAACTTCTTAACATATTGTTGTGTGTGATGTGCTTTCCATGTTTTCCTGTTAAAGTCCATTGCAACCTTGTGACAGCTTAACGATCCAGCTATGAGAATGTTTCAATCAAGTCTTCTTTTGTCAAAGGCATTCTTAAAGGCTATCTGAAAAACAAACAAACAAAACAAACAAACAAACAAACAATACATGAATTAAATATGAAATATTTTAGAAGATATTTTGCTAAAAGGTGTTCACTTCCCCTATGTATGGAGAATTTTGGGACACCTTATATAACTGTGTTTTTTTAACAAAGAGGAGTCAAAGTATGTTAGTGGCATAAAAGTTAATTTTATTCAAAACCTGAATTTTTTCCCGAAGAAAATTTTTACCCATTCTAAAATTCAGCCATAGAGACATCTGATTGGTGTTCTCAAACTGCCACATGTATACAGTATTTTACCACTATGAGTAATAGTGTGGAAAAAGCCTTTTTTTTTTTTTTTTTTTTTTTTTTTTTACAAAAAAAAAAAAAAAAAAAAAAAAAAAAAAAAAAAAAAAAAAAAAAAAACAAAAAAAAAAAAAAAAAAAATTGAAAAAAAAAAAAAAGGGGGGGGCGTGTTTGATGATAATTAATTGGTGAATTGCTTATTTACACAAAAAAAGTAATTATACTGTAGTGGACAACTAAAGTGCTGGAAACAGTATTACTAGTAACAGTATGTTACCAAAGAATGTAACTCATTATTGATAACTAGTCAGTAAATATTGTAGTAGCTGAGTAGCTTTTCTTTTTAGCGTTAGCTAATAGCTAATTAATGGAACTGTTTCTATAGATGTTTCTATTTCTATTGATTACATTGATGTTATCAGTTGGGTATCTGTGAATAATATTAAACCGCAAATGCAAATTACAGTACACAGAACATTACTGTAAAACAGATTTACTGTCATACACATATGTGTGGAAGCCTGGGAAAAGGTTTCTCATGGTAAAAATTTCAACTCTTATGAAATTCAGAAAGGTTTTCTCTTCTGCATGTAAAGTTATAGTGCTTTAGTTGGATTTCTCAAAAAAGTGAAAAGGGAGGATTTAAAGATTCCATTTCAATTCCACTGAAAGAAATAAAAAAAAAAATGGTATGCAAATGATATTATATTTATATGTAATAAATAAGACACACAAATTATAATAATGACCATGAAAACTAATCTAAAATCTCTGCCAGCCTTTATGTTTAGCCTACAGATAAATTACTCAGAGGTCCAAGCATCCACTAGGGATTTATACATTTTAGTAATACAAGTCTAAATATTCATATTTATTCTCAAAATAAATTGAAGACAGTCTTATATGGGATGAAGGTTACTACTGAAACAGCAACACATTGCAGTGCCCTTATACTTTGATGATAATTCTTCACAAACATTTTTCGAACTATCAGACAAAATGCTAGCGGACAACATACTAATGATCAGCAAAGAGCACTGCACCACCTTAAAAATCACAGTGCTCCATATGTATGAAATTGCTTTTGACTACTTCAGGGGAATTGAAAACTTACAGCGATGTTGCATCATGTCTGACTGATAAGCTGGGCAAGTCTAGTATCTACACAGACAGTATAACTCAGATCCTCTGACTTCAGAAAGTAATTTGGCCAATAGTGACGACTCATGATTAAATGATCATTAAAGAAAATTGGTGAAGTGTGTGTATAGATGCCACACCTTAAGTTCATACAGTATTTGTCACAGTATTAGTAATATTACAGAAGAACAGGATTTTCAATGTTTTTTTTTAAACCATTGGCAACATTTTAAGGGCTCTAAATCCCATACAACAACCAAACCATCGACTAACAGCAAAATATTTCTAGTGGGAATTAGTTGGAAAAACACAAACATTAAAAACAACAACAACAACACATATTGCACATCACATTTAACTGTTGTACAAGGAAAAGGGAAAGAGAGCATATGGGTTCTTTATATTTACAACCTTAGGATGCTTTTATGAATCACCAAAACATATGCATTACAGGATTATTGTATGACTATTGTACTTAGTAGTAGTTCTAGTAAGAGACAATGACTGTACCAATGCAAAAGTTTATTTATTTTAATTTTATTTGAAATAGCTGCTTTGTGTGCTGTTAGTGTCCAGATACCTTGATACTCTTAAATTGAATGAAGAATATTTATTCTTAATAATAATAATAATAATAATAATAATAATACTAATAATAATAATAATAATAATAATAATAATAATCTGACAACTTTAGTTCTTATTAAGTCATTAGATATTCCATAAATTCCATAAATCAACACAACTACATTATAAATAACAGTTGTTAAAAATCTCCTGTAACTGAAGAAGCCCCATGAGGGGTTGTGACCACAAGGCTGAAAATTCATGCAGTAGAATGTTCATAAATAATTTGTGAGCTTTAGTTCCGAAATCTAGGTGAGCACAAAAATCCTAATTTTGTAACAACCCTGCTCTGAATGTATAATTGAATGAGTGAAGGTGTCAGTTTACTGGGTACATCATATCCTCCACCAGTGTGTGAGGTAGCTGTCACTATGTGACTCTCATCACTCTGATCACACAACATCTCCATCCATAACCATTATTCCATGGAGTTGTATTTCACTCAGCTCTATACACCAAGTGGAGGATGTAGATGGAGAATATTCCAAAAAAAAAAATTATATAAATGAATAAAAAAAGACCACGGACCTGGCCTTGTCACCTTCAACAAGGTGCAGAGAGCAGGATTGGGTGAGTAAAAATGAGAAGTGACAGGATATTGATTTGCTTATCACCACACTGCAGACACACCAGGGTGGAGGGAGCATGGGGGGTTGCTTATCAGACCTCTGCATCTGATAGAGTGAGTAAAAGTGAGAGAGAAGGAGAGAGAGGGGAGAAAAACAGATTTGTTAGCTGATTGGTTCGCTTCATTTTGGACCTCACTTGCTTGCAGTGTGTAGTCCTGACAGCCATGCACTTTGGCTGTAAAGGAAAAGGAGACTGCTGATGAGATAGGATTATTTCCATATATACAGTAATTGACAAAAAAAGAGGCTGCTATCTCTAAATAGGATTTTCCAATTCTGCCTGCAATTAGGTGACTTTTAAAAATTTAACACGCAATGTTCAAGGAGAAAAGATCGTCCACATATAAAAATGTGTCAGAAATAGGGGCAAGACAATTTTAGCACGGGTGTGGGAGAGAGACAGTTCAGCTAGCAAGATCACTGTAGTTCATTTAGGTCAAGTCTAATACAAAGCAGTCAGAAGGGCCTCATTTACATAAAATGGATTCATTCTTTCTTTACTTTGATCAAAAAGAGAAGAAAAAAAAATGGCATAACAATGAGACTTAGAAAATAGACCTCGTTGTCGCTTCAGGTGTTTTCTCTAATCATGCTGAAATGGAAAATGTATTAGATCAATATCAAGCCAGTCGGTGGGTTGCTGTAGTTATTACTAGGCATACTCCTTTCTCAAATTCTCCCTAACAAGCTGTATATAAGCAATGTTAAGAACATGTTACTGCACAGTCAGACTCTCCACAGGTGTTTGGCAGGGTGGGGATGGCATCTATTATGGATGACATGCTTTTTAAAATGCAATGTGTAGCAGCACCAGCATGTGACTAGTGGACACAGAGAACTCATTACCCAGTCCTTTTACCCACGGGCTTCCTGGGCTCGTCACGTTCATTTTCTCTTCCCATTTGTTGGATAACAAATAGTAGTTCAATGCCCAGATGGGGATCGCTACCGTTTTAATAAAAACCTTTCCTCCATAAGACATGACTCCTCTTGGAAGAAACTGCTGCTTAGGTCATGATAGATCTCAGCATTGGTATGCTATAGAGGTTTAGCACTCTTCTTACACTTGTCAAAATGAAGTAGAAACGTAGGGAAATGAGATGCAGCACGCCTCCCTCTTTGTGCTGTCAGGTGATTAACTGACAGAGGTTGCCTAATCCATTAGGATCATTATGATGATGAAAGTGCATGCATTACCAATCCTCTGTTTGCTTAAGAGGAATGAATGAGAAAAATGAAATAATTCTAATAACACTAATTCTACTACTACTACTACTACTACTACTACTACTACTACTACTACTACTACTACTACTACTACTACTACTACTACTAATAATAATAATAATAATAATGATGATAATAATAATAATAAGGCTTAATAATGCTATTATAAATGTAACATGTTGTTACATTACAAATGCTCATTCACCAAATTTTTGTTCAATAATACAAATACAATCACAAATACATACAATAAGCCGCAATAAGTTTTTAAAAATATCCTGAAATTTCATGTTTGAAAATCACTTGGCTTTCTTTCATACTGCTATAAATTGGGAGGCCACTTTTCCTCTCCTAGAAAACCCAGTTCACAGCAAAAAAGAGCTACTGAATGACAAAATGTGATGCATGATATTATTTACCAAAATGTCAAAGTTGCCTGTAAGCACTTTAGTCCTTGAAAAATACCTGGATCAGCCACCACTGAATGCCCATGTTACACACACTGCAAGCCACTGGTCATCTAACACACCAGATCTTCAATCTTTGCAGGTGAAAGGGAAGAAAATCCTTTGTAGTGCTCATAGCAACAAAAGTCCATCCCATAGCTGCAAAGTTCATTTTGCTACAAGATTAGTCTTCAATATATGTGTCATTGAGGCAATAGAGTTGTCAGCCTATTAAAAAAAATTGATCCCCTAATGATTCTGTTAATAGAAAGATCCCTGGGACACAGGGGAGATAGAGGGAGGGGAAAAGGAGGGCTGATTAAACCATTTTCATTTACTTAACTTGCAGCAAATATTTCAATTAGAGCATCTCCAGGCAGAGAAGAAGTAATTTAGGGTTAAAACTGGAGATGGGAGAAAATGAGCCCCTTAAAAAGAGGAAATGAAGAATCCCACACGCACGAGAAGTCTTTTTCAGAAGGTTTATCTCTGCCACTTCCACTCTTAGTGTTGTCACTCAATTTAATACGGAGACACTTTTTATCACAGCCCCATTTGCACTGATCCACAGTAAAGCAGCTTGACAACAGACATGCAGTCCTCATGAAGCTCGTGAAGCTGCCTGAATGGGTAGTTCAGTAAAATCTACCCTCCCAGCAAAAAAAATGAGACTTCCTGTGGCCCCCTCCTGCTGCCTGTCCCCATTACCATAAACCCACTCACTCATGATAACCATTAATGCAGAGTCTTATTAAAAACCTATCAATACACACGCTGCCATTGCGCTAATGGGGAGGAATTCCTCTCCGTTAAGTCTGGACTTGCGGTTCCGCTCTGGGCTAATGAGAGCCATCCCTCAGCATCTCTTTGGGCTAAATCACCTTTATTTGTATCTGCCTCCTCATGCTGTCTGTAATTTATGGAAGTGTGCACTATGGAGGACACATTAGTACTGGCCTAGAGGGCCACGCTTACAGGGTGATTCAGCTCTGCACTGGCCCCATGGTGAGCTGTTAATTGTTCTTTGCTGTGAACCTGGTAATAAAAAGTGTGTGTGTGTGTGGGGGGGGGTTTGGTTCGTCACCGATGCTGCTGCTGATGAGGCAATACTTTGTCTACATTTATTTTTAATGCAGAGTCAAAGGGAGGATGCTTTCCAGTTCATGCCTTGCAGGAGTTTTCGCCAATAGCTCAGAACAGGAACTGTATATTGCTCTATCAATCTGGGCATTTTACAGCTCCTGTCTCTCTATCTGTGAGAAATGTGGAGTGTATTTACACTGGCATTTACAGTTTGAGGCTGGTGTAAAACCTAGCCTCTAGAAGCTCCGTCACAAGTCAAGCTGGAAAAGATGCTTTCCATATCACCCTAATGATACAACCAGCCTGCTTTCATTTTGCATTTTGTGGCAGGTTCATGTTTATAATATTGAAATGATACTTTTTCAGTTCAAAAAACTGAAGAACTTTGTTATGGTCAAACATTCAGTCTATACTCGGAATGAATAAATCCATCCATTCTCCAGACCGCTTATCCTACACAGAGTTGAGGGGAGCCTGGAGCTTATCCCACAACTCAGGGCACAAAGCAAGGGAAACCCTGGGTGGGTTGCCAAACCACCGCAGGGCACAATCACACACATTCACACACCATTTCACATACCCTTTTTACCCAACTAAAAGCCCCACTAAAGGTTAACACACTAAAAGCCTGCCTGAAACAAATAACATTGTATTGCACTACTAATTTGTCAATAATTACTATGAAACTTACCAAGCAGCTATAGATTTTAAGATCATCTAATGTCATTGGTAGTTCTGGTCATGCTTTTGGTCCTGTGTTCATTTTAAATCCTTTTAAATAGCTACTATACAACTTAAACACCACAGGAAGCAAGTATCAGGGGTGAAGTACAGATAAAAAACTTCTAAGCACAATTATCATCAGCTGAGCATTTAGTGAAGAGTCTGCAAGCCAACGAACACTGCAGGAACACCCATGATGATAGAATTGGACTGTTTAACTTCTTATATTAGGAAGATTTCTTGCCATAAAGAGGGCCAAGCAATTGTGCTCTGTCAGAAGCACCTACTGAACAGAGAAGCACGACTCTTTGTCCTCTACACATCAGCGTCAGTCAGTCAGTTCTGTAACAGTTAAGTAAGATCTGGAGTGTCCATCCTGCAGTCAGAAATTTCAAATTGGGCCAACCACTGGCAGAGAAAATTGGGACATCCAAGAGCACACATCTGTCTGCCACCCAAAGCAGTTTATTGTCTCACTAGACTCACCACCAAGCTAGACACTGATCTCAGCACCCCACCAGATCGTTCGGTACTTCATGGAGGAGTTCATTCAGAACATCAGTCTGAGCCACTTAACTGTATTCCGTGCCAAATGCCTCCCAAGTTACCCAGCAGTAGGGATGTATGAATACATTATTTGGAATTAAGAGACATTGTGTTCAAAATAGATACAAGTACAGACTATTAATTTTGGTTTGTGAATTAGGATCCCAAAGGACACAACAAAAAGATGTGTGACTGGAACACATGTAACATACAGCCTGAAGCGGTAGGATGCAAGTGTGTACTTTAAAATCAGAGTGTTGTTTATTGAAAGTTATCCATAAATTGTAGTCATAGACCAATGCAGGAGTCAATACACATGAAAGCAATGCCACAAAGGGATACTCCATAATTATGGAGGTCAAAACCAGGAAGTAACTTGAAAACACTGGAAGTACGAAACCTGGGAAAGAAAGGCTTAGACATGCATATAATCAGCAACATGACTTTGCAAAGAGACAAGGACAATGAGGGTATACGTAGACAAACTAATCATTACATAAACATGTAACAGCTGTGCACACTCAGGATGTACACAAATGAAAGGACAGGACTAAAACAGAAACCAACACAAACATGAGCATTTTTTAACCACAATGTGAAGACCATATTCATCAAACATGAAAATATTGTGCTCATATTAGTAACTGCCTGGTCAGGGCTGTAGTGGTTTAAATTAGGCTACTAATTTGTAAGTATTTTGGGGAATAGTATCAACTAAATTAATAAAAATAAAATATTTAGTTGCAGATGCAACTAAAATATTAACCTTCGGGTGATATGAGTTTAAGGAATTATCAGAACCAGAATTCACACACCATGATGACATCTCTAGCAGGGCACGGTGTTTTCATAGTTTAAACATTTCTAGTTTTGTAAAAACAAAACAAAACAAAACAAACAAATAAAAAAAAAACTTTTGGTTTAGGCCACACCCATTTTGAGTTTCAGATACAGATAGGAACATTTGGAGCACTTAACAGATCCACAGATAGGGTCTCGGTGAGTTTGACACATCAAGGATCTTTATAAATTTTAGGACTCTGCTTTTGGGGACCTGTAAAGGAGGTGCAATGTATCTTCCATCAGTGTGAGTGCTGAGAGTGCAGGAATATAGGTGGACAAGTGTAAAAAATGGCATCTAAAAGAATTGGTATGAGAAAACAAGCCATCGTTCTGACAGAATCCAATTACTCAGTTTGATTATGGCTTCGGCATGGTAGACCTGCCTGTAGCATGCAGGCCTCGCTGGATTCATATGTGCTCCCTTGAGAGGCGTATAATAGCTATCAGAAAAACAAGCCAATAATGTTATAGCCATAGCAATCATTATCTGCCTTGGAACTGCTACAAGCCTGGGGAGTGAGGAAGAGCCACCTGTCAAGCTCAGCCATAAATAGGAATGCAGTTTGAGGAATGGTAGTGATGGCATAGTGTTGGACTGGAGCCAGGAGCATATTGAAAGCAACAAAAATCATTGACATGCTGAGTCAGGTGCCAAAACACATACATTATACATCCAGTCTTTCTCTGATGCCTGTCCGTCCTGCCATTTCCTTCCAAGCTCACGAACACATGGGAAAGCACAGAGTGTCAAGCACCCATAGGCTTTAAATACTTGTGAGGGCAAACTTGAAAAGGCATGCATCAGAGAACTGAATAGGAGGGAGGAGTTGCTGCTTCATGTCCGAGAAAGTGGTGGTGGGTGCATACACTGGGGGGCAGTATTGTAACACAGAGGGTCTAAGCTATTAACACTGACTAAAAGGTAGGAGGGCTATCTGTGGGGATTAAATTAGCCCTCTATTTATCAGGAAACAGGAGGAAAAGAAGTTAGCAACTTGCATATGCGGAAAAACAGGTTAAGCTGACATTGTAGGGACGATCATGCGAATGTTTTTTCCTAAGTAACTTCCCAGGTTTATCCTCAACACTGAGTAGCGCTGACAGAGTGTTTTATTTATTACTGCATAATAAGCTGGTGGAGGTGTGAGCCTGTCTAGCAGACTCTCATTAAGCAATGGACCTTTATTTTTAGAAAAAGGAGTGTGCAATGCAGCAACAAAATGATAACTTGCTTAAATAAAAATGACAACTTGTGATAAAATGTTGCAGTGCATACAGTAGAAAGATACAGATTTAGTTAAAAGAAACTTTTCCACTAAATGATGGTTTGCTTTTAATTACTCGGATTCGCAGGCTTTAAGATAGCATTGCTGTCTTTGTGATGATAAATTTAAGTATTCACACTTCGGACAAATTGTTGGGGCTGTTACTGCTAGCGTAATGCAGTTAATGCTCACAGATGAGAGAAACCATGGGCAATGGGCTGTAAAATCCCAAAAAGCATAAAACAAGATCCAAATGGATATTTTGGGAATGCAAGCTCGCTAGGCACATCACAATGCCTCCTCCGAGCCTCATTTCCTCTAGTAAATGTCACACAAAACACGTAATATATCGCAACAGTAAACATGTGCTGCATATTAACACCACAGCTCCAATTTACTGGACATCAGTAGCAAATTAACTTGCATATTATCACCGTCATTTACTGTTGCTGGCTCTATAAATTGCATCCTTTCATTTGCATAGTAGGGTGATTTTTGTCATGACAGACGGGTTGTGAGGCAGTGGGAAGGTCTGGAAGAGCAGTGTGTGGTGGCTGGCAGTCACACTTTGACTTTGTTCTGTTCTGGTGGCCCTGCACAGTTCTTTTCACTTCATCCCACAAAAATGACTAAATCATCTCTCTAAAGCACTGCATCCCTGCTAGTGATGTGGACACACACCTCTTTGAAGTGGTGCTCGTGCAGACTGGACCGCTGTGTTTCTCTTCTTTGTTGTAGTAATGGTGGATGACCCTTACAGCAAGCCCTCCTTTATCCTTCATGTGTCCTCTACATAGAAAACACAAGGTAATACTTCTGCATATTTCAAGGAACACATATAATTGGTTAATTTAGGTCTTTTGTGTAATGAAGCTCACATGAGACGCTTATAAAAAAGATATTCACTATGTATTATTACACCTATATTGCTACATAATTGGAGATCTGTTATTTGAACGTGACTCATAATTGCATTGTTGTGATAATGCATAATAAACACACATATATATATATATATATATATATATATATATATATATATATATATATATATATATAGAGAGAGAGAGAGAGAGAGAGAGAGAGAGAGAGAGAGAGAGAGAGAGAATGAAACAATACCCTATATTCACCTTTTTAGTCTTTATTATCAGTGTTAAAGTTTTAGGTTCTAGCTAGTATCAAGCAATTGCATTTTGTGGGTTTAAAAGCTAATAAGAGTTGAATGAGTCTCTATTACTTGAATGTGTTCTCTATATTCTAAGGAATAAAAGCCCCATATTCTTAGGTCAAGATCAATTATCTTGCTCTAAATTACCACTGAGCATAAATTAATAATCTAACCTTCACTAGTTAAGGAATATTGCCAGTGTGCTCCGACTGGCTAAGATGCATTTTAAGATATTTTCTTTATCTCAATTATTATCATTATTATTTTTATTTATATACAGTGCTGTGGAAAAGTATTTGCCTGCTTTCTTCTGTTGTTGTGTTGATCTCATACTAAATAGTTTCAGATCTTCAGATGAAATACAACATAAAACAAAGGCATCTTGAGTAAACACACAATACCGTTTACATTTTATTTATTTATTTTTAATTGAAGGAAAAAAGTTATCCAACACCTATCACCAATGTAAAAACCTAAATGCGCCCTTAAACATAAACCTTGGTTCTGCCACATTTAGCAGCAATAACTGCAACTAAATGCTTCCAATAACCAAAGATCACTTTGGTTTGGTCTTTCACTTACTTCTAGGACTAGGACTTACTCCTATGCTTTGGATCACTGCCTTGCTGCATAATCCAGTTATGCTTGAGTTTCAACTTAGGGAATGAAACCTGGACATTCTCTTTTAGGATTTTCTGGAAGAGAGCAGAGTTCATGCATCCCTCAGTTATTGAAAGTTGCCCAGTCCCATAACTAGCAAAGCATATCCACACCATCACACTTCCACCACCATGGTTGACTGTAAGTATGATGTTATTTTTGTGAAATTCGGTGTTTAGTTACTGTAAGATGTAATGGGATCCCTGTCTTACAAACAGTTCCACTTTCGACTCATCAATTCACAGAACATTCTCACAAAAGGTTTAAGGATCATTTTGCCCAGTGTCTTTCTGATAGTGGAGTCATGATAGTGGAGTCCCTTTACTGATGCAAGAGAGGCCTGTAGGTCCTTTGATGTTGTCTTTGGCTCCTTTGTGACTTGCTGTATGAGTCATTGCTGTGCTCTTGGAGGCATTTTCGAAGGTCAGCCACTTCTGGGAAGGTTCACTACTGTCCGAGCTGTTTTTCCGCTTTGGAGATAATGGGTCTCACTGTGGACCTTTTGAGTCCCAGAGTTTTTGAAATAACTTTGTAACCATTCCCATACTGATGTATTTCAATCACCTTCTTCCTCATTATTTCTGGAATTTCTTTCAATTTTGGCATAGTGGGTTACTGGTTAAGACCTTTTAACCAACTTCTTGCTTTTAAGTGTTGTTTAAGTGTTGAACAGGGTTTGAAACAATCATGCCTGGTTGCTTCTAGTCCAGCTGAACCCCATTATGAATGCAGTTTCATATATTTGGAGAATTGGTAAATATGGGGGCAAATACATTTTCACACAGGCCCAGTTGGTACTGGATAACATTCTTGCTTCAATAAATAATTTCTGAAACAATTCAATATGAGATATAGACAAAAACAGAAGAAATCAAGCACTGTAGCATTTACTGTATTATGATTTTGCTAAAACACAATAGCTTAATCCATCATGAAAAATAATGTATTTTCATTAAGTCATGACTTTGACTCATTAGGGATTACATTATTATTGGTTGATTGATAACTTTATTGTCCATTTTTTGAAGAGAGCCTTTGACTTCACACTAACTACACTGAAAAACACAGGCCACTTACATACACCTCAACACAGAGACATGATTCAGTAGTCCAAACCTGAAACATAAGCCAACACATATCAAATGAAGGTCCGTCAATCTCTTGTTATAAAGTGCAATGAGCGATTATGTTAAATGTTTTGTTCACTTCAGGTTTCGCGATACAGACCTATATAAATAATCAATACATAATTAATAATCCTTTTATGTCTAGTTTGAGTTTTATTAAACAAATAAGAATTTTATTTACCCCTTATATGCATTCCTTAAAATAAAGTGTTACCAAGGAGGAACATTTTTTTTTACATGCCTTTATATAACAGTGCAGTTCTTTACTCAGAATTATGGATTAAGTGTGGATTAATTTTCTCCAACAGCAGTTCTGACACTAGGTCTGGCTGCAAGATAATAGAAGGTTTATATTAATGCACTTGTTCTAATGTGTTATTTTTCTTACAGTAACAGCTCATACACAGGAACTTGTATAGCAGATGCTCCATGTAATCTAAGCCTACTAATGAACACACACACACAAAAAAACAGGTTGTTTAACAAAGAATATTGTACAATTATACAATTAATTCCTGTATGATATTTTGATGCTTTCTGTTAGGAGACACTTATGCAACATGTATGGAAGGAGCCTCCAGTGCCAGGGAAACAGTTTCTTTAGAGTCTTTATGGCGCTTTATGTTTTTTCAGTAACATGAAATGTTTTTTTTAACCCTGTCTCACAGATGAAAAAAAAAAAACCAAACATTTAAATGCAACATCTTCTACATGCAAATTATCAGCATTCTTGTACAAGCACGCAATGTGGCATAGTAACATATCAAAACTTCATGCGAATGCTCTTCATAAGACATTTGGCACTGACATATTTTAAACAATCTAACATTTACAACTATGCTATTAGAATACAGTATAATCAATATGTATAAAGTATTTTACCTCTTTTTTTTAACATATTGAACTTTGCCTTGTATTAAATTTTATGCTTTTCACAACATGTCGTTAGACTCACGAAACTTCTCCCTTACTCTGAAAACAAAATCAGACTTGCAAGTCATGTGGTAATGTACTTTGGTAACATGGGTATTTTTGAAACACAAAACGCCTGTATTCATAGTAACCTAAAGAATTTACAGGGTAAAAATTATTCACATTTTGAAAATACCCGGTTCTTATGAAGAAGTGGTAGCATTTAGCATGGGAAAATAAACATTGGTGTAGAACATCTCATAGAGATGATTCCAGTTAACCTTTAATATGTTTCTAAACAAACGTATGCTTATCACAGAATATTGATATTCAACTTACTGAAGGTGCAGCATAAAAGTTGCATGGGAATGTAATTTTTCTGTAAGACTGGGTTGTCAAGAGAGAGAATACAGGGGCTGGTGTGTGAACTACCTGCAAATATGTAAGCAATAACAAGATAACTTGTTTCACAGACATTCCAAAAAATACAATGTAAATATAAACTGTTATACATTGTGAGGTGTTGTTCATTAATAAATAAATGAAAAAAATTACTCACTGCCAATTCTCTGTGGTATGAGCAGAATAACACACTACAGACCATGTTGTTCAGGGCAGACATGTATCACACAACCCCGATGTGGATTATTTTAGTATAACAGTATCGTCCATAGTGTGTTATTCCGTACTTAATGAGCCTTGTATTACATCTTGCACTTGTCATACATCCACACAGACCGAGAGCGACATGGCTTGATGTAATTGTGTTGACGTTTGTCATAAACCCGGTTAGGAGCTCTCAGCAGTGGGGCTGAGCCTGGTCTTTCCAATGCTAATTGAAAAAGATAGGAAAACGTGTTAAATAGTGCTAGAGGGAGGAGATATGCTGACATACTTGAGATTAAATTGCAGTCTGCTGAGTGATTGAGTTTTCTAATCCCATCTAATGCACTAGCAGATACTTTCGTACTTAAATCTGGTGTCTCAAACACTGTCGGTCCATGCTTTAGAAAGCTTTAAGCAATAGGTGGCAACGAATGAACATCGCATGAGAAAATGTCTGATGATTTAATGGAAGACATGATACTATTATTGTTCTGCTCTATTATTTCTTTTTGTCAGATAATTAGATTGAATTATTCAGATCCAGCACTAATCTGCTTTCCTCATTTCCCTTTGAAATTAATAATACGGATGCTTTGCCTTTTTGTGTAATCCACATAGGCCTAGGCATTCCTAAGCGCTGTTGCTCTCAGTGGTAAATATCAGCCAAGTTAAACATGGCCGACAGACAGATGCATTCATCACCTTAGTAAACAACAATAACAAAAAAGTTCTGAAAGCACTATGAGGATCTGCATGTATTAATGCATGCACAGTGGTGAATATGCTAGGTAAGTAAGGCTAATAAGTATTCTCAATGTGTTATTTATGTGTGTCTATCCCAGCATATGCATGGAAATAGATATAAAGGTGTGACCCTAATTATCAGGGATGTGGTGGCGAAAAACATGTCAAGGTTGTTAGGAATACATATAAAAAAAAAATAAATAAAAAAATTCAACAGATATTTAATAGCCTAGAGGTATTCTGTAACAAGCTACATCTCATGAGAGTTGCCATGGCCTTCAGCGTGGTTGCTCTGGGGATGTCCTAATATATAAAAAATAATGAGAAAGTGCATATCACAGATGTAGCATCAGGCTCAGACGAGTGCACTGGTCTTACAGCTTACAGGAATTCCCATGAGGTGCAATGTTTAAAACACTCATTTGAAATCTTTACTGGCTACATGATATTGCTGTAATCAGTGAGAAGGATGCAAGCTTCTATCAGATCTTGAAATGTGGAATTAAAATATCACCTTTCCTTCCCACAGCAGACAGAATGATTTGCCTGCATCTTGGCTCGAGAACATTAGTGAAAACTGTACGTACAACACATGGGAATGAGTTCAGTTTTTTTTTTCTTTTTTTCTTTTTTTTTTCTTTTAGATGACCTAAAATTACTTGTACTCTGCCTTTTGCTAAATCCCTTACTAATTGTTTCCATCTCCTTGGTAGCTTTGATGTTCAAATCCTGCTTTCCTTACAAAGGACGCTGGCTGTGGGAGTTGAGGAGGAGGCAGATGGGCCACGACAGGATGAGACGAACCTGACATCTCTCTTCCTCTTTCAAGTGCTCCAGTTCAATAAGCCCTCACTGCACTAGCTGTTGTGGAGCACCTTTGAAATCAGAATGGATACACAATAGTCTTGACTGCTAATGACTTCTTGTAAAGTTCCAAAGCCGCTCTGATTACACATGCTAACAAGCGGTGATGAGGACACTGATGCACATGCACACACAGGCGCCAAGGCAGTGCCCATAAAAGCAACATGAGGACGCTAGTAAACAATTAATATGTTAATGCTGGGACTTAATACCAGGCAATAAAGCAGGTGCAAGGCTGTGAGTAAAATGCCACTTGCAAACATAAGAAAAAGAGAAGATCTCCCTTTTCAAGGTTTGCTGAAGACCGCTGTGCTTTCACAATGGGTCCTGTGTGTAAACCTTCAGCTTTCCAACTCTGTCATAGAGGGAGAGTCGATATACCTGCTAACCTCAAGTTACTCACCCAGAGAGTGGCTTCACCAAATGAGCTTTGCACACAGCAAACTGCTACTTTGTCTGAGTATTGTGGGAGCAGAAAATAAAAAAAAATAAAAAAAACCTCTGCCACAGTCTTATTATACTAGATGACCTGCTGGCCATCCAGTTCAATATCCCACCTTGGCACATCCAATCCGTGCGATTTTTCATGTTCAGTCACTAGACCATATAATGTGGAGAGTGTGATTCAAGGGAGTGAAAATGAGATTACTGAACTCTTCTTCACTGATCCAGACTGTGTGACTCTTATATTTAAACCTCAAATCTTCTCTCTGCACATGAACAGCTTAATTCTACCTGTGTACAGTGTACAGTATTTCTAAAGATCTGTCAAAGAGGTCATATGTTACATACACCCTGCAGAATCTGCAAAATGTTATTAATATAAAAAGAGGGATTCAGTACTGCCCTGAATAAACTATTTCACACAGCATATGTTTACAAATAGTCCACAAGACACAATGATAACTGAATTTACACAAATGAACCAGTTCAAAGTTTTTGTATACCTTTGATCCTTAATAATGTGTGTTGTTACCTGGATGATCAATGACAATGATCAATGTTTTTAAGTTTTGTGATAGTTGCTCATAAGTCCCTTCAGAAAAATCCACCAGCTCCTGCACATTCTTTGTTTTCAAGCATCTTCTGCATATTTGACCCCTTTCCAACATTTTTCATAAAAAAAATAAATCTTTTCACACTGAAGACAACTGACTCATACACAACTATTACAAAATGTGCAACATTGACTGATGCTCAAGAAGGCAACAAGATACATTAAGAACCAGGGGGATATAAACTTCTGAACAAATTGTTCAACTTATTATTTTATTAAATATAGTATTTTTTCATTTAGTATGGCATTCAGAAGCTACACAAGATATTTAAATATTTCCCAGAAGACAAAATAATAACAATTTACACCAATCATCCTGTTAAAAATTTTACACCCCCCTTTAAAAAAAGACTCTATTATCACTGTAATTCACGGTATTATGTTTTTTGTAAAACACTTATTATAAAATGAATTCATTAATCTTCAATAACTGCTTTATTTTGATCTTCAATAATCACTTTATACACACAATATTCCCTGGAAATGTAGAAATGTATGAACCCATCACAGCCACCACACACACAGGCAATTTATCATAGCAGATCCACCGACCAGCATGTTTTTGGCAGATGAGAGTAACCCAAGGATTCTAGGAAGAAACCCATGTGGACACGAAAACATAGGAAACCCATACCGTAATCCAAGCTCAGGATGAATTTATTAACAAATACCCCTCCATCCATTTTCCATATTGATTATCTTACACAGAAAATTTTGAGCCTCTCCCAGGAAACAAGGGGGACACCCTCGATGGGGTGCCAACCCATTGCAGGGTCCAATCGCACACACATTCACATACTATGGACAATTTGGAAATGCCAATCGGCCTACAACACCTGTCTTACACCTGGACTGCAAAAAGAACATGCAAACTCCACGCACTCCTGCTGGAAGTGGGATGTGAACATCCAACCCTAGAGGTGCTAGGCAAACATGCTAACCACTAAGCCACTGTGGAGAACAAATATCAAATATCCATCTTA
Source organism: Ameiurus melas (assembly GCA_012411365.1). Classification (NCBI taxonomy): domain Eukaryota; kingdom Metazoa; phylum Chordata; class Actinopteri; order Siluriformes; family Ictaluridae; genus Ameiurus; species Ameiurus melas. The sequence continues at coordinate 17,341,419 of CM022754.1, read as the reverse complement.
CATAAATTTAAATGTCAAAAATCCAGACAAAAGTTTGTGGGGGAAAAATAGCTAGTCCAATAAGACACATAAGAACAATCACAAGAACATCAAATTACATACAGTAAAAAAACGAATAAAAATGGTGTATAACGTAAAAATAAAAAAATAAATGAAATAATGTTAATATACAAAAATAAGTCAGAAGTTACATTCAACAATTATGGAACTGAAACAAAACAGCAATCAGCAGGTCACAGTCCTGACAACCCAGTCTCACCAAAAAAAATGTTCACATGCAACTTATTTGCAGCACCTTCTATACAATGAAGATCAATGTTCTGGCACAATCATGTGTTGCATAGCAATGTTTGAAACATTTACTTGAATGCTCTGTAAGTCACTTGAATTAATATGTATTACATAATTCTACCTCTGTTTTTAACATATTTAGTGTTCATGCATAAAGCCTGTTCTTTTCACGACAAACAGTCTGATTAGACTCCCTGAGCTCATGAGAGTTCTCCCATTCTCTGTAAACACACTCAGGCCTCTAAGTAACGTGGGTATTTTCAAAGCATGGATAGTTTTGACTCTGTAAATTATTTAAGCTCCTGATAATATACATTAGAGATTTTCCACATTTTGAAATCTTTTCAAATTTTGAAAATTAATTTTTTGAAATATTTTGAAACCTGATCATATTTCGTGAAAAACTTTGAGCATGAAGTGTGTTACACTCAATATGATAAAACAGAGGTATAATAATTTATTACATATGGATATTATTCAAATAGCATAGTAATAGAAGTTAGTTAGGTTCAGATATGTTGGTGTTGAATGCCTCATTCAGAGCATGTTTTTTTTTGTTGTTTTTTTTCTGTGCAATGTATGCTTGTGCTAAAACATTGATATGGCCTTGAATACTACTATATTACTATTTTTTTTTTTTTTTTAATCTATTTAAAATATCTGACTGGCAAACATTGTCTAAGTAGCCTTACATAACATTAGATGTATTTATGTCCAATTCCACTCCTTTTGCAAATAAAATTATTGTAGATATAGTTAACTTCTACTTCTTTCAACTAAAACATAGAAAACAAAATAATGGAACAATTGAAAAATAGCCATAAAGCTAGACTTACATTAGTTACCTCGCATTGCCTAGCTTTTCTTTTAATTAAAACTTGTTGCATTTAAAATGCATCTGTCAAATAATTGATACAAATCTTTTTTTTTAAGTAAAACACAAGAAATAATGTAATAGAAAAAAAGGAAAAATAGAAAAACAAGCCACATGAGGTTTGTTTGCTGCTTCAGGTTAATGGTTTTATGGTAGCACCTGCTTTTCCATTAAACTTAATGATGCTGTATGTGTTACTGTATTATAACGGTATTCTATATTTACAGAACCTCCACAGTTAGATCTTCTGATACAATATAACCTGTCAGTACTGTAATTATCTAACTGGTAAACACGTTTACTGCTTTGAGAGCATTATTTCATTGTAGAACGTACAGAAATTGACAGTGTATATAAAGCTCGAGTTTGCATCTCAAGAGTAATTGCAAAAAGGCCAAAAGACTGACACGAAAAGGAAAATGAAGTAAGAGACCCCTTGCTGGGGTTTGTAAGGCAGGGGAACAGTAATCAACCAAGCAGGTAGGAGAGGGTAATGTGGCACCTTGGATTGCCTGCCTTGGAAATAGACTAATGCGGCAGGCTGCCTCTAAAATAGGAGAATGCAGTTCCTTTCCAGTCCAGAGCTTCAAGGACTTTCCTAAATTGGGTGGGTGTACATTTGTGTGTGTGTGAATGTGTGTGAATGTGTGTGTGTGTGTGTGTGAGAGAGAGAGAGAGAGAGAGAGAGAGTTACCTGCTGTACTCAGCACTTGAGAGGTTTCAGAATTCCAGTCTTAAGCTGATAACAGAGCTGAGTAAACACGTTTGTCAGGAGGTCGAAAGTCCCCCCTGTTGGAATTGGGAGAAGTGTACAAGGAGATCAGGAGAAAAAGTCAGTCAACATCAACTGCCTCCATCAAAGCCTGCTCTCATCAGATTGACCATCTTTTGAGTGGAATCCTGTAAAAGTATTGATGGACTTCTGACTCTGGACTGCAGGACTACTGTGAAGACACATCAAATCTGGTGGAAAGTCCTTGACTATACAGCAGGATAAAGGTCTTCCCCATCCTCCTCTTACTCCTAGTTTATAGATTTGACTGAGGAAAATAGTCACACAATGAAAAATAAATGTCTTACCAGAAAGACACCAAAGACATGTGCACTGTGAAAAACCAAGAGTTTCTGTGTCATCAATCTTTTGTGCAAGTAGTAAGCCATGGGAAGAATTGTATAATTTCTCCTCACACTAACATTTTTATATATATTTTTTAAAGTTGAAATGAATAAAAAAAAAAAAACACAAGCCTTTCCAATCTCAATTACATAACTTTGAGCAAAAGAGATGATTGATGTTAGGTGTAAACAGATTGCTTCTATAGATGTCAAGCTCACTGTAGCTGAGATGAAAAATGTAAGTCATTTAATGTTGGAGTGGGGTTTCAGTAAATCAGAGCCTCAGGCTTCATGTCACAGCCCTTAACTGGACAGGTGCAGTCAAATCCAGAATTTTTTGGCACATGTTGAATATAGGAAAGATGGATTAATATTTGCTATAGCCTCCCATAGAAAGAATAACAGCACTGAGAGCCATATACACATACATCAGGAGGAGCAGTGCAAAATGTATTGGCCACAAAATGCATTTGCAGTAAGTCTGAAATTAACGTTTAAATCTGTAGCTCATTGTGCAAACTGCGCCTGGAGCCATCTACTAAACACACTCTATGTGAAGTGCAAATTGTAGTTTAAATGTAAAAACGTGGTGGAAATGTTCAACCACAGAGCTCCCAAGAAAGCTAGGAAATAAAGAGGAAATGCAAGACAGTAGCAAAGATGATGTGCTAATGAATGAATGAATTAAGTTCTTATTAAATAAGGATGTGGAGGGCACACAGCAGCAGTGTACATGGCAAAGTTTTGCTCACAACATGGTAACGGCTTGCTGTCGGGCTGTTGGGACATCAGGAGGTTAATGCTCTCCACATCCTTATTTAATAAGAACTTCATTCATTTATTAGCACATCATCTTTGGTACTGACTGCTAATATTGCAGTTTGATTATTCAGTGGTTTTAATGAAAAGACTGCTGTTTACAGAATAAGCTAACTACTTCCCATAATTGTGTCATTAAACAGTTTAATTTTTTACTGGTCAACTGTGGCTTTTGTAACATTTGTAAAATTAACACAGGATTGTCACAAAAGTGTTTAGTGTTTCACATTTTTTGTTAGATGGGAGGAAAAGTGATGTACATGTTCCTGAGGTATTCCTGCTACAGTATGATCAGTGTTGACAGATCAGCATGGCAAAAGCACCCCACCTAATCAATAGCATTAAATGTCAAGTTTCCCTCAATAGCTATATTTTCACTTAGGGGTGTACTCACTTGTGTTGCCAACGGTTTAGACATTAATGGCTGTGTGTTGAGTTATTTTGAAGTTACAGCAAATTTACACTGTTACACAAGTTCACTACTCACTCACTACTTTACATTGTAGCAAAGTGTTATTTCTTCAGTGTTCCTCAAATATATAATCAAATATTTACAAAAATGTGAGGGGTGTACTCACTTTTGTGAGATACTATATATACATAATGGCAATCCCAAAGCACCCCACTTCTCTGCCTACTGTATAAATCTCAGAACAGCATGCATGGCACTAATTTGCACCTAGATTTTGTGAGATGGACAAAACCCCATACAAAACTGGATGCCACTAATTCCTCAGAGTTTAGTAAATCAATCAGATGCACTTTCATTTTTCCTCCATCCTCACTATATTCTTGTGAGGGATAAGCACACTTTGCATGTTGTCGCATGCACAGCACTTAAATTGTATGTTTAAGCTCATATGGCATTTTTTTACATAACATAAAATGTTTGTTTTGCACAGAATATGGCCTCATTACACCTAACACTGGGCACTAACAGCTTAATACATCATGTAATAAGCCTTTCCCTGTAGTGTCTAACAACAGTGATAGAGAGATATTGGACCACATCTCCATCCATTTGAAGCTCTTTTAAACATTAGCTTTGTGCATGCCCTCTTCAATTCAACCCACAGGCTTTGACAAGGTTTCAAATACAAAGACTAAGATAGCATCACAAAAGGCTGATTTTTCTTTCCAAACCATTTGTCTTGTTGAAAGAGTCATCAAGTCTGAATCTCCTGGTAGAGGCAACCATGTTTTAGGCAAAAATATCATTCACAATCCCATCAATCTTCACAAGAACCCCCCGGACACTATTACACCACATTGTTTGGGTGACATTCAAGTGATTAATTTTAGCCAGTCAGGAAAAATGTCAGCATCTTGCTTCAAATCAAGCAACAGGTCAGCATGTGTGTGGGGTGAACCAGCGTGTTTTTTATTTCTAAGTACCTGCTACATCACCTAATGTATGATTTTTTTATTTTTTTGAGTGAATGATGAGTGGATGGAGGGGATATGTGAGTGAAATTGCAAAACAGACCCAAAGCTGTTTGAGTGCTTAAGTGTACAGTGGGTTTGAGTGCTTTAACTCCCCTGCTGATGGCGGTCATGGACAAAAAGTTTTTGATTGTTGTTTCATCTGACCACAGCACACAATTCTGATTGTAGTTCCAATGATGCAGTCATTGATTAAATGCTGCTTTTTTTGTTCTAAGGAAGTGCTTCTTTCTTAAATGTAAAATGTGTTTTGTTATGAAGATGGTGTGAAATAGTAGAGCATTCTCATGTGTCTTCATAGCAAAGATTTTAACTTGCGCTTACAGGAAGTTTACTGCTTATATTTTTCTTATAAGCATTACCTACATTTGTATTTACATTTTATTCATTTAGCAGACGCTTTTATCCAAAACGACTTACAAATGAGACAATACAAGCAAATCGATATATCAAGCAGAGAACAATACAAATAGTGTTACCAAATAAGATCTATTAATTGATTCGTAGAAAAAGAACTAACCTGTACACACCTAACCTGTGCAGATTAACAGCCAAGTGCGTCTCTCCAAAGGGTTGGCAAGACCAGAATTGCCTGGTCGGTTTCTGATGTTTAAACCACTATATATATATATATATATATATATATATATATATATTCTTTGTGAGCAGTTGGAGGGTATTTATGTGATTATCCACTGGCAAGTCGGAACGTAACGCATACAGTAGGCGGGGACTAGAGAAGAGGTCGGAGACAAAATACAGTGCCTTGCGAAAGTATTCGGCCCCCTTGAACTTTTCAACCTTTTGCCACATTTCAGGCTTCAAACATAAAGATATAAAAATTGTATTTTTTGTGAAGAATCAGCAACAAGTGGGTCACAATTGTGAAGTGGAACGAATTCTATTGGATATTTTAAACTTTTTATCAAATAAAAAATGAACTAGTGTGTGCGTGCAAAATTATTGCGCTCTTTTTCTTTCAGTGCAGCAAACTCACTCCAGAAGTTCGGAGCGAGGAGCTCTGAATGATTTCTCAATGTTGTCCTAAATGACTGATGGTGATAAATAGAGTCCACCTGTGTGTAATCAAGTCTCTGTATAAATGCACTGTTTCTGTGTGTTAGTCTTTAGGTTCTGTTGAACAGAGAGCATCATGAAGACCAAGGAACACACCAGGCAGGTCCGTAATACTGTTGTGGAGAAGTTTAAAGCCGGATTTGGATACAAAAAGATTTCCCAAGCTTTAAACATCCCAAGGAGCACTGTGCAAGCGATCATTTGGAAATGGAAGGAGTATCAGACCACTGCAAATTTACCAAGACCTGGCCGTTTCTCTAAACTTTCAGCTCAGACAAGGAGAAGACTGATCAGAGATGCAGCCAAGAGGCCCATGATCACTCTGGATGAACTGCAGAGAACTACAGCTGAGGTGGGAGAGTCTGTCCATAGGACAACAATCAGTCATACACTGCACAAATCTGGACGTTATGGAAGAGTGGCAAGAAGAAAGCCATTTCTCAACGTTTGGTGTGACGTTTGGTGTGTCTCCCAGGTGGCTTGTGGCAAACTTTAGACGAGACTTTTTATGGATATCTTTGAGAAATGGCTTTCTTCTTGCCACTCTTCCATAAAGGCCAGATTTGTGTGATTTGCAGTGGTCTGATACTCCTTCCATTCAAAATGATCACTTGCACAGTGCTCCTTGGGATGTTTAAAGCTTGGGAAATTTTTTTGTTTCCAAATCCGTCTTTAAACTTCTCCACAGCAGTATAACGGACCTGCCTGGTGTGTTCCTTGGTCTTCATGATGCTCTCTGCGCTTTCAACAGAACCCTGAGACTATCATAGAGCAGGTGCATTTATACAGAGACTTGATTACACACAGGTGGACTCTATTTATCACCATCAGTCATTTAGGACAACATTGGATCATTCAGAAATCCTCGCTGAACTTCTGGAGTGAGTTTGCTGCACTGAAAGTAAAGGGCCGAATAATTTTGCACGCACCACTTTTCAGTTTTTTATTTGCTAAAAAAGTTTAAAATATCCAATAGATTTCGTTCCACTTCACAATTGTGTCCCACTTGTTGCTGATTCTTCACAAAAAATACAATTTTTATATCTTTATGTTTGAAGCCTGAAATGTGGCAAAAGGTTGAAAAGTTCAAGGGGGCCGAATACTTTCGCAAGGCACTGTAAACCCATTCCACCACTGACACTGACGCACGAATGGCACATAGAGCAAACAGAAATACACTGGAGAACGTAATAGGTTCTGTTTTTTTTCTGTTTTTTTCTGAATGAAAAATGGGATTTTACAAGGTGAGGACATCATATTTACACTTGAGGAAAACATGACAGATAAAAAGAGCAGACATTTTGGCATAATAGAATGTTTTCCAGGATAAATGAGGGGCAAACTCCGCACACACGGCCCTGGGTTCGAACCCCGGACACTGGAGGTGTGAGGCAAATGTGCTAACCACTAACCCACCGTGCACCCCCAAAACAAACCAAAGTATGACTAATCATGCGGAGTCATGCATAATTTGCGAAGGCAAAATTCTAACTCCCAACCCTAGCGGTGCGAGGCAAATGAGCCTAACCACTAAGCCAGTGTGCCCCCCATACCAGGTAATTTCTATCTTTAATGTTAAAATTACAACCTTATTTCAAGCCATTGAAAAACAAACTGACACAGAGAAAAAAGAAAAAATTTGAATAATATAATTGCATACGTCTGCACACCCCTGAATGAATACTTATTTGAAGCACCCTTGGATTTTATTACACCACTCAGTCTTTTGGGTAGGAGGCTATCAACTTGGCACATCTTGACTTGTGAATATTTTTTTTCCCACAAACGTTCCAGATCTGTCAAATTGTAAGGGCATCTTCTGTGCACGGTCCTCTTCAGTTCCCCCCGCAGGTTTTGAGTTGGATTCAGGTCTTAGTTCTGGCTGGGTCATTCACATCCATTGATCTTCTGTTGGTTAAGCCATTCCTTTGTTGATTTCGATGTATGCTTTGGGCCACTCTTGCACTGAAAGGTGAAATTCCTTTTCATCTTCAGCTTACTAGCAGATACCTGAATGCTTTGCACTGAAATCAACTGGTATTTGTAGCTGTACATGAGTCCCTCCACCTTGATAAAATCCCCAGTTCTAACTGAAGAAAATCAGCCCAAAAGCATGACGCTGCCACCATCTTGCTTCACCGTGGGTATGGTGTTCTTTTGGTGATGTGCTTTTGTTTTGCATCAAATATACCTTTTAGAATTATAGAACTGTAATACCTTTTGTAATTGGTCTCATCAGAATATAAAACATTTTGCCTCATGGTTTGGGGAGATGTAGGTGGGCTTGGATGTGTTTACATAAACAAATTAAACAATAAATCATAGCAAAGCAGTAAAGGCTTTAAAGCAGTGAATGAATAACAACATTGATAAAACAATCCACAAATAATTAAACAATTTAAATTGCCAGCATATTGCAAGTCAGTTTGAAATGGTAGGTCTTTAATATCCTCATGAACATTATTCTGTAGTTTAGGGGCAATTAGAGAAAGAAAAAATCATTTATTACTGACCGAGAGATTGATTGTAGGAATTAACAGCAAACCTGCCTCGGTCAAGAGCTTGAGATGGGTTATATAGTTTTGGACAGAGATGTGAAATAACAAAGTACAAATATTTCATTACAGTACTTAAGTAGATTTTTCTGATATCAGGACCTTACTTCACTATTTCTTTTTCTGACAACTTTCAGCAACTTTCACTCCTTACATTTCTTACACAAATATCTGTACTTTCTACTTCTTACATTTTCAAACCAGGCTTGTTACTTAAATTTTAATCTGTATTTGGTGCCAATATCAATAATATTTCTTGTCATTGTGCATCTTTTTTAATTTCCTGGCTATCACGCACAACTAACATAAGATAGTCTACCAAGCTACCACAGAGCAAGGCAGATGGTAGCAAGAAAAATGGCTAGCGTTATGGATGAGACAGAGGGAGTTAGCAATGTCGACATGACTGAGAATGGGGACATTCCTGATTACCCATGGCCATATATGAAGGAATTGTCAGCGTCAAAAAGGATTCCTGGTGAATGCACTGTGAATTGCGTCAACCTAAAAAGCATGAAGCGCTGGCTTTCAAGACTTTGCTGTCAAATTTGAGATAGCACATATAGGTAAATTACATGTTTGATATTGATCTCTTTCTTGTCATGAGTCAATTCAATGTTTTCGGTAAAAATAGTCTATTTACTATGTTTGTTACATCTGTAATGTTAGCATAAATGATACTGGTGCTGTAGTGCAGCTCAACTTTAGTGCAGCACATGTATTTGCTATTTTTTGCATTAGCATTGTGAATTGTTTTATTTAAAAGTAGACATTTCAAGCTTTCTTTAGAAATATGTTTCATGTTTGTGTGATAAGTATCCGCTGAGTCTCAGTTCATTTTTGAGATGTGTTTCAGAAAGATTCTCGTGGTGACAGAGACAGCTGAAAGCATACCCTGTTTATTTTCTTTATTTTACAGTATTAAGCTGTCATCTGAAACCTGACAGGTTTACTTAGATAGTTTCCATATGCTGTAGAACCGGTGAACCAGGTGAGGTGTAAATTATGCTTGCACTCAAATTTTTTTTCTGTTTGCATTTCAATAAAATTTACAGTGTAACTAATCTCAATTCTGTCATTTTTAAAGTGTTATAACAATTTTGAGTTGTTTCCGAGGACAAGAGAATGTGGCCTAGGTGATGGCAAATAGTTTTTTTTTTCCGTCAACATAGTCAACATACATTTTCTTAGTTTGTGTTCTACATGGTTTTTGTTCAGCCTGGATACATTCATTAGCTAACAAAATTTGAAATGTAATGTATTTGTATTAATGTGTTAATATGATGTGAGGTTCAGTTACCAGCGTGACACTAAAACAGGTAGTATGAATGGCTACATTTTTCTATTAATTACATGTCCATGCTTCTTTACTTTAATTTGAATGAAAAGGTGGAGGTCAGTACTTCAACTTTTACCAGAGTCTTTTTAAACATAAGCATCTGTACTTCTACTTGCATAAAGGATGTATTTATTTTTGCCATCTCTGGTTTCAGATGATCAGTAAGTATGTATTTATTTTTGCCATCTCTGGTTTCAGATGATCAGTAAGGTATGCTGGAACTAAATCATTTACAGTAGAGCTTTATCATTAGCAAAACCTTGCAGTGAATATTTAAAACATAAGTGAAAAATGTCCACTTAAAATTGATCCCCATGATTAACACTGTATTCCGAAGAGGAAAAAGTACACTCACTTCTGAATACATAAAGTGCACAATCAGAAAATCAGTCATGCAAAATGTGAACTAAGTACATTGTGTGCTGTAAGAGCTATTAAAAGCAGAAATCTCATGATGTATGAGACAGTTCTATTCTATTGAATACAATTCTTTTTCTCAACCTATAAATAAATAAATAAAACAATCAAGCAAGTAAATGGAGTTTTTTATTTATTTTTTATTTTTTAAAAAGCCTATAGCCCCCCTGATTAAAATCAAATTATTCTCTGTCATTATCTTTATAAAGATTGTGTGCAGAAGTCAGGGAATAGTCCATTTCCTCTTTGGCATTTAATATTTGCATAGGAGGTGAAAAACAATTTAAACCGTGGGGATTGGCCATATTAGCCCGATCCCTCGGAAATGAATTTATTACCTGCCAACTGCTTAATTGATTCCGTGTGACTGCATTTTCTTAGAAGCTGATGTGGTTTGGCTGTAAATACGCAGATGAACCATGATGGCAACAAAAAGTGCTGACAAAAAATTCTCCTCCAGTTCTTCTACATACAATGTCAGTCACTTCCACAACTGCAGTCAAAACAGTATGTAATGATGAAAACAGATTGTATAATGATGTCTTAGGGAACTACTACATTAATTCCTTACATCTGTTCCAGTTTGTGTGTACTGAGCTGGAGCATGTAAGCTTAACACAAGGCTTTTGATCATTGAATCACTCCACAGCCACATGTTCCACAAAAGAATGTCTCTCATTATCGGCAGCATGAGGCTACCAGCAAATACCAAAATAATGTGTCATTGCCCTGCGGACATACCCTTGTCCTTTTCATTCTCTTTGTGCTAGAGAAACAATACAGACAAAAGGGAAGCGATTATGCACTACATCATGATGGGACAACAATGTTCGTGGAGAAGGATAGACGAAACTGCCCAGGGAAATTAAGTCTCTACTAGGGGATGTTCTGTTTTGTAAAGGTTTTTTTTTTTTTTTTTTTTTTTTTTTTTTTTTTTTTTTTTTTTTTTTTTTTTTTTTTTTGTTTTTGTTTAGGTATTGTGTGTGTGTGTGTATGTGTGTGTGTGTGTGTGTGTGTGTGTGTGTGTGTGTGTGTGTGTGTCCATCCAGGGTTCTAAAGTCTGTAAGGTAGCTGGATTCTGCATTCCTCTTCATGATTTGTCACAAGACAAATGCAAAACAAATCAAATGCAATGTAACACAAATAGTAATTCGCTCAATTGTTGTTGTATCAGAAAAAAACAAAAAAAAAAAAAAAAAGGGAGGAAAAAAAAAAAAAAAAAAAAAAAAAAAAAAAAAAAAAAAAAAAAAAAAAAAAAAAAAAAAAAAAAAAAAACACACACACAACAAAAAAACGCACACACACACACACACGCACACACACACACGTTAGTGTTTCTGAATAATGATTGACTGAATTAACACAATTAACCAGCATTTCTGGACAAACTGTATGACTCCAAGACCAATTATACCATTAGCGCCAGATGTTCCCACAGCTGTATTCATACCCACAGCAGTACAGAGGGTTAAATTAATGACATTAATTGAACAAAAAAGCCCCAGATGAGCCTCCAAATGGCTGTGGATTAAATCAAAGTCAAGCCTTGAAAAGATGATTTCCCCCAAATGGATGGCAGCCATTTATCAATATACAATGATAAACAGCTGAAAAAATATTGATTTACTTTTGTTTGCAACTCTTGTATCCATAGTTCCTACAGGAAATTGAATAGTCTTGTTTTCATAGTGACATGCAATAAATAAATACATTAAAAATGCATCAAGAGGCAGGGTATTGGAAACAAAATTAAATGGCATTATTGCATTATTATGTTTTAGTCATAACTCTTGTCTTGAACACTACTAATACTACTATTATTACTACTAATGATAATGTAGACTAATTCTCAAACCCGACCTCTGAAACCTAATAATGCCAAAAATTTAATAAACTGCAATCAGTAGTATCAGAGTACAAGCCAGAATTAAATCTTTAATATAGGTCCAAAAATATCACCAGGGAGAATATTAGTCCTCATTATTCACTGTCTTCAGAGAGTTACTTTAAAACTTTTATGCTGTTCCCTGTCTTACAAAGTTAGCAATTCACAGAGGTTAATTGAGAAGACAGCGCTGCATCTGTTGCCCTCTCATTCCAAGTTCAGCAGAGCAAATGACCCTAATCTTTTAAATAAGTTTACATTTTTCTCTATGGAGAAATGTCTCTTTGCATCAATTAGCAAGAATAATCCATTCTGTAATAGATATACACACTGCACTTAGGGAAATAAGGTTCTTAAAATATTTCACTGATATGCAGCAGGTCATCTTTATTAATCTAAATACATGGTGAACATTTTTCACATTTAAGATATTGGTTCAGATCTTCAATCGTCAATTTTTTCAGATCTTCAAATATTTCTGCATCATTCTACACCATTTACCAAGTAGATATTAGTCTCAGATATATGCAGTATAAATATATGTAGAGTGCATAAATATTTACATCCCTACAGTATGCACAATCCAACCACTTTTTGGAGAAGAAATTTCTATTAAAATGCAGACTGTGTGTGTGAGATTACTGAAAGGTGCCACAGGGAGCAAATGATGTTAATTATTTCATCCATATCAGTTACAGTATGGGAGTTATGGCACACATTACAGTAACAGGTGCAATGGTGATACGATAAAGAGATGCTAATGCTGCAAGCCAGTCTGTTCAGATCACATCACTGTTGTCTGTGTTGTTTTATCTGCCTTGTCATATTTGATCTTGTTTGGATTACTCTTCCATACATTAAACCTTTAAGTGTTAATAGTAGTCATGCTGATTAATGTTCATATCAATTAGGTTCATAATTGGTCTCAACTCCAAACAGTGTGTGTGCTCGACTGTTTTTTTTTCTCTTCTTAATCCCGCTTTCATTGTTATTATTTTTGTTTGTTCCATTTTCCACAAATATCAACCAATTAGAACACTGAAGTAAGTACTATTATTGTGAAGAAAAAGTGTGTATTAAATGAATATGCAAGTACTGGGACATACCAACACGCTGTGTAACAGAAGAGAATGTTGTTGCCCGGAAGAGAGCACTGTTAAACAAACTCCTTGTTGCGCTTCAGCTTTTCTATATTACATTATTCCTTATCAATTTAATTGATCAAACTCTTGATTTATTTTTCCAGATTTCATTCACACCTCTAAAATGCATACCTGAATTCAGCAGAGCAAATCCTCATAAAACTCCGCTTCCCTTACTCAAGGAGTTGTAGGAGTTAGCTGAAAAAGCGTTCACAGTTCTAAAATCAACCATAAATAGTAGTCCATCCGGGTACCTTTCGGATGCTCATTTCAACTTACTACAATTTTGAATAGACAAAATCTCATCTCGGATACTATTTAGTACATATGGTAGGCCAATTGGGACACAGAGGTAGTCTAATTTAAACCACAGCAACCCTGACCAGGCAGTTACTAGGGATGGATGCACAAAGACGGTAAATGTATTGACTCAGGTTTATTTTCACTACTCACCTGCATGAAAGTAAAAACCTCCCTCTCAGTTGCGGGTACCTCTGAGATGTCTGATTAGTACACATTATCTGTTCATTTTGAATAATGTATTTGTATTCGGTTTCATCTCTAGTATGTACTCACTAAGGTTCATACAAAAACAAAATGTGAGAAACTTTAATCAATACTGTACATACTATATATATGCTTTGCGTGAGTCTGTGCTAAATGTTCAAGGTTTTCAGGATACTATTGCACATACAGTATGCAATCATGATTAAACTTCTATATAAAATCTAATGTCATGATGGATACAATGCTATTTTTTTTTACCCTATTTAATTTACATCGATTTTGACACTTCAAGCAAATTGACTATTCATAACTGGCAAAGACATATAAATAGGCAAAATGACAGAACATGGCTGATCAGGTGTCAAATACCTTCCAGTTGTTTTGGGGGTAATTTAAACAATGGGGAATAGGCTGTGAAAATGACCAATGCCTAAACAATTCAATTCAATTTTATTTGTTTAGCACTTTTTACAATGGACATTGTCTCAAAACAGCTTTACAGAAACATATAAACACAGGATACAGGTTTTAAATGTATGAATTTATCCCAATTGAGCAAGCCAGTGGCGATGGTGGCGAGGAAAAACTCCATAAGATGTTAAGAGGAAGAAACCTTGAGAGGAACCAGGATCAGAAGGGAACCCATCCTCATCTGGGTAACAACAGATAGTGTCAAGCAAAGGAAAGTTCATTATGGTTTAATATGAACTCTGTTTGGCCTTAGAGGCAACTGTAGTCCCAGCAATCTGAAATTGGAGTAGATGAGAGCTCCATCCAGAGGATGTCATTCCACTTTATTACACACTTTATTTATGAACTTTAATGTTGTGAATTCTTTATATTTCCAGATTTCTTGAGTTAATACTTATGTCTGGTGAAAATTTCCTGTGAATGCCTCATTGGAAATATATTTACTGAAAAAAACAATGTTAACGCATTCAATACTTATTTCCCCCACTGTACTTCTAAAAACTACAGACTTCTGGTTAGCAGCAAACATTGCTGACAAATTTAAAGAATGATACGTTTTCACTGGAAAATGTGTTCTCAGTTGGATTATCAGCATCATCCATATCAGTCTTACCACCTGAGTTAAATGTCACCACAGAATTTAAACAGCTTCATCATTCTCTTTTCACTCCACTGATTTCTATTCATGCTAATATCGTTGGGGAAAATATAAAATCACTGATTAATTCAGCCAGTTTTGTTCTGTTTTTGGATATTAATAACCTTTTATTGGGTCTATTAAACATTTAAAAAACTCTGTGTCATCGTTTCAGAGTGTGTAAGTGCTGTTCTACATTTTAATGATAATGTGACAGAGCAGATTTATCATAATTTTTTGCCTATTTTCCAAAAACAAGGACCCAGGAGCTGTGAGAGAGCAATACTACCTGCTGCACCACCATGCCACATCCACAATGGACCCTTAAGTTGAAATTGTCAAATAATCTCATTATTATAATTATTTTAAAGCAATAGATTAAAATTAGCAGTGTCTTTCTCTGTTGGTTCTGAACCAGTCATAGTTTACAGCTAATATCAGTTTACATGAAGGATCAATTACAGAATTTGTTCATACCTTTTGAAGATCATTTTTATTTATTTATTTTTCAATCTGATGATGACAACATTGTCACATTTCATTGCACATAAAAGCCATGTCACTTGTGTAACCCTTCATTCCTTCTGATTCCCAAGCTGGCAAAGAGAGTCCTGTTTGATAACAGCAATTCTAGAAAGGTCACAGGCTTCAAGAAAATAGGACGAATGAGCCAGCGTTCTTTTTAAAGCTGTATTAATGAGCGTCCCTTGCTGGCACATCCTCTCTTAGGTCAGGCCATCACCTAAAATGATAAAGATTTATCAGAAGGAGGCGAGCTGGTCAAAGCTGTCTCTTATCTCACGCCATCCTTTTATAAAAGCAACCACTGTCAAGACCTGCAGTGGATAGAAGCTGATACATCATTGTTATAGGTGAGAGGAAAAAGGAAATATCCCCAAAGTCTGTAAATATTTTATGCAATATATTTTGTACTCTTTGAGAATTTTTAAGGGAAGTAACCACATTATGCTCGACTTTGAAGATACTCTGAAGAGGTAGCAAACATAAAACAGGAAATAACTTCAGATAAGAAATGGCAATCCACATGGGATCTGGCTTTTTGCAATTCAGATTTGAGAAGAGCAAGTGGAAGTCTTGCTTAGAAACAAAACTCTTGTTACTTGGAAAAGGTTGGTCCTATGATGTTCCACTTCTATACAGTTTTTTTTTTGCTTTCAAATTTTAATCAGTGGTTTCTGTGATTTTTAGCTTCAAACAACTCAGTACAACATTGTATTCATGCTTTGTTACAAGAGGAATATCTTGAACATCCTCTCTAAATTACATAGACATTGATATTCTGTATTTTAGCGGATTTATAGCCACATCTATATTATGAATGGATTTCTCAAGCCACTGGGGACATGCAGCATAGCATGAATTGGTGCTGGAAATCTGCTGTGCTGTCATGTAGACACTGCAGAAATTAGACTCATCATAAACCCATCATAAAGATG
This sequence comes from Ameiurus melas, assembly GCA_012411365.1. NCBI lineage: Eukaryota > Metazoa > Chordata > Actinopteri > Siluriformes > Ictaluridae > Ameiurus > Ameiurus melas. The sequence continues at coordinate 17,325,389 of CM022754.1, read as the reverse complement.
TCACAAGCAGTTACAATAGCTTTTGTCATGGCACAGAAATTTGTCTTAAACCAACACGGATTGTCAAAAATGTTGATGAAGTACCAAAACGTAGCATAAACAGTGTTTAGAAGAACTCACAAGCATTTCTTTTTTCTTTTTAAAACATTTGTCCATTGATAAGTGAAGGCCAAAGATACTCTGGAAAGAATCAGTGTGAATAAATCCTTTGAAGGCCACAGGGAAGGGGACTTGATTGCTAATTATTTTAAAGTCACATGCTTCTGCTTTGTTCTTAATTAAAAAGATGTTTAGTCTTAACATTTTTCTCCTTTCATTTAAACAATCTAAACCAATGTCTGTTTAAAAGACAGTTATTCACCACTAAAGTAATAAAGGTAAAATCACAATAAAGTCTAATGCAGTCTGATTAGCATGGCCACTGGCTTTCCACCACATTTTGGCATATCAGTCATCTTTCATGCTTAGTTATGTATTCATCCACACTAAGTGATCTTTATTTTGTGTGATGTAGTCACCCTACGGGCCACATATAAAGCCATAAATCCATTGTTGACATGGCAACCATTAAACCTGAATTGCTGGGTTTTGGATTGAAGCTGTCGCAGTATGATAAAACGTGTGAACGCAGTTTCACACAGCAATTCAAGCAGCAACTATTGTGTCTACAAGCCTCACTCTCTCAGAGGGAAAACAGGAGCTCATGCTGGAAACACAAAATGAATGAGGCTCTCTGACAAAGAAGAAAGGTTCTACTGCAATTTCTGCCTACGTAATACAAAAGCTGAGTGAAAGATTCTGGCTGTGGTGATATGAGACTGATATGGTTTTCATTTCATAACTGTTGTCTTTTCCCCCTCTGTTTTAGAATTAGTTCATTGTATCCAATGCAAAATCAGACCACTGAATGAATGCACAAAAAAAAGCATTCAAAATCTAAGATAATAAGTGCACTGTCTTGAGATAATTGTAGTATAATGTGCAAATTGTGGCTAATGTCCAGCCAGGGTCTTTATAATTAAGACAATATTCAACAATTTGACACACTGAGACCATGAGACACCTACAGAATTACTAATCATGAGTGGGCAGTGGCACACAAATACTATCTTGCTGGATATTAAGTAAGGAATAAAACATGACAGGGTGTGTGGTTATAGGGAAACAAGTCACGATGGGCCTGACGTGACAAATACCACAATGATTTGCAAACGTTTAATATTTTTAATTTATTAAAAAATGACACATCATGCTTTTTGTTTGTTGATTGTAACATTCAATGTTGTGGAATGTCCACGAGACAAATTAGTTTGTGTTATCACTTACACTACAGTAGCTCTAAGCAGACATTCCCTCACCAGCCTATCTTTTTTTCTTTTTCTTAAAACTTAACCTTCAGCATAAAAACGTGTCGAGTAATATCAAGACAAAAACAAACAAACAAAAAAAAGTACTAACAAAACTCAGCTTGTAATATTTATGAGAAACTGGAAAGTCCTTTGACTTGAAGACTTTCAGTGGCTAATTATTACAAAGCATCGACACTGGAGACTCCTCCCATAAATGTTTAATAAATATCTCCTCAAAGAAAGCTTCAGCACATCAACAAATGCAAGTTCGAAGAAACAGAATAAGGAATTGAAACAAGGCTTTATAATGCATGCAACCTTATAATGAATGATACTTGCAACAATACAAATTCACAGGACAGTATAAATAAGCAAACTAATTACTAATTACAGCTGGAATTAAATAATATTGTGCTTTTATAGAAAACTCTTCTGAACCTTCTGAACAATCAGATTTGAGAATTTGACAGTGCTGTGGTTTAATGCATAACACTACAGCTGTCCTAAGGTGGTGAAATGATTGTGATTGTGTCATTCTGCCCTTTTATCTTATCATATACAATATATGCATACATGCTTGTTTCTTTTTAACTGACCAGTGTCAATGGGATAAACAAAATGGAATGAAATAACTGCAGAAATCTATTTCAAAATCTATTTATACCACACTGCTCTTGATTGTACCAGAGCAGATCTATACAATGATAAAACTAATTATTTAAAGCTGTCTCATCTAATTGCAGAGTCACACTGCATCTATTCAGCAATTAACATTCATCTGAAGTCTTCTTACAAAATAGCAATTCAAGCTGAGCTAAGTTTGGAACTGAAGGCAGCTGTTCAAATTTACTGATTAAGCTAGTGGCCCATAATCCAATGCTTTGCATATTTTGTGTTTTCCCTGCATATCAAACCAGTCTCATGAAGGACTTGGTAATTAGCAGATGAGTTGAATCAGGTGTGTTTCGACTGGGATTGCACAGAAATGAAAGACTGGCTTGCTGACATCACCACAGTCAATACATACATACTGACCAAAACCAGCCTCTATACTACTACTACTACTACCATTATATAATGAGTCCATTAATAAATAAAGATATCTACAATAAAGATCCAGGTTGCCATTTACCAGTTTTTTGTGGGCATGTGCTTTTGTGAAGCACTCTACACTTCACAGAGATGCAAATAATCTTGAGACAGTCAGGTTAATCACTGCGTAATGTATGCAGAATTGGCTAGGTTAATCATGAAGGAGACCATGTTGGCATGAGCTCACAACCTCTGCAAGTTGGGTTTACAGCTGGATCTTGTGAGTTACCTTGAAGACCCTGGAGTGCCTGATGAGTCATCTGCACACCACTGGAGCAGATATTTGCACGGTTTTCAGTCAGCATGCAGAGTATAAAATCCATGTTTGTCTTAGAAATGGGTTTTGTCAGTGAACACGCAGCTGGGTTGGTCAGACAGATCTTGAAAATGTTCAGACTTTGAAACAGGAGTCGTTCTAAACACAGACACTGCCTGTTGGGAAATACATCCGGATTAAAGGGCCTGAAAGATTGAAAAAAGTAATTTAAAAAATAATGGGCTTTTTAATGACTAAACCTAAGGGACACACAGATGTGCTCTTTGTTAATTTTCACTTGTATAATGTAAAATTCCAACTGTTTAATTACTCAAGTATACACTATGCAACTGCTTTTAACAAAGCAATTATAAGAGACAATCTATGCATTTTGTTGCAGAGTTTCACACATAGCCTCTATGTCTTGGACAAACTGCTCATTTTACAAGCACAATATGTGTCTTTTGTGCTTTCAATAACACACAGAAGCACAATATTCTAGCAATTAGAACAATATAAACCAATATATATTTTAATTAAATCATACTCTTTGTTACATGTCAACGTGTTTGCATTTGCATGCTCTCTCTCTGCTCTCTTTTTTTCCCCCATTGTTTGTTTGCCCATCTTCCTCTGGCTGTCTTATTGTAGGTGGAGCCTTGTGGCAATCGTCATTAACTGGTCAACAAGACCTAACCAATGGGAATGCAGAAACCTGGCAAAAAGATGCAGAGCTGTCCATTTAAAATCAGCACATTGAGACCCTTCTGTTAACCTCTTGGTTCACTGTTAGCCTGTTATTTTGCTTGTTGGTGCTTTGCTCTCCCTTCCACTCTTGTGCTAGGTCAGTTGGTTTGAGAATAGGTAAGATTGTGTGCACACCTACATCCCATCAAACAGGTGTGTTTGAATGTCTAGACACCCTAGGCTAAAGGGTGGGTTCCACCTTTGTGTTTCTTGTTAGCGTAGCCTAGTCTAGTTAGCAAGTTTTTGTTTGATGTTCTCAGCAGTCAGGTTAGCTACTTTAAATATAGCCTAGTTTAGTTTTTTTTTGTGTGTGTGCAATTTTCAATTCTTTTTTTTCCATTCCTGTTCATTCTCTTGGGTGAGACTAGTTCCCCTTTTGTCCTTGTTGTCCTGTGTCGGTCTGTAAATGCCAGTCCTTTAGTGTGTCAAGAATAAAAGTGATAACCCTACATTTACCCTCTTGTCCTACTCATATTCACCATGACCATAATCCTGTCAACCCGCAATCTTAAATTGTTATCGTTGTTACACTCACCGTAGACCTTACTCTCTGTGGGAATGTAATACTCTTACTAAACAAATTGCTGAGTTATTACTTCATGTGTCATTAAATCCTACTTGGTTTAAAAAAACAAAACAAAACAAAAACCCTTTCATTTATTTGTTGGTGTAGCAGGACATTACAGATGTTGACACTGGGCATGCCATTCACGTAAGATTAACTATAATTTAATATGATTTACCAGCTATATTCTCAATATTTAGTAATTCATTCGTAAATCTCATTAGCTGCTGTATCCTCAGCAGCATCGTGGTGGATCTGGAGCCTATCCAATAATAGTATCATTGAATCCAGAAGAAACCCACATGAAATTGGGGAGTAACAGAATACATGTAATAGTGTTGCATAATCAGGATACAAAAACTGGAAACTGTAATCTGTTACAGTTACACCCAAAAAAAACCAAAACAGATTACAGTTACATTACAGGTAAAAATGGGTAGACTATCAGGATTAAATATTTTTTTCACTTAAAACCAAAGAAATTCATCTTTACATTTTTTTTTAATTAAACAAAAAAGGCTTGCAATATTTCACTTTGGGTAATGAATCTAGAATATATGTAAGTTCCACTTTTCCATGATATTAAAATTTTGTGATGCACCTGTAATTTGTAACTGTAATCAGTTTAGGATAAACATTACAACTACTATGTTTGTGAGACACAATATTTTTATGGTTTAAATGTGATATTTGATGGACCTACACACTGTAAAGATTTCACTCCTAAATCAAAATATTACTCATCAACAGAGAACTGAGCAGCTACATATTCCTTTACAGTGAGTGCTCAGTCATGTTTGCATCAAAATATAATGTTTGTGGGGTTTTTTTCTTCTTATTTTCAATAATGCTCTTTTTCCTTTAGTGAACAAATTTGAAGCCATTTGTTGATGGAACACAATGTGTAGTCTGAATAGAAAGAGTAGCTATGTTGTGAGCTATTTTTCATGTCGGTTTATTCACAACACCAGTGGATGTAAGCAGGGCTATTTGGGGGCTTTAAGCTAGAACTTACTCACTTACCCCAACCTATCTACTTGGCACTAAAACGTTTGCAAGCTTTTAAGACCAGCATACATAATTTTAAGATAACTGGTGAAAATTAGATAGTGTTATATGAATTTTGCTGATGACACCCCAAAAAATGTCCTTATAGCACCTGAAAAATGACCATTAAGGTACTTAGCATCATTATAACACCAAAGGTTTTGTGATCATATGAGTTGGTCTAGTTCTGCAAAGAGCAGTAGGTGATTGACTCTTCGACTAGCTGAGCCTTGATTATCTTTAAAAACATTAAACAGGGTACTGTTGAAACTTGCTTAATGTACCAAATTAACATGTGTTAACACTTCTTACTGTACCCAGGATAAACAGATACATTGTCTAAATCCAATTAATTAGCATTAATTTCCTATCAGTGTTTGTTGTCTCTTTCTCTTCCTTTCCTTTTTGTACTTTAATTTTCTTCCCCAGATATATATGAATGCTTCATGATCACTACATGATCATTAGTTACCATTTACCATTTTACATTAGTTACCTAATTAATTAAATAAACTGCAGTTTCTGTTCTTTTCACACCATGAGGGCCCCATGTGATTGCCCTTTTGAAAAATGATATAGTAAAGTGTGCTTTTTTTATATATCAATTTAAAAAAAAAGAAAAAAAAGGAATGAAATACATCTCTTTCACAATGTTTTTTTTGGCTTTCCTGCGATTCCAGAGTGTGTAGATACTCACATAATAACACACACACCACTGAAGGGGGCAATGTTAGCATTGCTACTGCCCTTTAAGATAAAAAAAATATCATTAGGGAAGATCTCTCCTGACATTCTTTGTTGATTCTTCTCCCCCCCAAACCCCCCCATCTTGAAGAATCAATAGAAACCCAAGGCCAGACAGCATAACGTGTGCTGCTTTGAGCCCACAGGAAAAGCAGCAGAACAGCTGTTGGTAAATATCATTACAATATTGCATGCTTTATTGCTGGTTTAATGGTGACACATTTGATGTCTGTGCTCAGAGGACATTAACATTTAGAACAATCAATATAACTTCTGGTTGCAGATTTCATGAAGCGCATTTCCTTGTGAGAGTGGGATGTGTAAAAGGCCGGAGGAAAAATGAAACTAGTGTAATGGATACCACATGGCTGAACATTTGGCAAGCTTGAGCGAAAGCCACAGTGAGTGCGTTGGTTATATTTTGCACTCAGCATGGTCAGTAGATCTTAGATAGAGGGGGATTTAGTACTTCATGCTCTTGTGGTAGATCCCATCAGTTTAAAGCCTTGAGCTGTATATTGTATTGGGTCTGATTGGATTAAATTAATAATTATTTTTAAACCATTATCAATACCAGAACTTATCATCTTTGCGCACTGGCTGATGTGAACATCAATTAATCATGTTTTTCTGCTGATATTAACACTATAAATGCAGTAAAACAACAACAATAATAATAATAATAATAATAATAATAATAATAATAATAATAATAATAATAACATTTTAATTCTTATAATCTTTTATAGGAAAACTATTTTTAAATTGAATTTCTTGAAATTTCAACCTGTTTTCTGATAAATCCTTTTTACAGATCATAATAAAACCCTTTTTGTCTTTAACCATTTTATACAGCTGACCGAGTACTCTTTAAATTCTTTAAAATTCAATTATCATTTTAAAGGCATGGAAAAATAAATGGATACATACAAATAGATAAATAAATAAATAAACATTAGAGTTGTGCCTTTGAGGTGCAAAATCCCGAACAAAATCTATCCCTCTTTTTTGGATCTACATTGCTAATTCAGACCGCGTGCATTGCAGGCTGAGTGTCCCTTTCAAGGATAGAAGTCTTCGAGACACAAACCTGATGGCTGAGCCCCTGATCAAAGCGTGGCCATGTCAAGCTTTCTCTCGCAGAGCCACAAAGAGGACAGATGCATGGGAGCATGCATATTCTGGGACACATTTTCAGCTTCGAAAGAGGCTTACAGTACAATTGCCTAATTTCCCTACCACTACAATTAAAGAGAACTGCAATTAATTGCAACTAATTGGACTTTCATTGATAAGCAATGCTTTGAAAGTAAAATAGGTAGCATTTTTTAAGCCACAAAGACTGAGAGCCACATAATGAATTGCTGACAAACAAGAAAAAACAGAACCAGTTAAAAACAAACAAAAAAAACCCCCATAAATGTTACAAATAGAGAAATGATAAATTTTGTATAAGATCAGGACCTGATCTTATACTTTTGACCTCTATGTAAATTAAATTTGTTCCAGCAGTATTGAATATAACAAAAATATAGAATTACAAAGAAGAAAAAACACTCTTCTTTGTCATTTGGATCAACAGCATGATTTGGATCAGATTTAGATCAACAGCTCAAGTGTCCAACTGAGGAGGCGGATGACATTGATGATTATGTTGACGCTGCGTTTGTAAATTCATAATTAGAGAAAACAAAGCTTAGAAAACTGTTAACAAAAAATGCTGTTTTATTTGAAGACCATGTTACATTTTTGCCACAGAGTTCACTGTTTTCAGTTTCAGACACTTTTTCTAATTTCTCATTGTATATTTTTGTTTGTTTCTTGAAATGTTATGTTCAATATGTTTGGCACAAATTTAATTCCATGGACCTGGCCACTTTACCTCTATCTTTTAAATAAAATGGACTTATCCTTTGTAAAGTTTTGAAGAGGGAATGAAATGTTGAAAAAAATATGAATTAATCCTGTGCTCTGCCAAAACACTTTGATAGAGGAACTATATGGATTAATGGCACTAGTTACACTAAGACCCAATGCCTTTCTATCTCTTTTAATAGAGTCTATCAATTCATGTGTCAGCAATTGTGGGTGGTGAAATTGCTTTGAGTAAGTGTTGTGTATCCATACTTCATGACACTGTACTTCAGATATCATTTACTGTGACTGACTGCAGTTATTAGCTACACGTTTTCCTGTAATATGTAATCTGAAATGATTCTAATGTGAACATTTCTGTTAATAGGTACACATGTACCACACTTAATCACAACAAAATGTGCTGATGATTGTAAACCGGACAGAATAATGAGAAGGAGCTGGACAATTTTGCTTCAGATACTGTATTATAAACCAAAGCAGGCCAACTTCTAAAGAGCCTGTCCACAGTGGCTTGTTCTGAGATCCCCCATCTGCCAAAAGAAATCCACAACAAGAGCTCTGGAAGGAAAAAAAAAGATCACACTTTTTATTCAAAGTCTGAGATTCTTCACAGTCTTTCCTCCCACGAGTTTCAACATGATTCACCACTCATCATCAGTCGTCCACTGCAAAGAACAAATGTGCACCATCTAAACCCACACTGTGTTAAATAAACCCTCCTTGCTAACGTATCACTGAATAGAGACCGTCGCAGGGGATAGAGTGAACAGGTGTGCTGTTGTCACTGAATTAATGACTAAATGGTGCCATCAGCTCTCTTCCTCCACTCCCTTATGCATGCTGTCATGAACCCTGAGGAAGTCAGCATGAGGTAATTTACAAAAGCAGCTCAGGCATGTTCTTCCTGTACCAACAGTAACTCACTGAATCAAATAAGTTAAAATAAGCACAAAACAACAACTTAAGTTCATTTGTACACCAGGCATGAAAAACAAAACAAAACAGTTTCTGTGAGCCTATGCCCAATGTAGTCTCAGATTCCTATTCTTGGCTGAACGAAGAGGAACAAGGTGTGGACTTCTGTTGTCATAATGCATCTGCTAAGTTTGATGTGCATTCTGAAATGCTTTTCTTTTTACCACAGATGTGAAGAGTGATTTGATTTACTTTAGAATTCCTGTCAACTTCAATCAGTCTGGCCATTCTCTTCTGACCTTTCTCATCAATGAGGCATTTCTGTCACTCAGTGGATGTTTTTATTTATCTATCTATTGATTGATTGATTGATTGCACCATTCTGTCACCATAAACTCAGGAAGCACAAAAATCTCAGGAGATCAGATATTTCTGAAATATTTAAACCAGCCTGTCTGGCACCAACAAGCATTCCACAGTTAAAATAGCTGAGATAATTTTTTTGTCCTTCTGATGTTTGATGTGAACATTAACTGAAGCTCTTGATCTGTATTTGCATGATTTTATGGTTGCACTTCTGCCAAATGATTGGCTCATTGGATAATTGCTTGAATGAGCAGGTGTACAGGTGTTCCTAATAAACTGGTCGGTGAGTACAACTTACTGATGCATATCTGGTATGTTTGTAAACAGATTTATGCATATCAGATATACAGCATTTCAGCACTTAATTATAAGATGTTGCATAACAGCATTAAGTAGTATCAAGCTACTTCACCCATAAAAGAGCAAGTAGAGCTACCAAATGTATAATGATGCTTATAACATTAAAGAGTGGATAAAAAAGTGTACACACTCCTGTTAACACTGCAGGTTTTTGGGATGTAAAAATGTCAGAACATTTTCACCTTTAATGTGATTTAGCAAACAACAAAATCGATGAAAAGTCAAGACAAAAACTTATCAGTGAGGCTACCAAATGACCTATGGCAACATTAAAGTAGCTGCAGGAATATCTTATATGGTTCAAACACTGCATGTGACAACAATCTCACATGTCTGGACTATGGGTTAGGGTGGCTTTTTTTGGTGCTTTTTTGGTGCAAAAACATGACAGCTTATTATCCAAAGATCACATACTGGTGAAGAATGGTGGAGGAAGCATCATGCTAAGAGGCAACTTATTTCAGCTGCAACTGGGGGTCTATTCAAGATGAAGGGAATAATGGATTGCTCCAAATGCCAATCTGTTTTGCCACAAACCCTGCAGGCCTCCCAAAGCACAAATCCAAGTCAACAAAGGAATGGCTTCAGAAGAAGAAGTTTTGGAATGGACCAGTCAGAGTCCAGCTTTTAATCCTATTGAAAAAAAATAAAAATAAATCTGGAATGACTGGGGTGTGTCAATGTTTTTATATCTATATACAAGGTATGTATCAGAAATCACTTGAAATGATCTAATATCTATGAAATCATTTCATTAATGCATTGTTAGTTTTCTAATAATTACAATTTTTAAATTATAATAATGAAGTAATTAATAAAGCAAGTTACAAATATGTTATAACAAAGTTATCACTCTTCACTTGTAATGCTCTATAGCATAACATGCTACACTTATGAAAAGTGCATCTCATTTCTACCTCATCCCAAAGGTGGTCTAATGGATTCAGATCCGGTGGCTGGGAAGGCCACTGAAGAACACTGAACTCACTGTTGTGGTCATGAAACCAGTTTGAAACAACTTTTGCTTTGTGACATGTTGCATTATCATGCAGGATGTAACAATTAGAAGATGGGTAAATTGTGGCCATGAAGTGATGCACATGGTCTGCAACAATACTCAAATGAGTTACTGTAGCCTTTCAGTCAGCTCAAACCAGTCTGGCCATTCTCCATAAATCCCAGGAGATCGGCTTTATAGAAATACTCATACCTGCCTGTTGGGTAACAAACATCATGTCACGGTCAAAATCACATTTTTCTCTATTCTGATGATCTATGTGAACATTAAACAAAGCTGCTGGCCGGAACCTACATAGCACGGCTGCCACATGACTGTTTGGTTAGATATTCACATGAAAGAGTAGGTGTAGAGGTGTTCCTAATAAAGTGTCCTGTGAGTTTGTCTGTGGTGTGTGTGTGTGTGTGTGTGTGTGTGTGTGTGTGTATATATACGCCATTCCACTAATATTGGCACACTTGTTAAAGAAGGCTGTGGAAAATTGTCTTTATCGTTTAACTTTTTGATCTTTTGTTCAAAAAGTTCACAAAAATACAGTGGGGGAAAAAGTATTTGATCTCCTGCTGATTTTGTACGTTTGCCCACTGACAAAGAAATGATCAATCTATAATTTTTATGTTAGATTTATTTGAACAGCGAGAGACAGAATAACAACAAAAAAATCCAGAAAAACGCATGTCAAAAATGTTATAAATTGATTTGCATTTTAATGAGGGAAATAAGTATTTGACCCCTCTGCAAAACATGACTTAGTACTTGGTGGCAAAACCCTTGTTGGCAATCATGGGGTGAATATTCAAGTGAATAAATGTAAATGTAAATACCTGAGTGACTAGGAACAGGAAATTGTTCAACCATAACTTCCTGTTTCTCAGGGGTATAAATATGAGGCAACATACAGGCCACATTCCCTTAGTCATTCATAATAATGAGTAAGACAAAAGAATGTTGCTGTGATGTGCAGCAAAAGGTTGTTGAGCTTCACAATATGGGAAGTGGATATAAGAAAATAACACAAGCATTGAAAATGCCCATTTTCACCATCAGGGCAATAATTAAGAAGTTCCAGTCAACTGGAAATGTTATAAATCCACCTGGAATTGGACGTGTGTCTATATTGTTTCAACGCACTGAGAAGAGTAAAAAAAATCTCCAAGTGTCACAGCTGGAGAGTCAGATGTCTCCAAAACAACAATCTGTATAACCTACATTACCATAAGTTGTTTGGAAGGGTTACAAAAACCCCACCTCTAATCTCATCCAAAAACAAATTCAAGCGTCTTCAGTTTGCGAGGCACTACTAGAACTTCTCATAGGATTGGCTTCTATGCTCAGATGAAAGCAAAATAGAGCTTTTTGTCAGTAAACGCCAGCGGTAGTTTTGGTGCACAGAGAGAGGTAGCCATATGGAAAAGTACCTCATGCCCATGGTTAAATATGGTGGTGGCTCTTTAATATTTTGGGGCTGTTTTTCTGACAGAGAACCTAGACATTTTGTTAGGATAAATGGCACCATGGACTCAAATATCAACAGATATTAAATGAAAACCAGGGAGTATCGGGCCCAAGGTGAGGTACACCCTGGACAAGATGCCAATCCATTGCAGTAATTCCAGCATCAGTCCTTGTAATTTATTTTGCATTAAATATTCCCAACATCCAAAGGAAAAGTAGTCTCATATTCATCAAAATAGCAGTATAGTTGTTATGAGCTATACTGGAAACACATTATGGGCCTGTCTAGTAGGAGGGCAGCACTGGTCAAATTTGCACTTCCCCTTAAATTCAGCATCTGACTCATATTCAGAATCCTGATCATTCGATACATTACTCTCAATACTACTACCATGTTCATAATTTTCTTTGCTGACAGATTCATCATCAGATCCACCTTCAAACAAAACTAATATATAATTTAAAACTTTTTCTGCAGTAAATTGCTTAGCCATGTCAAATTTTGTAACATTTCTTTTATTTATTTTCATTTTGATAAATAATTGATATGTTTTGTATAAAGAAGGCAATAACATAAATAATTTGTCTTTTACAAACATCACACTTTCATTGTGTGATAAAATATCAGTGATTACTCTATAAAATACATTCATGGTCAGCATTATGTTCAAAATAAATTTTTATTCACAATACAGAAAAAAATTAAATAAATAAAGTTTTGTTTTTCTCAGCCATGATCAGAATCTTATTTCTATTTCTGGTGTTGTATCACAGTCAATATTTTGACAAAAGTTTATTCATTTGATGCTAAAACACACAAAACTTTATTTTCATTATCATTATTTATTGCAGAGACACTGCAGTAGAGACACTAATAGTGCTCCAGATGACATAAGTAGATAAAATTCATATTTCTTTGAATTATCTGTTACATACAGTGGTGTGAAAAAGTGTTTGCCCCCTTCCTCATATCCTGTTCCTTTGCATGTTTGTCACACTTAAGTGTTTCGGAACATCAAACCAATTTAAACAATAGTCAAGGACAACACAAGTAAACACAAAATGCAATTTGTAAATGAAGGTGTTTATTATTAAAGGTGAAAAAATCCAAACCATCATGGCCCTGTGTGAAAAGGGATTGCCCCCCTTGTTAAAACATACTATAACTGTGGTTGTCCACACCTGAGTTCAATTTCTCTAGCCACACCCAGGCCTGATTATTGCCACACCTGTTCACAATCAAGGCATCACTTAAATAGGAGCTGCTTGACACAGTAAGGTCCACCAGAAGATCCTTAAAAGCTACACATCATGCCGAGACCCAAAGAAATTCAGGAACAATTGAGAAAGAAAGTAATTGAGATCTATCAGTCTGGAAAGGGTTATAAAGCCATTTCCAAAGCTTTGGGAATCCAGCGAACCACAGTGAGAGCCATTATCCACAAATGGCGAAGACATGGAACAGTGGTGAACCTTCCCAGGAGTGGCCGGCTGCCCAAAATTACCCCAAGAGCACAGCGACGACTCATCCAAGAGGTCACAAAAGACCCCACAACAACGTCCAAAGAACTGCAGGCCTCACTTGCCTCAGTTAAGGTCAGCGTTCATGCCTCCACCATCAGGAAAAGACTGGGCAAAAATGGCCGGCATGGCAGAGTTCCAAGGAGAAAACCACTGCTGAGCAAAAGAACATCAAAGCTCATCTCAATTTCTCCACAACACATCTTGATGATCCCCAAGACTTTTGGGACAACATTCTGTGGACCGATGAGACAAAAGTGGAACTCTTTGGAAGGTGTGTGTCCAAGTATATCTGGCGTGAAGGAACACTGCATTTCATAAAAAAAACGTACATATACCAACAGTAAAATATGGTGGTGGTAGTGTGATGGTCTGGGGCTGTTTTGCTGCTTCAGGACCTGGAAGACTTGCCGTGATAAAAGGAACTATGAATTCTGCTGTCTACCAAGAGATCCTGAAGGAGAATGTCCGACCATCTGTTCGTGTACTCAAGCTGAAACGAACTTGGGTTCTGCAGCAGGACAATGATCCTAAACACAAGCAAGTCCACCACCGAATGGCTGAAGAAAAACAAAATGAAGACTTTAGAGTGGCCTAGCCAAAGTCCTGACCTGAATCCTATTGAGATGTTGTGGTATGACCTTAAAAAGGCCGTTCATGCTCGAAAACCCTCTAATGTAACTGAATTAGGACAATTCTGCAAAGATGAGTGGGCCAAAATTCCTCCAGGACGCTGTAAAAGCCTCATTGCACGTTATCGCAAACACTTGGTTGCAGTTGTTGCTGCTAAGGGTGGCCCAACCAGTTATTAGGTTTAGGGGGCAATCACTTTTTCACACAGGGCCATGATGGTTTGGATTTTTTTTCACCTTTAATAATAAACACCTTCATTTACAAATTGCATTTTGTGTTTACTTGTGTTGTCCTTGACTATTGTTTAAATTGGTTTGATGTTCCGAAACACTTAAGTGTGACAAACATGCAAAGGAACAGGAAATGAGGAAGGGGGCAAACACTTTTTCACACCACTGTACTTACTTTATGCCTCACACATTTTTACATCTAACCAATTAAGGAAACTGAACAAAATTCTGTTTATCTTTAAATTTCAAAACTTCAAAAGTATCATAAACAGATGATTGTAAATTCATTCCAATAATACTGTCACGTATCTGGGAAATCTGGACTCTGGACATTTCCCATCAGCCACTGCACTGCACCACATGACCACATGCACCACAACTGCACCTGATTCACGTTTTTGTTAATGAGCACTCATGTGTATATATAGTATTTGTCTGCACTCTCTCCTTGTCTTTCATCGTCTGAGACTCCTGTCGGTGTGTTTTGTTTCTTGCCATAGTCTCTTGCCATAGTCTCTTGCCATAGTCTCTTGCCATAGTCTCTTGCCATAGTCTCTTGCCATAGTCTCTTGCCAAGTTGTCTTAGTGTTTGTTTAGTAGTCTATTTGTTTATATTAAATGTTTGAAATCTGCGACTGCTTCTGCCTCAACCTCCAAATCGTGACAGAATGAAAGACCGTGATTTGGAAGCAGTAGATTTTTTTTTCCCGATGGACGCCTGGTACAACAACTATGCGGAGTGGTATCTCAAGATCACGGAGCAGGGAAAAGGTCGAGGGTACTGATGGCTCAGAGTAGCCGCATACTCGGAATACCATCGCGGTACAGCGCATGCACCATACCACACCTGGCGCTCATTGTAGAATATGCCAAGTTACACGGGTTTGAGCACATGCTCGGAGATGAGACCGAATCCCGCCCTCCCTCCCCTCTTCTGGATGTCACTCTGCCTTCCCGTTCAGCTGAGGTCATCACGCAGCCGTCCCGTTCAGCTGAGGTCATCGCGCAGCCTTCCTGCTCGGCTGTGGATGTCGCTCTGCCTTCCTGCTCGCCCTGCCTTTGCGGCTGTGGACGTCGCTCTGCCTTCCTGCTCGGGTGTGGACGCTCTGCCTTCCTGCTCGGCTGTGGGGCGTCGCTCTGCCTTCCTGCTCGGCTGTGGACGTCGCTCTGCCTTCCTGCTCGGCTTGGTGGGGGAACTCGCGTTCCTCTTCTGCCCCAGGAGGAAGGAGGTCGCCCCGCTTCCATGCTCCGCCAAGGACGTCCTTTTGCCCCCCTGTGCCATTGTGGGAGCCGCTCGGTCTACTGGCTTTGTTGAGGACCTTTTGCCCGGGGGCCCGGGGCCGCCGGTGGGGGGGCCGTGTCGGTTTGGGCACTTCAGGAGTAGCGCCCTTGGGGGAGGGTTCTGTCACGTATCTGGGAAATCTGGACTCCATTTCCCATCAGCCACTGCACTGCACCACAACTGCACCTGATTCACGTTTTTGTAATGAGCACTCATGTGTTTATGTATAGTCTTTGCCTGCACTCTCTCCTTGTCTTTCGTCGTCTGAGACTCCTGTCTTTCATGTCGGTGTGTTTTGTTTCTTGCCATAGTCTCTTGCCAAGTTGTCTTAGTGTTTGTTTAGTAGTCTGTTTGTTTATATTAAATGTTTGAAATCTGCGACTGCTTCTGCCTCAACCTCCAAATCTTATACAGGAAAGATCTAGAATCTACTCACAATTTCACAAATTAAATCTCCACTGAAATGCATCAATTTCAACAGATGCAAAAAACAAACAAAAAAAACATGGTAATTATATAAAACATCAATTTGTGTTTTTCATAGTGTTTCCAAAAAAAAAAAAGGCAGGGTAGAGTTCTTAGCGTTAAGTGCACAGTAAAGATGCAACTTGACAAAAGGGCAAGCATACTGACTACAGTAACACATACAGAAACCTTTTTCTTTGTGATCAATGCCTCCAGTAGTGCCACCTCATTAGTAGTATAGCCAAAGCCTTGAGATAAAACTGTGATGTGTACAGCCCAAATATACTGCTCAAAAAAATACACTTGGAACACTTGGAGTTACATTGTGCTGTTTAAGTGTTCCCTTTATTTTTTTTTAGACACACAGAGACACACTGCGTGGCATGGCTCAGGTCTACACTGTTTTAATGAGATTTCCCCTTGATTTTAATCAGATACAAAGTAACTAGTAACTTGAGCAGTCTTATCATCATATACGTTATTACACTTACTCATTTATTAATATTATTACTTTTACTTTCCACCACATAATTTTCCTATGAGGTTGCTCTACCGGATCAAGCGACCTACAGGTGTGACAATGTCTTGGCCAAAACAATAGCAGGAATGATCCACACACCAACCAAAATCTACAGGTGCAAATGGCCCGTAGCCCTAGGAAAACGCAAATCCAAAGTGTGGAGGAAATTCCACTGAACTACCCAAAAAATATATCAAATGAAACTGCACAAAAAGTTTATAAAAAAAACAAGAGACTGACAGAAAATTCAGAGACTCTATTTGCAGACCTCCATAAGGATGGCAGCACCAGCAACCTGTTTTTTTTTTTTTTCTTACATGAATAAACTCCATGCATGGCACAGGGCCATAATTTCAAACTTTCCTGCTACTGAAAGAAAAGGCATATGTGGGGGTTTCCAGCTAAAAAAATAAATAAATATATATAAGATATATATATTAAATGAGGAAGACACAACAACTGTCAGCATCAACATATAAAAGATAAATAAATAAAATGTTTCAATAAAAACAGAATTTGCAAATCTCATAAACCCCTATTCAATTCACAATAGAATGTAGAAAACATATCACATGTTGAAACTGAGGAACTGTACAATTTTAAGGGGAAAATTAGGTAATTGTCAATTTGATGCTAGCAACACGTCTCAAAAAAGATTGGTAAACCTCTGCCCATCATTACTTCTGAGAGACTAATAGATACTCTATTTATACTCAAAAATGATACCACATATTCGAGTTGTGGGACATTCGCTGCAGGAAGGATAAAAGCAAAGAAAAAAAATATAATACATGGCTACTTAAGGCTTCCGTAGGATTGGGTTCAGCAACAAATAAATAATTTGTGTATTTGGAGAGGATGAATCCTTTCTCTCATTTGTAAGTCGCTTTGGATAAAAGCATGTGCTAAATGAATAATGTAATGTAAATGCAACTTTTTTGCCCCCCAACTATAATTACCAAACAGCAGCACTTCTCTCTGAGTAAAATGCTTTTGCCTCCATTGCGATGTCATAGACTGCAAATACATACAAATAACTTGACCTGGATAGATTTTTTGTGACTCTCCAAGTTTAATGCTTCTGCTTAAAGATGATAACTGCTTATTAATCACCCAGTACATTTGCATGTGAATCCAAAGCTATTGAAGCTACAGCATATGCATTTTACCCTGGATTGCACAATTAAATAAATGACATTCCTTTTCTTAAAAATATATATTTAAAAAAGTTCTTGGTACATTCACTAACTTAAAAAAAATGTTGGTCTCAATTGTAACTGGTGGTACAGTGAAATAGGTCAGTAAGAATCAGTTGCTCAATAAGACTCATAAAATTGTAAAAAAAATATATATATATATATATATATGTAGTAAATTTTCCCCCCTAATTTGAACAATACAAACAGTATTTTGAATAGACAGTGATTTCAGTCATTGTAAAATCACAAACATGACACTTGTGAATAAAAATTTGTATATATTAAATTAAACAATTTATAATATAGTTGTCTTGAATCTCTGCAGAATCTCTCTTTAAAATTTAAAGTAACGTTTTTGTGTTTAGTTTGTATTCTGTTTCTGAATAAATAAGCATTATGTCATCAAATCACAAGCCTGTTTTGATTTGATGGTCAGAATCAGTACTAAATTACGAATAACCGAAAAATAACAAAAATGGCACTTTTATATATGCAATTTCTTAAATCATTAGTATCAAAAGATAGCTTAATAGTGAAAAACATAATAATTGTTGGAATTATACGAATGAATGACAATAACTTGCTAATAGTCCATCAACTGAATCTTTCTAATTGGCATGGTCCTCCAGTCAGTGTTCACGTGGAATTCATTCAATGTTACCTCTATTAACTTTCTACAGTAAACAAACAAAAAAACCCAAGCAAACCCCGTTCACTGGTAAACCTGCATGTTACCACTCCACTATCCTAGCACACATACAAAGCCTCCATAACATAAATACTATAGTTATTGTACCTGTACTATGAGACTCGATCATGCTCACGTTATATTTGACATAATCTTATAATTAGAAACTTGTTTAAATTAGGTTTATCATGTTTTGATGAGAAACATAATATTTTTATGTGAATCATTCGACCACACATTCCATTTCTTAATGACCATGGTGCAACACATAACAGTACACAAGTCTACATAAAGTGCAAACACACAACAGTGTGAGACAAGTGCAAAACAATAAATACACTGAACAAAACAATGAATACAGAGGACATTAAATACACAGGACAATACATACACAGAACATGGACAGTAAACTGTAAACATCGATTGTAAATTGTAAGCTATTGTGTAATGTAGCAGCACAAGTATAGCAGTAAAACTGGCAGCAAATTAAGTTCCTTAAGTGGCTGATGGAGCTTTGTAAAGTGCAGAGTGCAGTACTGAGTCTTACTGGGTTAGTGCATGTGCAGTGGTATGAGTCATACTGGGTTAGGTGTTTGATTAGCCCGGGTGAGCGTTGGGAGGCAGGGTGTTGAGTAATCTGAGTGCCTCAGGGAAGAAACTGTTGTGGAGTCTGCTGGTGGTGGCACGGGTGCTTCTGTATCTTCAGCCAGATGGCAGGAGAGTGAATAGTCCATGAAAAGGGTGAAAGGAGTAATCCTCATTACTGGTGGCTTTGCAGTGGTTGTTGAAGGAGGTGTTAATGGTGGGTAGAGAGACCCCGATGATCTTTTCACAATTTCTCACAATTCCCTGTAGGGTCTTGCAGTCGGAAGCTATACAGTTCCCATACCACACGGTAAGACGTTAGGATGCTGAAGAATGATTATTAAAGGAATTACTGTCACTCAGAGCTTATGCGCAGCAACTATACAGAATTCTTTTTTTTTCCTACACAGTTCATTAATTTCATGAATAGAATATGTAAATATTCATATTTTTACTTCAGAAAAATCTAATTCTTTCTGAATCTTAATATTATACTGTAGAAATCATGACAGTTAATTGAGTACATTTTACTATACTAAAAAGTAATTTTTTTCAGTGAATAAAACACATTGCAATCACAGAAAAGATTGAACAAATGTTATATAAACTTGTCCTTATTGCCAGTTGAGAAATGACTGTGAGATACAATAATCACAATGAGTGTTTTGGCTGGCCAAAACACCAGCAAACTCTTGACACAAAATCAAAGGTTCCTCAAATGTCACTTCTTGTCTGTCTATTCAATTTGAATATATGTTGGATCCCCCCATGCATATAAGAGCCACTGCTAACCCCCCACATTTATGCATTTATGGCATTTGACAGACACACTTATCCAGAGTAACTTACATTTCTCTCATTTATACAACTGAGCAATTGAGGGTTAAGGGCCTTGCCCAAGGGGCCAACAGTGGTAGTTTGACAGACTTGGGGCTTGAACATCTGATCAGTAACCCACTGAACCACCACTGCCCCATATGTAAGATGTTGTCTGTTAATGTAGTGATCTAGATTTATTTTTTCTCAGCCCTTACTGTTATTGAAAGAACATACTGATATAAGAATGGTTTATAATTGCCCATCCATCCATCTTCAACTGCTTATTCCTTCTTCAGGGTTGCGGGGAACCTGGAGCCTATCCCAGGAGGCATCGGACACAAGGCAGGGTACACCCTGTCCATCGCAGGGCACAATCACATACACACTCACACTGGGGGAGGAAACCGGAGTACCCACAGCACGGGGAGAACATGCAAATTCCGCACAGACATGGCCCCGGCGGGAATCGAACCCCGCACCCTGGAGGTGTGAGGCGAACGTGCTAACCACTAACCCTGGTTTATAATTGTATCTTTTACGGACTGAAGATTGAAGAATTTGCTTTTATAAACTAGGGTATTGCTGCATTGCTGAAAGACCATATAGATATTCAGTGCACAATGTTGTTTTTCTGCTAAACCTCCTCCTACAGATATGTCAGGTTAAGCTTTACAATTGCAAACACTCCTCTTTTCAACAATCCCGATTTCAAAATGGATAATAAAGGTCTTTTCCATCATAAGTATAATACACAGCTGTGACTTGATGTTACAATAACTAAATCAAATACATTATTTCAGGGATATTCTTTAAAAAAAATTGAGTAAATATCTAAAGAAATATTTTCTTGAAGCTGCAGTGCCTCTCATTTGAAATGCAGGAATAAGAGAAGTTTCTCATTGAATTTTATTTACCTTACAGCACATAGTTTCTTTTTCCACAGATCTTCTCCCCACAGGACTCAGCCAAGCAGAAATAATGTAATCACAGGCTCTAGCAAGAGTCTATTTCACATCTCTCTGTATTCAGTCAAAAGAAATCTTGGGCACTGGCAGCATCAAATGATCAAACTTGTTCCATCTTTGGTGTTACAATGTCAACTTCTTTTCACATGCTGCATGTGAGGCCACTTCTTCCAACACTAATATGAAGGCCAAACCATCACTTTTAAAATTAGGACACTCATTATATGTGTGTTAACAAGTGATTACTATTTTGAAAGCCTGGGTGGATCATACAGAGTATAGAGTGGTGATGTCATTCTATAAAGCCCTCTGAACTAATGTTAGCATTAACTACTGGTAGAAAGGAAATAAAAATAAAAAAAATAAATAAATAAGAACTAGCAGAAGGACCATTGGTTGTTTTTAAATTTGTCTATGTAAGGGATTGCAAATTGATATCAAATAACATCCATCCATAGTTGTAAATACAATCTATAAATGAAATCTTTCCCTTCTAAGAATATAGAAGAAGGTTCCTGACATATCATCCTTATATTTTTTGTCACATGATAGAATTCAATCCTTTCAACATTGTGGTTATAGATTGAAAGTGACTGTCCACCACACCACTCCCACAGTGAGACATTTTCCAAAACTCTGTAATATAATTACTCATGCATTCAGACATGAATTTGAAGAGATGGAGCACTGAATATTGATTTTCATTTAAACCCTCAAACCCCTTTAAAACTGAATGCCAAGCAGTGGGGATGTCTCTAGTTACGAGTAATGCTTTTATTGAAAAAAAAAATAAACCCCACAGAGATTGTCAGGCAAAAAATAAATAAATAAAAAGAAACAGGCAGAAGGTTATAGTTAACATATGGCATCAATTTCACCTCATAGTTAAAAAAATAAAATAAAATAATCAAAGAATTGTATATACAATTAAAGCTTTTTTTAAACTTACTAAACAAACACAAAACAATCTGAATTAAGAACAAAACTGTGATGCCTGCTGTCTCTGCTATTTTTTGCATATAATTAAATTTTCTTTTCATTCACACCAGTTCCCTTTCATGGGGAACTCAATGATGCGTGAGCTACACGCAATGTCTTGTTCCCTTCTCAGGGAACAGGGTTACATGTGTAACCCAGACATTTTCTTTGCTCTTGTTTCCAAGTTCTTTGTTTAAGATTACAAAAAATATGAAAAGATTTTCACACAGATCAGGGGTGGGATTAAAGTCTTCACTGGTCCACTGCTTCTAAACTAACAGCTGTTCTCAAGCCATTGAATAAGCTGGGAGTAGATGATGTCACAGATGTGTGACTTTACTGTTTGAATATGTTGTGAGCAGGTGAACATGGACAATCCCACACAGCAACAAGTAATCAATATAAATTCATCTTGGAAATTTGTAGATTCTTTTTGTTGACCATAATTGATGTTCACAATACTTCGTGAATTTGACGTCATGATAACTGTTAAAAACCAGAATTGAGAATTCAGGGAACCATAATCTAGGATGTGCGATTGGGGTTGGGTGCGAGGGAGGGGGGGTGTTATGAGTGTGTATTCGTGTGAATATGTGTTCCAGATACAAGCAGTCAGTTATCAGGTGAGAATGAACATCATGATAGATCTGTCCGGTCAGTGAGAACTGGAGTCAGATTTGAAACCAGTTGAAACCAGATTTTTTAAATCAGTTTTATTTTGATACGTATGACACAATATAACATTAAGATTATATGAAAAGGGTTTTTACTGTTATAAAAATACAGATTTGTGAGCCTTAGCAGATCTGAAGGTCTCAGAATAAACATGAAAAACATGTCATCGTTGTCGTCTGTGATTCTGGCCAATCGTGAAATAGCTGTTTTGTCATCAGAGCTCATGCAGCCACTCTGGAGAAGCTGCACTGGCTGATGGAGCCAGCTGCTCTCATATCACTATCATCATACTTTGATGCCATATGTCACAGTGACGTGACCTCGGCATCCCTATCAAGTCGGACAAAAATTCTAACCAGCATGCACTGCTTCAAGTCAGCCGCTGATTGGTCTGCACCACATGAAGTCCTACACACCTAGATGTTGTGTGAAGTGTGAAGTATAGACCGTTTCAACCATGTTGGAAAGCTGTGGTGCATACTGGGTGATGGAGTTTGTCACTACTGACACAGAATAGGACATGTATACTTCACTGTTACTTGATAATACCTCCAAATTTTTACAATAATATTGTAACACTAAAGTAATTCACCAGAATTTTTTAAATATACTGCATTCTTAGTGTATGAGTGATTAATACAGGCAGTGATTTTCATATTTTTCCATGTACTGAGAAAAGGATAATGGACAATGTGCCTACTTGAAATTCACTTACAGAATTTCAATAACTGTTTAAACCAGGGGTGCACAATACGTCGATCGAGATCGTCCGGTCAATCGCAAAGGAAGTGCGGGTAAATCGCCATTCATATATATATATATATATATATATATATATATATATATATATATATATATGTTAGCGTCGATGTACAGGACAGCCAGTCTGAGATCTTGTCTTTTCTCTCTCCACACGTGTGGGATCAAACTCGCCAGCGCTAAAGGCTAGCGAGCGAAATCACTGAGTTAACTTCCCAATTTATTCCTACTGAAAAAAGGGTACAAAATGATTGAGGTATTGGGATCAAGCAAGAAACCGAAGACTTATCACTTCCATGGGGATTAGGAGGATTTTTTCATGATGTCATATTCGAAGTGCCTTTGTCTGATCTGCCAAGCTACCATTGCTATTCCGTATAAGGGAAATGTGGAGCGGCACTTTAGGACAGTTCATAAACACTAATACACTGACTTCCCTACGAAAAGCGAGCTGAGAAAGAGGAAGGTGAAGGAACTAAAATCACATTGTTGTGGTTGATTCACTCACATTGAAAATTGCAATGCTGTTTCACCTGAACTCGTCTGAAGTGGAGGATGAGATTTTGAAACTACAGACTCAACTCAGCAGTCTTCCCCATGATTGTGTAGCCTACAGAACTAGACTGAGAGACCATTTAAAGGCCTTTGCAGGTGTTTTGAGTTAATTAGCTGATTAGAGTGTGTCAGTTAGTCAAAAAAGTGTGAGTACCCCTGGTTCAAACTATATGAAAACATACAATTTAAGTTTAAAAGTACAATCACTGCATTAATAAAATATACATAGTGTATCTTACAAAAACTGTCATAACATTATTGCCAAAAGTATGTAGACAACTCAAAAATTAAATCCAAAATTGAGTTGGTCCTCCATTTGCTGCTATAACTGTCTCTACTCTCCTGGGAAGGCTTTCTACTAGATTGCGGAATGTGACTGTGGGGATTTGTGAGCATTTGTGACGTACGGCACTGATCTTGGGCAAGAAGGCCTGGTGCACAGTCTGTATCCCAGTTGATCCCAAAGGTGTTCAATGGGGTTGAGGGCAGGTCTCTGTGTAGGCCACTTAAGTTCTTCAACACCAATCTTGGCAAAGCATGTTGTTATGGCCCATGATTTGTGCATAGGGTCATTCAACATTGTCATGCTGGAACATTTTTGGGCTCCTTAGTTACAATGAAAGGAAATTGAATTGCTACAAAATACAAAGACATGCTAGACATTTTGGGGAAAGTTCACATACGGACACAATGGTCAGGTGTGCACATAGGTATACATATTTAGCTCCACATAATTGGTAATTCAAAACGTTCTTCTTGATTAAATAAAAATGGTGCCATATTGAAAATACTGTATGAATGATGCAGATTAAAGCCTGATTTGGAAATAACTTCATGAATGATTTAATAAATTATTTATTTTACTTTAACATTGTCTTAGACTACTGATTCCAATTAGGCTATATGCCATTATGTCCCTGTTGCAGATGTGCAGATTCCTTTGTCAGTGCAGTTTTCAGAACAAAGAGGTGTACTGTGATCAAGAATAATGAATTTGTGGGATTAGACCATGCCACTGGCCTGACCTCATCTCAAGAACGTTGCACAAGCACAGACTGGCCATTGGGAAGTTCTGGAATTTTCCTGGTGGGCCGGTCTTGTTAGGGCCGGTGTTTTTTCCCCCAACCTCAGCATTATATAGCTTATATACAGATATTCAATAGGTTATCTTAGCTGCAGCGACAGGCTGGGCTGGTGCAATCTGTAATACTAGGTAGTAGTTGCCATCACAACTGAAAGTATCTAGCTCTTGGGCAGTTAGTATCTAGAACTTGTTGCTGAAACAATAATAGAAAGAGAAAACCTGCAGCCGGCGGTGCAGAGAAGGTGCACCAAAAAGAAAAATGCTTTGCTTTTTGTTGGCTAACACTGCAAAGTGTGCTAAAATAATAGATTTATTTAAGCAGTCTGCAACATAGCAGATTTATTTAAGCAGGTGCTTTGTCATGCTTACATCCTACAGATGCGGCCATTAAAATGCACGAGAAAGAGAACGTGATCCTGCAGTATGCTGCGGTATGCTGCGGTATGTCACGGTATGTCACTCAGTCAGTCAGCGCGGGAGAGACAAGACCGTTAGGTGGCAGTTGTGTCATATTCTTTGAGTGAGCAGACTGATTTCTAAAGGTGTAGTCAGCATGATATTACATTACATTGAACAGTTAAATGAATTAACTCCTCTTGATGGATAATGTCATATTTTATTTAAAAATTAAGGCTCTGACCACCATATTTGACCACTTTTTATTAGAGTGTTAGTATTATAATGGAAGTACTTTCATAATTTCATTGGACAGTAATGGAGGCTAGCTAGTACATCACTCCCCTGGCCTCAAGTGACACACTAGCGACCTACAGCGTGCTATAGGTAGTACACATTAGAATTTTCTTTAGCACGTCCGTCTCCCATACCGGTTGACGCTGGTTTGAGCTACACTCTGAGCAGACAGACCTGAACAGGCAGACAAGAGCACGTTTCAAAAATAAGATGATAAATTTATCATAAGAGCTAACAATATTCGTTCAATGTTCTGAATCTTAAGAGAAAAAAGGGACAAAGAAGGGACAAAAGCATGAATGGTTCTGAGTCATACCTTAAGAGGAAAATGGAGAAAAAAGGGAAAGAAGTACAGATGATTCTGAGTCATCCCTCAAGAGGAAGAAAATAGAGACAAGGGACATGATCATGGATTGTTCATCAGAGGTGGGTCATAACATGCTACATTTACTTCGTTACATTTACTTGAGTAACTTTTGAAGAAATAAAATGTACCTTTAAGAGTAGGTTAAACTCGCCATACTTATACTTTTACTCAAGTTAAATTTTAATCACAGAAATGTACTTTTACTTTGCTATATTCAGTGGCATTCCTCTATTACTGTTAAATATGAATGAAAATATGTAGTTTCAATAATTAGTTTATATCCTGTATAATGAGGTCGCGAGTCTCTCGATACGCTATAGCGGTTTGAATGCAAGCGCAACAACCGCTCACTATTTTTTGCGGCTCAATCCTGGAAGATAAATGGTTGAAGAGGGGGAAGAAGCGAGCGTGTCGACGTAGGCAGGACACACACACACACACACACAATTTCTCTCTACACACAATTTCTCTTCTGTTTCATAGTCTGTTCTTTTGTTCTCTGTTGTCTTGTTTAAATGCAGATGCTGACACGTTTGAGTTGTTGACATGTGAAAATAAAGACAGTCAACTGTTGGGAAAGTGTTTGTTCTTTTGAATGTGTGTGAGATATTGTGTTGAAACTGACAGGTTCTGTGTTATTGTACCCATCACATGACTGGGATATGCTGCTACATCTTTAACCCAGGTTTTATATCATATAAACATAAAAGACAAGAACAGGTGTGACTTATAGTTCTCTATGTAGTCTGAGATTTAGGATATTCCCTTCATTATAATCAGGTCTGAAGTAACTAGTAACTTGCTAGTTGAGTAGTTTTCTCATTGGACACTTTATTACTCGTGCTCAAGTAATTATTAATATTATTACTTTTACTGGTACTTTAATTACTTTATACGTAGATTTACTTGTACTTGAGCATATTTTTTGGCCACTCCACCCACCTCTGTTGTTAATGAGCTATAGATCTTGAGGGGAAATAAAAAGAAAAAATAATGAGCAAATGAACACTGCAATATGGCAAGGTTGTCTTGGAAATTTCCTTTATTTGTGAAACCGCACAGGCGACTTCAAATATAGAGTAGTCATGAGGTTAGTAGACGTAACAGGTATAAAGAGATGGTTAATTGTACAAAACATTGTTGGTGTGTGAGTGAGACGAGCACAAGGAGCAAGAGGGGATGTGTGGCCCTAGCAGCCACAGGCCACACAGCACACCTTACTCAGGGAGAGAGGCTTTACTAACTGTCATTGTTGTAAACTGTGGCAACATCTCAGATTGTGAGTTTGTAATGAAGATGTGTGCGTTTTTATATGTATATTCTGATGCTTCAACTTAGTGTGAGAGACATTTATAATATGAATGCCCTTCAGACATTGTTACATTCTGATTTTTAAATTGCTTTCTGCTTCATATGTATGATACACTGTGGTCCAAACGTCTGAGACCACATTGAAAATCTGGGATTTAAAATTGGAAATCAACAGAAGGTTTATGAATTTATTTAAAACAAAGAAAGATTCTGCACTATTTCTGTGTCCCTATTTAAATGTAAGCAAATTTGTAATATTGACCATGTTAGACCATGTCTTCTATTGAAGCACATGTTCAGATGACACTCCGATGGTTTTGATCTAAAATAGATCGGAAGTTTTTGAACAAACTTGTGGAATCCATTCCAGCTTGAACACAAAGTCATTAAAGAAAAAAGGAGACATAGCAAATACCAACAAACTCTGAAATGATTTGTATAAATTGTAAATGTTCTACTTTTCACTCATGTTGTTGTCAATAATATAATCTGTAATTAACATTTATATATTAAATTCGAAAAGAGTGCAATATAAAAGCACTTTCACTAGCAGTCTTACACTTTTGGACCCCACTGCATAGACTGTAGCCTTGTGAGTGTAATTATAATAATGAATCTAATTAGGAGTATCACTGAAAGTTATGTACTTAAGTAATGTGGTAATCCTAATGCTTCATTGCACTGTGTTTTATGGAGACTTTCTTTTTTTGAAAGCTAAGGAAGAATAAGGAATTCTTTTCAGAGTATTTTTCACTATATATCACTATGATATTATTACAAGATTCCAGATGGCAGAAATGTGAGTAGTTAATTGATCATGGAGAATCATGTCAACTAGCAATTAAATTGGAACAAAGGTAAATACTTACTCTTCTTACACAAAACTGGGAGTTTTCGGTGTCCTGGTTGCTAAATAATTCCCACTGTTTATTTAGTAAAACCAAAATTTTGTTGTAATATTTATTGACAAGTCTAACTTTCTTGACAAGTCTAAATTTATTGATAAGTTCCTAGTATGTAGGTTTCGATTATTTTCTCAGTACAGGGAAATATCCATCTATTCATTTTCTGTACTGCTTATCTTACACAGGATTGTGGGGAGCCTGGAGCCTATCCCAGGGGACTTAAAGCATAAGGTAGGGGCCAGGTTGCCAACCCATCACAAAGCACAACCTTGCACACACACTACAGACAATTTAGACATGTCAGTCAGCCTACATTGCATGTCTTTGGACAGGGAGAGGAAACCCCCAACAGATCACAGACAGATCGCAGGTTGGAATCAAACCCCCAATCATAGCAATGTGTTAGTAACACAATGTAAGGCAAACGTGTAACACAATGCAAGGCAAATGTGTTAACCACTAAGCCACTATGCTCCCCACAGAGCAACATATCAAAGTTATTGTCCACAATAGACTCCTTAAAACTGTACTGTTCAAAGAAAGTTGCTTCCAAATGAGCCAAGGTCGAGTCAAGGTCGTGTTTAGCTGCAACTTCTGCTGTAACTAATTAATAGTATATAGTTTGTCTACAGAAATTATTAAGCTTCAAATGCTGCAACATTGACATATTTCATGCTTGTCCATGTTTAATCACAGGTTTATTATTATAATGACCTCAAATCAACACTTATTCTGTGTGAATAAGAATGCTTGCATCTTAGTGTTAAAACACACACACACACACACACACACACACGCACGCACGCACGCACGCACACACACACGCACACACACACTGCGTGGCATGGCTCAGGTCTACACTGTTTTAATGAGATATCTTTCAGTCTTTGTGAAATACTTCCCTGAAGCACACTGAGAACTGAGGTGTTAAATAAACATTAATTTCTCAATTTCACATCTGCCTTGGCTTTCATATATTTAGAGATGCCAGTGCACACCAAAAGCTATCCTGAAATAGTTCACCATGACTGTTATGAAATGTGTGGAAATATTTGGATTTTTTCCCCTGTCAAATTTCTAATTTCACTGTAGCATGTTCAACACATTTATTAAATTCTTAATGAAAAAGACTGATATTTTGAATAGACCAAAATTATATTGAGTCTATTAAAGTGGCTCATACATACAGAAATGTTTTTCTTTTTTCTGCCACAAAACCCAATAGTACACTAATAGGAGGGTTTTAAAAACTCACTTGTGATCTGACTCAAGTTAAACAAGGTCAGATTTGTTTGTGTCCAAAGCACAGGAGCATAAACCATGTAAAAGAAGCACTCTTTTAATGTGGCAAGAGTGCACATGGCATAAAAGATGCATTTCATCAAAGAGAATAAGAAGCTCATGCACAGAGACTGATAAATGATTCAACAGCTATTAAAACTCACTAACCATGTTATAAACTGACATTCCAAAACAATACATTTTGAATTAGCAATTTTTAAAAATCTGGACATGGAAAGAAATGAAACCTGGAAAGGAATAAGACATGAGGAGCCATGCTGTTACATGAAAATAATCCATGCCAGGTTGGTGCGAAGAGCAATTTCCAGCATGAAGTGGATGATTTTCCTATAACAGTTATGTGCCATTCCTCCGACACTACGGCGATTTGCCTATTATTATAATTGTAAAATTTTTTTTAATGAACGGCTTTTCAACTATATATAGTTGAATATGTTGAATGTTATGGAACATCTGCAAAACAAGTTCCTGTAGCATGTATGTTTATGTATGTATGTATGTACGTATGTTTATGTAAATGGTAAATGTGCACTTATGTTATAGCAGCCTCTCCTTATCTTTACATTAAAGTTTATACGGCAAAAAATGCAGGGATAAAAGCTTGTCATGAAACCAGAAAGTGCAAAGTCCTCATCGTGAAGACTTCCTGTGTTGGAAAACTTACTCACTCAGCTCAGAGTTAGTGCCATAGGTAACTTTTAAACAACAGTTCTACGAACAGGAAATTAATATTAATTAAACAACATTTCAGACAAAAAATGGACAAATGTTCTGTTTATTTTAGCTGGAAATAAATCCTAACGGAGCTACACTAACTTATAGCATGTCAGCTACCTGGCTTTCAAGCTTATATTGATATGTACTTTCCCGTTAAAGGTGCTTCTGGTAAAATTGGCATCCTTTCTTCCTTTGCATGTTCATCTGATGAGCTTTCATATTTTAAGTCAAAAGTTATATTCATGAAACGTATTGCTTTCCATGTCTGCTGATGATGACACTAACTCTACTGTAGTTACCGTTTCAAACTAGGAAATGAAATTTTACGTGGTGAACACAGATGAGTGGCATGATACACTGAAAAGTCGCAGTATGGTTATAAGAAATATAGGCACTCTTGCAACGCTGCAAAACCAATCAAATTAGTGGACTGGAACTAACTGATGTATGAAGGAATATATACAGAATATCCAGGGTTTATCAAGGCTTACATTATGCATGTTTCTGGAAAAATAAATAAATAAATATATAAATGCATTACCTCAAGTATTGAACATACATATTTTAGATTCATGTAGTTTAGTTAGTTAAATCTCTTTTCCCATTAACATAATTTAAGAAATTCAATAGAAGACCAACATTTGCCATGTTGAAACAGGAATTTAATTTCTGTTCAAGTCATTTGAAGTTACTGACGTAGAACAATACACCCTCTTCATATATTGTCTTCATGTGTTCCAACTTAGACAAAAATTGTAATTTAGTGGGGCATGGTGGTGTAGGAGGTAGCGTTGAGCATCAAAGCTCCAAGAAATCAGGTCCACCCTGAGACTGGGTTACACTCTACATGGAGTTTTGCATGTGCTCCCTGTGTTTATGTGGATTTCCTCTGTGATATCTGGTTTCCATTCACCTGAGAAAAAAGTACAAAAAAACAAAAACAGCAAACTGTAAATTCTGGGTATTAAACCTCCAGTGTCTACACTCTTGGAAAAAAAAATGTTTGTCAGGGCATCTTGGACAGATCTTATTTTCCTAAAGACATTCTACATTGAATGGTATCTTAAAGGTAAACTGTTGGTCTTACATAGTTCCCTTGACAAACAATTTAGGGTTCTGGTTATTTTTTCTAAAATGATCACACTATTTATATCTTAATATACTGGTTGGTGCTTTCATATTATTTTCATATCCTTCTATGAGTAATATAGTGTGTGCTGACTCACGGGGAAAGACGTTAGTGGTAGACTTATGAATGTGTGTAATGACATAGTAATAGTATAGTAACAAGTTTGTTGTACAAACTTTACAATCTTTTTTGTAGTTGCTACCAAATAAGTAAAGTTGTAAATGTTGTAATTGCTGTTATTGTAATTTTACACTCTAACAAGTATAAAAAATAATGTTAAAACATTTTAATATAAAACAATTATAATCATAATATATGAATAATTGTAGTGATGAGTGAATAATTAAATAAAATAATAATAATTTTTTTTTGTCACAGCAGAATATTTCTAATAATTTAATGCTTTTATGCAAATATAATGTTTTATGAGAGTTATTTCCATTCCTCTAAAAAAAAGAAAAAAGAAAGAAATCAGCAACAACAAAGACAACAATGTAGTACTTCTACCAAAATTATATTGATTCAGAACTCTAAAATGCCAAATTACAAGTTTAAACTTTTTTTCTCTTTGATTGGTATGCTTTTAAAAACATAGGTGAAGCCTTACATACAAATCCTGTAAAGGACTCTAATTACAGAGAAACTAAATGATTCTAAATGTGCAAACTTGGTTCTTTTCATTTTCTTTCATCTTCTAATAAATATGCTGATAGTTTCATTGAAAATTAGAGCACTACAATCACACAATGTTGCTCTGTTAAATTCACACGTCTGACTACCATAAGATAACGTTTTAATCCAGGAAAATGCACGGAACCTTCTCTGTGTGATACCTGATAACAGTATTGTGTTACACTATTTGAAACAACATACATGACAAAAAATATCCAAATTCAGATCAATGAAATAACCATAACAAACCCCAAATATGTTTGTGCAACCTGTTTTTTGATATAACAAAGACATATCTGTAAAATAAAGTTTAATTTTTAGATTCTTCACAACTCAGAAAATTAATAACAAAGTTACTAATGTTTACTGAACACACACTTTGTGCTTATTCCTGACTTACATTTGCTTACAATTGTTTTATTGTTCCTGCAGCTGTTACTTATGATCAAACATACCACAATGCTTTAAATTCTCTAATCTGATTGGTCAGAAGCTTTCACAATAGTGCTAGCTGTAATTTAAATCACAGGGTTATATTAGTTCACTTGTTTGTATATTGTATTATAGTTCATTCTTATTATTTTTATAATAATAGATTAATAGTACATGTTATTGCATGTTGATAAACAGTCAGTGGTATTGTTTTGTTTTGGTGAAGATTTATTTCAAAGTTAAAACAGTGTCTCTCTAGAAAACACCTAGAAACTGTGATTCATGCTCTTGTTACATCACACTTGGTCTACTGTAATTCTTTGTATGGTGACCTTCCTTAATCTGCCTAATCTGGTCTGCAGCTTGTGCAAAATGCAGCAGCTAGATTTTTAGCAGGGATCAAAAAGGGGGATAATTTTTCCCCTATTCTGGCATCTCGTCACTGGCTTTCTGTGAAGTTTAGAATTGATTTTAAAATTCTAATTCATGTATACAAAGCTCCTTCTGGTTCTGCTCCACAGTACATCACTGGTCTTCTTAAGCTTTACTCTCCTTCTAGAGCATGCAATCAACTTCTTTTATCTGTCCACCATTGTCGGACTAAGACAAAGGGTGATCAAGCCTTTTCTGTGGTTGGTTCTAATCTTTGGAATGGTCTGCCTTTTCATGTAAGGTCCGCTCCATCTTTAGCTATTTTTAAATCTTCTCTTAGAACTTATTTTTATTCTATGTTTTATAATGTTATTTAATGTGATGAATTGTAATGTTTTGTGCAGTACAGCACTTTGGATCAACTGCTGTTGTCTTTAAATGTGCTTTATAAATAAATTTGACTTGACTTGATCAAAAAAAACAACCTTTTAATACTTGATATGGCAATGCCATGTAAGAAGATGTTTATTTCATATTTATGGAAAGAGTCTTTGGTGTTGGCGTCTAGAAAAGTCTTCAGACTTTGTATTTTCTAAAGAAAGGTGCAGTTTTTACTGTTTTAATATGATAACCTAAGTTCTTACAGACAAAATGGTTTCTCAGACTTTCCACAGCATTACATGTATCTATAAACAGACAAAAGTACCATATGCAGTTCACTGAATAATTGTAATCATTGGCAAATTGCTGTCGTATAAGAGGAATAAAACACTTCAAGACGTGCTGTTATCGGAAAATAATCACCTTACTGAGATTACACAGTAACTGAACTATCCCTTTGATTAATTTCCTATAACAGCACAACCCATCATGTTTTATTTTATCTTATTCCACAATAATATTTAAACAGTTTAATTCCTTACTTGCCTTACATTCTTTAATGTTGGACAAGACAAATTGTTTTTACTGAATAACATGTAATTTATAAATAAGTGTAACTTGTTAGCATTATGTTACCATTTTGTTATTGCAACAGTTTTATACTAATCATTCCCAACTGGAATATAACAGTAATTAATGGAAAATATCAGTTTATTTTATGACTAATGGTAGAAAATTACTTTATTTAGTGACAATTACAAATGGACACAATGTTTGTGGATAAGTATGCCTTGTTACCATAGCATTACCATTGCATTATTTATTACACACATTTATTACCTGTAAAAGACTAACAAGAAATTATTTAGTGAGAAAAAAAGGCAGTTTTAATTATAACTCAAATAGTTAAAACAGTTGATTCATTATTAAGTATGAGAGCATGTTTTCTATGAAATAAATAAATAATTTAAATAGAAAACACCTTTTTCTGTTTATAATGGCAGAACTTTAATTTATAAATACAGAGAAACCGATTATTACTGTTTTTCAGTTTCAATCATGTGTGTTTTGTTACTTTATTATTTACCGTATTTGTAATTGTATGGTGTGCTACTGTTCTGCTCACGTCAAAGCGCGTTGCAGATGTGAGAGTAAAGACTGCTCTCTGTCTGCACTCCAGTGTTCACTATTCTGTGGCTTGAGCAGCTCTGCTGTCAAGGGGACCATGGTTATTAAAAGATATTACTCTGCTTCCCATTTCCTAGGAAATCAAAGGATTATGAATCTTATTTCCTTCCCATAAAGATTAAATGAAAAATCAGTGGTCTAATGGATAGGCCTATTTTAATCTAACACATTAATACTTTAGTATGCAGGATATTATTGTTCTATTACAATGACTATAATTACTTTTATTTCATAATCTCTGTCAGTCCTGGAATTGCTCACTTGTTAAATACTGGATCTTGCCAGGAAGACCATTAATTACTGATCTCAGCGCTCCTATTTAGGCCAAGATGTGCCAGATACCAAGAAAACATAATTTATTATCATGTATGCCATATATGCAAGAAATTTTTTTTAAAAAAAAAAAAAAAAAAAAAAGTTTGCTATGACATTGAACATGCTTGTTTATCCGTGTCTGTTTGTTTGATGTCTGATGACATGGACATTTAATTTACAGCTTCTCCTCATGCTGTAATACAGCTTTACATCTCACAAATGCTGTTATATGTCTTTAGTTCATAGAGGCAGAGCTGGGCACAATTATAGAGGCTGTGAAGCTTTGATCTGTAGCATTAGCAATGGAATCCAAGTTATTTTTATTTACTAATAGTTAAAGAGGATGAGATTATACATTTTTGACAGAGCAACATGATTTTAAACAACCCGAAAAGAGTATCTGCCACCAGCGCGTGAAGGTTACAAAGGTCCAGTTTCAAAGGTTCTGGCTAAGTTATATTTCTTTATTTTATTTACAATTTCATTCATATGGAATTTAATAGACTCCAACCTCGTTGCTATTTTTTATTGAAAATTTCACGATATCAGTTGAGTTGAGTTAATTACCTAGAGATTTACAAAAAAAGCCTATTAATAATGTCCTAAGGAAATATAATAAAATTTTAAAGAAGATTACTTGAAATTGATTATTTGAAAAGTTCCTACATAGTACCTTTATAACTCATTCATAAGTATTGCATATATATTTTATAAACAGTGGTGGATTTACCAAATGTAAATTTGTCTAAAATAAGTTCATACAAATGGACTGAACATTCAGTTGCATCCTCCTATAAGAAGTAAATACCATAAGTACATCTCACAAATGTTGAAATACCAGGTTGACTCATTGTGCCTATACTTTGGTAGGGTAGCTACTTCCGATAGATATCTGAAATTGAATGCTCAGTCTATTTGTGTTCAAAATGATTAGAGAGCCCCATTCAAATTCTTTTTTTTTCATTTATGAAGCTCATATGCCAGCTGAATTAATAATTTCAACACTACAAACTGCAAATTCAAAACAAAATATTAATCAAATCTATATTTATACCACTCTTATGAAAGACTATGTATACCTTCTACAACTTAAAATGTAAAAACTAGAAAAAACAAGTTAAAATCTTACAGGATATGGATAAAAAATACAGTAACACAAAAACTTCAATTAACTCATAATGACAATTGGTAGTTGTTGTTCTATGTAAAGACAAAGTTGTACAAATCCAATTCCATCATAGAGGTTTGAAAGCCATTAAGAACTGTTCCAGCATAGATTTATAAAACTTTTAGAAAATAAATTTAATTTATAATATATTTATAAGATATGCATTGCTTGCTAATGTGTTATGAATGATCTATTTAGCTACCCTTCAAAGAAGCTACCCTTCTTTTTTTAAATGTAAGACCAAGTAGTTTTTTCATGTTGTAAAGTAAATAAAGTGCTTCATAAAGTACTACATCAAGCTGACTGCTCAAGAACAAACTCTGGGATCCAACAACAAATACAGCTTTAACAAGTACACTAAGGAAAGGTGTTGTTAAGTTGTTTAATTCACACATTGACAGAGAAGAGCGCAAATGTAATCAAAGATAAAGTGTAAGTCAGACAATTATTGCACCTATTCAGTATAATAAATTCTACTCAGCAATATTATTTGGTGTCAGAAAATTAAGCACAATTGTGTGAAACACTGCTTTAGTATCATTCCAGAAAATCATTTCTGGAATAAAACAAATAAAATAATATAATTTGATAATAAGAATTTATATAAAGGTTCTCAAGTTTCCTCACACTGTCCAAAACACTCAGTATGGCTAATTGGCTATGCTAAATTTCCCATAGGTGTAAATGTGTGAGATGGATCGATGCCCCATCTAGCCTGAATTTGTCTGCATTGTGTCCAGTGTTTCCAGGACAGGGTCTGGATCCACCACTACTCTGACCAGTATAAAGTGGTTACTGAAGATAAATGAGTGAATGAATGAATGATGCAAGTTTCAATGGAGCACAAAGGGAAAACATATCTTGGTAATACTTTATTACAGTCCATCCTACTAACCATCTGTAAACTATCACAAAGCACTATCATGACTCTGTCGATGGATGTTTATATCTTTCAACAAGATATATTTTTGATTGATATCAATAAAAAATGCACTATATTGCCAATGGTTTGTGGACACCTGACAATTACAAATACAGTATATGTACAGTATCTCACAAAAGTGAGTACACCCCTCACATTTTTGTAAATATTTGACTATAACTTTTCATGTGACAACACTAAAGAAATGACACTTTGCTACAATGTAAAATAGTGAGTGTACAGCTTGTATAACAGTATACATTTTCTGTCCCCTCAAAATAACTCAACACACAGCCATTAATGTCTAAACCACTGGCAACAAAAGTGAGTACACCCATAAATAAAAATGTCCAAATTGGGCACAATTAGCCTCCCCGGTGTCATGTGACTTGTTAGTGTTACAAGGTTTCAGATGTGAATTGGGAGCAGGTATGATAAATTGGGTGTCATCACTCTCACACCCCCTCATACTGGTCACTGGAAGTTCAACATGGCACCTCATGGCAAGGAACTCTCTGAGGATAGTAAAAAAAAAAAAATTGTTGCTCCACATAAAGATGGCCTAGGCTATAAGAAGATTGCCAAGACCCTGACACTGAGCTGCAGCACGCTGGCCAAGACCATACAGAGGTTTAACAGGACAGGTTCCACTCAGAACAGGCCTCACCATGGCCGACCAAAGAAGTTGGGTGCACATGCTCAGCATCATATCCAAAGGTTGTCTTTGGGAAATAGATGTATGAGTGCTGCCAGCATTGCTGCAGAGGTTGAAGGGGTGGGGAGTCAGCCTGTCAGTGCTCAGACCATATGCCACACACTGCATCAAATTTGTCTGCATGGCTGTCATCCAAAAAGGAAGCCTCTTCTAAAGATGATGCAAAAGAAGGCCCACAAACAGTTTGCTGAAGACAAGCAGACTAAGGACATGGATTACTGGAACCATGTCCTGTGGTCTGATGAGACCAAGATAAACTTATTTGGTTCAGATGGTGTCAAGCATGTGTGAAGGCAACCATTTGAGGAGTACAAAGGCAAGTGTGTCTTGCCTACAATCAAGCATGGTGGTGGGAGTGTCATGGTCCGGGGGTGCATGAGTGCTGCCGACACTGGGAAGCTACAGTTCATTGAGGGAACCATGAATGCCAACATATACTATGACATACTGAAGCAGAGCATGAGCCCCTCCCTTCGGAGAATGGGCAGTATTCCAGCA
This sequence comes from Ameiurus melas, assembly GCA_012411365.1. Lineage (NCBI taxonomy): Eukaryota > Metazoa > Chordata > Actinopteri > Siluriformes > Ictaluridae > Ameiurus > Ameiurus melas. The sequence continues at coordinate 17,287,552 of CM022754.1, read as the reverse complement.
TGATAACGACCACTGCCTTCGTAGGAAGCTGAGGGTGAAAGTGATGGACTGGCCAAGCATTTCTCCAGACCTAAAACCTATTGAGCATCTGTGAGTCATCCTCAAACGGAAGGTGGAGGAGCCCAAGGTCTCTAACATCCACCAGCTCTGTGATGTCATCATGGAGGAGTGGAAGAGGACTCCAGTGCCAACCTGTAAAGCTCTGGTGAACTCTATGCCCAAGACTGTTAAGGCAGTTTACACTGTTACACAAGTTGTACACTCACTACTTTACATTGTAGCAAAGTGCGATTCCTTCAGTGTTGTTACATCAAAAGATATAATCAAATATTTACAAAAATGTGAGGGGTGTACTCACTTTTGTGAGATACTGTACTTGGTGAACATCCTGTTCCAGATTTGGTGTGTTTTTGCTGTTATTATAATGTCCACTCTTCTGGGAATTCTTTACACTACATTTTGGAGCATGGCTGTGGGGATTTGTGCTCATTGTGCTTAGCGACAAGAGCATTAGTGATGTCAGTCAATGATGTTATGTAAGAAGGCCTGGTGCACAGTCAGCGGAGTGCAGTCGGCATTCCAATTCATTCCAAAGGTGTTCAATGGGATCGAGGTCAGAGCTCTGCAGGCCACTTGAGTTCTTCCACACCAACTATGTTTATTTATAAACTTTGTGCTCAGGGGCATTGTCATGCTGGAACAGGTTTGGACATCTTGTGAATGATTTCCATTACATGAGAGTAGGTGTTAAACTTCATGCTGATTTTAGGCCGGTGAACTTGGCTCTCGCTAAGATAAGCACCAACTAAGACGTAGCTTCACAGTAAACTAATGTGACCCTTATGTGTCTCCATTCATTTATGCTTCTTTCCATATAATGTCCTGCTGTCTGCTAAAAATGGCTGAAGTGTAATGCTGACTCCAGGGATCAGCTTATTTCTAGCGCACACAATGTCTGGATTGAGTTAAGTAGGGTACATCTCTGGGGTCTTCAAGTGGGCACCTTCCATCCTCTGTGTTTCGTCGACCAGGTGAACAAGGCGTGCTGACTTAGACCACAAGACTATATCTGGTCGCAGGTTTGTGGTGGCAATCTCAAGTGGAAAAATAAGCTGTTGATCAACAACTGCCAGCATTTTCCAGTCTCTAGCAGCTTCCAGTTGTCCTGTGCGAGGATTGATTTTAACAAATTGTCTTGGTGGTTGCTCCCCTGGAAGGAGGAATATTGTCTTTTGTCTGTACTGTTTTGATGGAACAGGTGGCAACTTATTGCTCATGTTATGCCTGATTTCCAATACTAAGGCCAAACATCGCAGCACCTGGTCATGGCGCCAAGTAAACCATCCTTGGCTAAGAGCCACCTTGCATCCTGTCAAAATGTGCCTTAATGTTGCAGGTGATGAACACAAAGGACATGAGGGATTAGGTTCTGTGGTGATGAGAGAACATCATACGTTGACCTTATAAGGAAACTGATCTCTGAAATCTGTTCCATTGACCATAGGTCTTGCCAGCCAATCTTGCATTGTTCCACACTCTCCCATCTCATCCATTCTCCCTGCTTGCCCTGGGAAATGGCCTTTATACACCTCATCGACTACAAGCTTCCCTCGTTGTACTAGGGCTGCCTTGTGCCATGTTGGAGGAGCTGAACTGAAACCAAGACCCCCTCTTCTATGCTGAACTTGCCCCATAATATCGCCAATTTGAAGGGTAGCCTTTGCATCCTCCATAGCTTTCGTTGCCACCCACTTACTTCCAGTGAAGAGAACACTTAATGCTACTGTATACAAAGACATTCTAGACCAGTGGTTATCAACCCTGTTCCTGGAGATCTACCTTCCTGTAAGTTTCATTCAAAATCAAAATCTAACACATCTGTTTTAGTTGATCTGATCAACGAGTTCTTAAGGCAGTGATTTGATGGTCAGGTCACTATGATTATGGTTGGAGATGAAGTATTCAGGAAGATAGATCTCCAGGAACAGGGTTGGTGACCACTGCTCTAGACAATTCTGTGCTTCCAACTTTCTAGTAACAGTTTGAGGAAAGCCCACATATGGGAGTGATTGTCAGATGTCCCAATACTTTTGGCCATATTGTGTATCAGTAGAGTCTGTATGAACTGAATTTGAAATTATAGGACTGGGGACAGTTTATAGTCTATTGATGATTTGGACTTTCCAAATATAGTGAAAGTAAAAAATTTATCATCTTGAGACAATGAAAATATTATCTACAAAACATCAACTCCTATAAACTGTTGACTGTTGTTGAGAATTGGTTAATATGTTAGGTCATAACAGTTACCATACAACTCTACTACAAGGCTCAGTAAATATATGTACCAGGTGATATGGTAAATGGAAAGTTAAAAAGTCTGTTCAGTGGTGTATAATTATTATATCTTATTTAAAATGCAGCACTTTCTAGGATAAACATATTCAATTACTGCTGCTCATGGTTTGTAGTAGGTGTTAAAATATTAGAGATTTATACTGATACATTTCCATAGCCAAAAAAAAGAAAAAGCATACATCTTACAAAATAATATTCTTACAACACCGTAACAAATGGGAATAAATAGGGTTCCTTTATTTAATAAATAAATGCCGTCAAACTGCCTCAAACACATTGCATATTGGCTTTCTATGTTTTTTTCATGAGCATGTGAAGTCAAATGGCCGTGCTTCCCTTTGAAATTGTTTTCAAAATCCCGGGAATATATAAAATGCTAATATTGTAAGCTCACAAGCATTATATGATAAGCTGAGAAGCTTATTATAATCTTGGAAGTTTAAAGAGTTTCTCCCATTTATCAGAGAGCATTAAATTGCATCGGTTTGCTAGCAGGTAAGCTAAAAAGTTAAATACTCTTTTAACTTGGAAAGGAGATTTGTATAACTACTGGTGACAATGTCATATACAGCAGCGTTCGTTAAAGGGGTTTACTGTATCTGGGCCATGCACTGAAGCACAGGTGTTTGGGTAGAGGACTAACAGACAGACACAATTATCTGACAGGCGATGATACGCACAGCGTGCCACCTTATACAGAGACAAACTGCAGCTGTGAGAACCAAAACAGTCCCATGGCAGTCCTGTTAACACAGCTTGATAGATAAGAGCCCAGTATCTGACAGGGCTCAAACACAAGTGACATTCATGCGTGGGAATCAAAGGCCGCCTTAACTTTATTCTATGGTGCACATTGATAATCAAGGTGAAGGTAAAGATCTGCTTGGAATGTAGCGTGTTGACATTGCAAGTAGCCTGCAGCATTGAAAAATAAATAATAAATAAATAAATATATCACTCTTTTCAATACCAAGCAGCCAAGCATAATGCTTTGATTCCCGGTGATCTAAAACAGAATACGAACCAAACAAAAGAGCGTTAGAAGTCTGGAGGCAGACAGGCATGTGTCTTTCCATGCAATGTGAAAAGCCATGGTCAGTGTGCAACAATAGAGCTTGTTTCTTTAAACCTTGAAACTAAACCATTGATCTGTAATACATGAAGAAAACTTTGGCAATCAGAACATGACTTAGAACATTAAAAAAAAATAATGATGGAAAAAGTATTGCCCATGCTATAAAACAACATTTGTCTACCCCACTGCAAATTGCTTCATCAAAGTGTATTGTTATAAATTCAGTCCAGCATTTGATAGGTTTTGAAAGAAAAATGTGCCTCACATTGCTTTAATCCCTTAAAACAATCTTTTGTTGAGTTGCAAAAGCATTAACTGTATGTTCCACTCATATCTGACTGAACCTCCAACTTTTGATATTTCACTAGAAAAAAGTCCACTGATCAAGCCTAGAAATTGATCTCTCAAGAAGCCCTAATGATTATTCTTCATAAAGGTACAAAATATATACTGGTGACTTATCAGGGCTCACACTTTTAGATACCAAGCCAGCAATTAACCTTCTACACTGGTTGCACATTCTCGATGTGGCAAATTAAGTGTTCCTGAGGTCCTGCTCTGTTGCTGTTTGCTGGTCTCAATTAGTCACTGATAGTGCGTTTGACAAACAGCTGGTCAGCTTTGTCTGGATAATCTCCTAGTGCAGCTGTGCTGGAGCAGACAGTGTGTTAGATTAATAAGCCATGTTGCCTCATTTGGGAAAGGCACCTAGAGTCCCGCACACATTTAAATTCCATTTTTATATCATGCACATACAGCACATATTCTTCAATTCAGCAGAGTATTTTCAATTTAATAAGTCAGTATATGAAACTGAAACACAAATTTTATACCAAACAAAATCATTTCAGTTGGATGGAATTGGGCATAATTAATTGGATGCAAGTGCAAAAACATTTTTAAAGCTTTACTACTTTTAAAAGATTTTCAGCACAGGCAAACAGGGTCACAAAATTCCATGCTTGTAAATGTTCAGGACTCATATCTAATCAATCACGTAATAAACAATAAAAACTTGAAACAGGAAAACAGGAAACATAGATACAAATATATTGGAAATTTGGCAAGCACACAACTGTGACTATATTCACATTACAAGATTCTTTGCACAATTCAGGTTTTTTCCATCAAATTGGATTTAGACTATATGATCAAACATTTGTGGACTCCTGACCATCACACCCATATATGTTTTTGAACATCCCATTCCAGATTTAATCTCACCTTTGCTGTTATAATAACCTCCACTCTTCTGCAAAGGCTTTCCTTACACAAGCATTCATGAGGTCAGTCATTGATGTCAGGCGATGAGGCCTTCCTGCAGTTTGCAGTTTCATTCCAATTCATCCTAAAGGTGTTCAGTAGGGTTAAGGTCAGGTCTCTGTGAAGGCCACATTAGCTTTTCGAAATTTGGCAAATCATGTCTTCATGGACCTCGCTTTGTGCACAGGGTCATTGTCATGGTAGAACAGGTTCGGTCCTCTTAGTTCTAGTGAAGGTAAATTTGTAATGCTACAGCAGACAATGACATACTATACAAATGTGTGTTTTCAACTTTGTGGAAACAGTTTGGGGAAGACCCAAATGTGCATGTGATGTTCAGGCGTCCACATTTTTGGCCATATAGTATATCTTGAAATTTGTAAACATGAGTGACCAGTTTAGTAAAGTAAATAACACATAATATTTGTTTACAATAAATTGCGTGCAATAGCTGCATGACTGTAAACCCTGTAAAGGTTGGTTTTGATGCCCTGGTGACGTCACCGCGTCATAATTAAATGTCTCATATCTTAAAAACAAAAGCAGCACAAACGAAACTTTTAACAGCACAAACCAGCACAAACGAAGCACAAACGATTGAGACCATTTCGGGTTAATTTGGAGCATGTGGGGGGGATGGATGACCCCAGAATGACCTTTGAATATTCCTTTTATATCTCCGGAACCGAAGCAGCACAAACGAAAATTTTAATGGCACAAACGAGCACAAACAAAGCACAAACGATTGAGACTATTTTGCTGACATTTTGCGTTGGTGGGGGGGCCAATTTCACGCAGGTTTAAGCCACTGACCACACCACTGCAGGAGTTAGAATGAATTTATAGCATATCGTTATATGAATATATTTTATATCATGTACCAGTATAATCTTACATTTCTGTGTTTTGTGCTAAATAAATGGTTACAAATATCTACAGTAATCTATATAATCAGTGAAATATAACATGTTACAGATTCAAGTACTTGTTATATGTACATACTCGTCTTATCAACAGTATATTTCACATAAACCTCCCTAGCTTTGTACCTACATAGCTGTTTCACTTTTCCCTTTAGTTATTCAAAAAGGTTCTAAAATATAATTAAAAAGCTGGGACTTTAATGAAAGAAGAATTATTTTTGTACCAGCCAAAATAACTTTGTCTGCTTTTTAATGATCCATGTGGCATTATACAATAATAAGGGCATGCTTACATGGGAATACAGATGTATTTTTATGATAAATAGTCAAATGTCAATCCTTTCTCCACCTTTATCAGAAATATACGGATGATGATGATGATGATTATAATGATGCTATAATAATAGAGACACTGGTTGTCAACAGCCAGTGGCTGGAAAAGGAGAGACAAACAAATCAAGCTAAGCGATTTACCATTAAGCTCACTGCAATAATCTTCCTAACTCATGTCTTTGCAGTATTGATTACACAATATTGTGATAAAGTCTAATAAATCCAGATAAACTATAACTGCTAACAGCCACAATCCTATTCAGAGATTGCTGAAAAAATAGTCAGCAAATAAGGATCTAAATAAAAATCAATATGGTGGCTTCAGTAATCAGGATTAAACAGCGATCATTATTAGCTGGTCAACATGCACAAAATAGGAAATCAATATAAGAACAATTTGAATGAATAATTTACATCATCCATTTCATGTAAAACTCTTGTTATTACAGCATCCCACATCAGTGCAGCTCAACTCCAACATTCTTCACATCCTTTTAATGACTCTTGAGGGTGTAGAGACAGAGAGAGAGAGAAAAAAAAAACAAAGTCAGTGATGGATAACTCGCTGTGGTATCTTTAGACCAGCTGGAATGACCTCCCTGGAGAAACTTGGTAGAACTGAAGGCAGTCTTCGTTATGCGTCACTGCTGTGTCCTTTCCCCTTAGTGCTCACAGGATGGCTTGCTTGTCACCAAAGTACAGAAATTTGATGATTATCCAGGCCTGTTGCGCCCACTCCTCCACAGCCAAATTGGTCGACCAGTGCAGGTTGCCAGTTCTGTAAAATTGCTCTCTAGAATGGTGACAGCCTGTGCCTTTGAGGCTCATCAAGTTCAAATCAGAGTACAAGACTCAAGCCTACATGTTGGCAAGAGCATTCTGATGGTCCATCACTGTGACTTTCCATCACTACACTTGGCTGTCAGTGCTTGCTGTGGTTTTTATCAGTGTAGGAGCTGTTTCTATGCACAATTGTCTGTTTTACAAACAGCTCCATCCTGATATAACACTATTGATATCTTTAGCTATGTTTACACGCAGACTGATTGAGGCCTCAATCAGAATAGCGCAAACCATTTAAGATCAACTCAAATTAAATTGAATGAGATAGGTACTTCTTTTATTAATACATTAAATAGAAGCATAAAAACATGCAAACCTTTGTGTCTGATTACTTTCACTATTGGAATCAATATGTTAATTATTAATATGTGTTTGAAGCTCAATGTGCTATTGTGGCAATAAAAATTGTAATAAAAGTTATTTATATCTATTTTTTTTATTGCAAGGCATACAATGGATGGCATAGCATATTTTAAAGGCAGATGAGTGACTTCAATAATGTTGGCTTAGCTTTTGATACTTGTTTAATATTCGGTGAGAACACAATACAGGTAAATGGGGAAAAACTTCAGTAAATCCTATATTTCTTGCACAGTTAATTCCAAAAGTGACATTTAATGTCGATCACACTAAACACTGATGATTCATGTGTGCATTTTTAATGTTGTCACCAACCAGAGCATTCTTGTTCCTGAATCTCATGCAAATATAAAATGCTGAGCAATTTTAAAGCCACCACAATCAGGCTATACATTCAATTATTACACTTGGATGATATTTTGTTTCATTTAAACCTCAAGATTTAAGTGTTTTCAGATGTTTCAGTGTGGATGAGCAAGTTTTGGAGAACGTTTGAAAATAGCAGTGTAGACGGACAGCGTTTTAAAACAAAAATTAAGTTTTCAGGTTGTGACACAAAAAGATAGAAAAGCGCTCTTCATGCAACTGCCACCACGGTGCTGAAAGGACAGCTCAGTTTCAGCGCCACTTCTGTTTTAGACAGCCCAACTGTGTGTGGCTGCAAGGAGAGGCTACATAAGCACACACTACTGGTGGCTAATGATCACAGCGGCAGTATTCCACCATCCTGCAGCCTACGGGAGAGTGTAAAAGGGCTCTCACCCTACAGCCAGGTGAGCTATTGCTTCCATGACACTGCTAATGCCTTTCTCTCTGTCTCCTGCAGAAGAAACTGGATCAGAGGAAGACTCTTAAAACAGACTTGTTAAAAATCACACATCATGTGTTAATTTTTAACTCATCTGCATGTCTAGTTAAGGACAACACATTTTGTGTTGCTTTCACCCCAGTGTGTTAGTACATTTAACACGTGCTGTGTGTAAGTACATTTCCACACAAGTGTGATAAAAAATAACACAAAATAACACAGATATGTGTTGTTTAAACTTTATTCCATACAGATTAAAATGCAATTTGTTTGTTTGCTAAAATTCTAAAATGCTCACAAAATAAACAAACAATTGCAGGAAATTCAGGTGAAAATTTAAACATTTGACAGATGTAAGAATTGCAGTTGATGCATCTTACAAATCTCTTTGCCATCTAGGAAGACAAGAGTCCCACTTCTTTCTATCTGAAAAGCTAAAAAGAAAAGAGCAAAAAGTGTGTTGGTTAGTTGTTAGCTACAAAATATGGACAAATGCCTTTGGGCTTCAACTGATAAATTGTGTTACAGGATCTCAAATTTAATAATTTTGAAAATGTGACTTCCATTCTCCTAATGAACAAAATAGCACTGTAGACTCATCAGGAAAATGTAGCTGACTTGCAAATATTTATTTTCTAGCCTTTTGCAGCTCACCGCCAATATTTTTGCACACCCTAATGCTTGAATATCAAATTTGTAAGTTGCTTTGGATGAAAGCATCTGCTAAATGAATAAGTGTAAATAAATTAAAGGCAACCAACATTACAGAGACTGTAGAAAGCAATACAACCTAAACCCCATCCTCTCTTTTTGTCACGTTAACCTTGTGAAGAACTTTTGGACTGAACATAATTGAGCTAGCTAAGTTCCGTTAGCCACTGACTGTCTGCACCTGTTAACCAGCATTAACATTCACTGAATACATGAAGAAACACGGCCCTAATGCTAATTACTACAGCTGCGTGACACTAGTAGTGTAACACCAACACTTGTGGAAGCAGTACATGATATTAAATCTTGAAGCCATTGTGAGAGGTAAAGTTAATTATCACTTAGAACTCCCTGCCTAAATATCACAAATTTGGCCAGGCATTTTCAGCAGCAATAACTTTAAGTTGTGATGAAGGTTAACTTGCCGGTGGTTTCCTCTTCTCAGGACTCCGACTACGCGGTCGCAGTCAAAAGGTCAAAGCCACAAACAGTCACTTTGAGGCAAGTTCAGAGTTGGATAATGATACCTACAGCGCAATGTGAATATTAACGCATTATTAACAGTCCGCAATGTGATAATTTAACACGTGGTGTTATTACATGAATTTTTTTTAAAAACTAATTTATTGGATAATTTAACACAACATATGTTGAAATTGTAATTACACAAAAAAAGTGTGTAGGATATTAGCGACCCATTCTGAAAGTGTACGCTCCCTGGCTGCCTCTCCAGAACCTCCTGGGTCACTCCACAATGCTGCTCAACTATGATATCTGGATCCCAGCACTGACCAAGAGCCTCCAGAGCACCTCACTCCACTACTCACTACACTTTTCTTAAATAAATGTTTTCCACCCATTTTCCACTCAATTCACCTCCTGTGTGTCTGTGCTCAGCCCGCTGCAGCCTAGAGTCGCTACTATATGTAAACATAGCCTAAACCTCACTCCATTAAGGCACATATATCCAATTTATTATAAATCTGCAATTGGAAAGAAATCTTTTAGATTAGTGAAAATCTTTGCATGTAAATATACCTTTTGTAGTATAGTTTTAGAAATTGAATTTCCATGGATGCAGTTTGTTATTTTCAGACAATTGATCCAGAGCAACATTTTTCAGCTTCAAGCCAGACATCTTAGCTTTCCACATTCATGAGTGAGTAGAAATCATCGCTAATAACAAGAACTCAAAGTTCCTAGATATAATTTAGGCCCATTTTGTACACTGATTAATGCAATATTCCATTTTAATTAAAAAATGTGGTCACAGTAATTGCAAAGAGACACTAGGCTTTGTTGCACCTAATTGTAATGAGTAGCATGTAGATGGAGTGTGGGAGATAATGAAGTTCACATGAAGCACGGCTATCTGCATCCGGCACCAGCTGTGAGCGCACACACACACACACACACACACACACACAAACACGCCACACACACACACACACACACACACACAATATTAAATGGTTTCCGCTGGGGTTTGGGTGATTGGAAAGCAGTGCCCATATAATAATTGCACATACCCATTATTTGCTTTAGAGTATTTATTGAGCTGGTGTTAAATACATAGGTATGTGCGTTGCCACGCAACAGCAATTTCTAAGGAGACTCCAAGTTTTCAGAGTCTGTTTTGTAGCAGGTGAAGATGCCAGTGTCATTGGCATAACCCCTGCAAGCTTTAAGCGCCATGTTATCAGCAGGCGCCCAATGTGGGTCACAAACCTATAATAAAGCATGGGAGCGTGGGCTCGGATTTGGCTGCTTGTGTTCTTTCTCAGCATCCGGCAACATCCGGAGAATTGTGTTAAATTATTGGGGTCAGTGCCTCTGCCTGCTCCTGTGATTTGTTTGAAGATACACAAGGCCCATTTGACACTGAAGGGCATTTTTCTAGCACAAAGGCTGTAAATTAAAACAAAAAAAAAATTCTACCAGCTACCAGATCAAGACGATGCCAGTCATTTGACAGGGTGACCTTGATATCAGAAGCGACCAGACACTTTTAAATGTCTTGCCTGACACCAGATTTTCCACCAAAGGACTTTTACTTAGATTCTCCAATATGCCTGAATGGCTTAATAAGATAAAAGATGAATGTATAGTTTTAGTTTAATTTCAGCAAGGTGTCTGGTTCCCCAGAATATTATTAAACAGGCATCATCCCAGTTACGATGTTGCAGCTAATCAGCTTAATGAGGCAAAGATTGCAGCAGTAATCAGGCATCATTAGGCTTATGAGTATTTATTATCGGTGGCATGGACGCAATATAGAGGTGCCATAATGACACACAAAGAAGGGGATTGCACAATCTGTTTATTAATGGCCTGCTGTCAAAGGGTCGGTGCAACACTCCAATCCAGGTCATCCATCACCTCTGAGTTCTGCTGTAGCCATGATAGATTTGCGTTCCTTCTTGTGACCTGAACATTACACATTTCAAAGACAGCAAAGGATGCATGTGAAAGTTCAGTGTGTCATGTAGGCTACCCCGAGGCTAGCTCCTACAGAACACTTGTGAAGGTGAAGGTGTTGGTGTGACACAGGAGGGAAGATTGAAGCCTGTGCCTGTATGTAAGTATAAGTACAAGAACACTATTTCTGTGGCCTTGTGTTAGATTCTAACCATGTCTCATCTGGTTTGCCTTTAAGCTCAGTTTCATGCTGTTTGGAGCATGTTTTGCTACAAGCCAAAAAATCACACGCTTTCATATATGTGTCTCCTTGATGTTTTCTTGCTGTCTTTTTTTTTTTGCCAGCGATGGCATACTTATTAAGGCACACATTTTTCATGTTCATCAAAGTTTGTTGCTGCAGCTTGAATTAGGATGAGAAGCAGCATGTCCAGGTACCTGCAATGAATAATATTTCGTGCAAAGCAAGTAACCAATGGTTTTGTGCTCAATATCTAAACGACATTTAACGCATGTGTGGGTAGGCAGGGTGGGAGTAATAGGAACCAGTACTCATTAAAACAGAGCTAAAAGAAGCATTTGAAGGACATTAATTACTTTAGTGGGAGTCGGTTCTTCAGTATAGCATGGCTAATTACACTCGGTATATCTTATGGATGGTATAATATGTAATTACTACCTTTGAAATCTTAAAAATAATTTTGTTAAAGCAATAGAATGCAATTTTAAAACAGATGGCTTGATTTCTACATGCAGATTTATTTAATAAAATCATAATGTATAGTCATTTTCTAATATGTCAGTATTGGTATTATTTGTGAAATTTGCACAATGCTTCGTTAACCCCCAAGGTCATGTTACGTTTGTACTGTGTGTGAGCATCATGAGCAACTGGCCATCCAATCCACATTGAACATTTTCTCATGTGTTTTTTTTTTTTTTTTTTTTTTTTAAAAAAAAAAAATAGGTCAATGTGCTTTACTCTGTTTTTTTTTTTAAAAAAAAAACCAGTGTCGTGAATGTTTTTTTTTTATTTGCAACACAGATTACTTGAAACATGACTTAAGGCAGAGAGACAGTAAATAAACTGCAAAAAGTATCAAGTAACAGCATTAAGTAAAAACACTGCATAATTTATGTTTATTCTGACCCATAATTAATATTAGAATATAAACCAATTGCAGCTACATGCTGTGCTGTATATAGAAAATGGAAGAGTATGGTTTCTGTGCACCTTTATGGATTTTCTGCATTTTCATCTGAAGCAGCAGTCAGACCAAATGTGAATAAACATGGAAACTTTTCCCAATTTACTGAAGGGGAAAAGCACATGTGTGAAAGACACATTTATTTCATGTAGCAGTTGCTTGTGCATTGAGGCAACTTTTTCCAGGTGCATCTTGACGTGAATTTGTGAACCTTGTCCTTGTACACAATAAAAAAGATCTTGAGGAACTGATAATTAACAGTATTACTTTTGCTTGATGCAGACATGAAAAAATAAATAAATAAAAACTGCTACTTGCTTCCAGAAAAGGTCTGTCTGGATCTGAATGTACAAAATTGAGATTGGTTAACTATATCAACATTATTCATTTCACCTGTTTGTGGTTTTAATGTTATGGCTGATAGGAGTATATATAAAGAATATCTGCTAATGTCTTGGAGGCAGATACCACAACACACCTTCAAAGGTCTAGGGGTACAATGGCACCTACACAATATTGCACAGTTGGTGTTAATATTATGGCTGATGCATGTTTATATAGCATTCAGTAATAAACAAAAAGTGCAGAGTAGGATGTGCACTTATTGTCTTCTTTCAGTTTGTAGTATATAATAAATTTTCTTTTAAAATATTTATTGAACGTTTATTATTAACAGCTATTTACTTATGAATACAAACATTTCTGCAAGTTACAGTTAAATATCAGTTCACCCAATGCATGCATTTCATTTATGCTGTTAGCACACAGCTGACACATCCACCTACATATGCTAGGGATTTTTCGTGGTTTAAATTCTGTTTTTCTCTCTAGCTGATTCTTGTTAGCAATTTTGACACCTCTGGAAAGATGAATCGGTTTCCCTCCCGCAACAACACCTGATACAATAAATAACAAAGAACAGTAAAGATAAAGAACAAAGAACAATGCAACTAACAGTTCTATACCCAACAGTTCCTGTTCTTTATAAGTTCCAAAATCCTTAAAACACTTTTCTATGGCATTTACAGTATGTGCAGCACATGTGTATAGATTGCTTTACCCAAAGTATCAACTGAGATAGTGATGAGCATTCAAGCATAGAGCTGAGCAAAGAAAATATTTTATTTATTATTATTATTATTATATTTATTATTATTATTATTATCATTATTATTATTATTATTATCATTATTATTATTATTATTATTAGAAAAAAGTAGCAGAAAATGTCATGAGTTCACACCTTTAGTGTTAAGAGTGTCCTGTCTCAGTGTTTCACCCAAGCACAGCCAACATTCCTGAAATGAAATGTTAATTATGATATAAATATGAAAGAGCTGGAACCTGTACTAAATTGATTTGCTTCATCTGAGGACAGAACACTTGTGATTTCTAATACTTCTCCTTTTCACAGTTGTATACAATTATGGATCCAAACATATGGAAAATCGGATACAAGAAAAACAAAGAAAGTAATGTTTATAATTTATAATCATGGTTCTATGACTGAGTGTTTTCTTTGGAACTAGAAAATTTTATTACCTAAAAAAAATGACCTCATATGTGTAACCTACTTAATTTAAATGCTACGTCATCCTATGGTTAAACAGTGAACTTCATGTCACCACTTCATAAATGATGCTTCTCTTTGTGCTGCCCAGGAGGGAGCCATAGCCATCGAATGGCAGTTAAGAAGGCATGTTTTTAACATACCTTTACATCTTGGCCTGGACACATTCTCACTTACACTCATATATTAATTGATATATCGAGGCATCAAGATCTTTGACAGGAGTGTTGACTGATGACACAATTCATCTAGCCATAATAATGGGCAGAAGATTAAGGGGGGGCGGGGGCGGGGTTAAGTAAAAGTAATTTTGTATATGCATATTTAAACTGGTTCATATGCCAACTTTATCTGCACCTTCAACACTTTTTGAGCCAACTCAAAGCTTAAAAAAAAATAAATCTGTGAATTTGCTAGTGCATTTTTTCAAATGAGCTTGCTTTCTATACCTCAATATCCCTTGAGATCTTGTGTTCCCTTGGTGAATAATGCAAAACACCACTGTGGTGTTCTTGGTCCACACTATTATACATGTCTTGGGTATTTCTGAAATTGTTGCACAACTTCATCAATGAATCTTTGAGTGCAAATATTGGCTCTTTGATGCACTTGTTTCCTTGTGGGATAACCCTTTCTATACTATGAGTTAGGTTAGACATTTGATCAGTAGAAGAAGTAGATAATTCAGCTTAATTTTTCTCTAAAACAGTCTTTCTATCAGTCTACAGCACAATCCCACTGCTGCTGGGTCGCAGAGTGTTGATAGTGGGCTATCAACACTCTTTACCAAAGGTGGCCTCAAGCTTAGAGGTTGAGAACAGACACTGAAAGCACCTCTGGCACAATTTCTGCATGTGAGGAGTCTGTAGGCTACCAAGCTCCAACTTCAATATCATGATGCATTGCACTTGCCTCATGGCTGCTGCTAGTTTTTTCTAAAAAAGAAACACAACAAAAACAAACCTTTTTATAGCTTTAATCCAACTGATTTTGTTGTGTCAGAAAATTGCAATGCAAATTTGTACAAAACTGTACAACAATAAAAAAAAAGTTATATTATTTTTCATATTGTCAAGATGTACTTCTCTAGTTACACTAACTGAAACTGAAGACCTTAATGTAATCCATCTGTAACAGACTGCATCCTCAGTACTTACATTATATCTGTGTATCCATGAATTAATATGATGGTTTACCATTGCATGCTAATAAATTATTAATTTGTATATTACAGAAATGGCTTAGCTGTCTTAATTATTCTTAAATAAAAAATGGCAATTTTGTTTATGCTATATTTGTATATCTTTTATCAAATAACATGTAGTACAGCAAATTATTATTATTATTATATAATAATAATAATAATAATAATAATAATAATAATAATAATAATAATAATAATAATAATAATAATAATAAATGTTAATATGGGACATTAAAGTGAAAGAGTTTACTACTGCAAGGATTCTGAGTGTTAGTCACTAAAATAATTCATACCACAACAAGCACTGACTGGAACTAAAATGCTTCAGCCTGTTGAACAATAAAAGGTAAAGCCAACAAGGGCACAAGAGACAGCCTATTATCAAGTACATAGTGTGGGCAAATGAAGGCCATTTCAACTGAAGAACATCCATTGACCTGAGCAGAGTCGTGCATTAAAAGAATGCAGACATGCAAACAAAGTGTGTAAATAGATGTCTTACATTGCAGATACCAACCTACAGTGGAGGACATAAGTTCGCATACACCTTCCAGGATCTGCAAAGTGATAAGTCTTTTCACATAACATATGTTTGCATATTGCAGAAATGTTCAATAAAAATGAAACTTTAAAAAAAAAAAGAGTGTTTATGCCATGCCATAGTAGAGTGAATGCATGCCTATCCATTATTAAGAGAGTTCATGCCATGCTTGAGTAGATTGTCTTTGTGTTGATGAGTATTCTTGTCTAAGTTAAATCAATGTATCATACCTGAGTTAAGCTAGTGTTTCTAGGCACAGTCTGGTTCTAAGTTTTGAGTTTCATTTTAAATGAAGACTTCCCTCCTGCGCTTACTTCCTGTCCTAGTCTTGTACAGAATGCTGCGCCCAAGCAGGGAAGTAGCAGGAGAGCGCCTGATGGGGAGGTGCTCGGATTACTGGGCTTGTTTTTCGTCTGTGCAGTTCCCTCAACAATACGCCATTGAACTTCCACCAGAGACAGCGGGATTGGGGAGTTACCCGCTGGACTGCCAGGAATATTTCTGCAGCCTGGCATATCCCAAGGCTACTAAGTGACAGTTGATTGGGTTCTTGGTATCAAGATTTTGCGGTCTGGCCCATGACTGGGTGGAGCAGCTGGTGAGTACTGGATCGCCAGCCATCCATGATGTCACACAGTTTGCAGAACTCTTTATGGATAAGTTCTCGCAACCTGGACAACTTTGTGGACTTGAATTACTGGGGTGGAGAGTGAATGGACAGCCCCAGTCTGACCCGCCCTTCAACCTATATTATAGGTTAAGCAAATTCCATTCATGTCCAAGTCGCTGACCCAATTCTTCGAGTTCCGCCCATATCCAAGTCTCAAGTCCAAGTCCAGGCCAAGTCTCAAGTCCAAGTCCAGGCCAAGTCTCAAGTCCAAGCCCAGTCTCGAGTCCAAGCCCAGTCTCGAGTCCAAGCCCAGTCTCGAGTCCAAGTTCAGGCCAAGTCCCAAGTTCAAGTCCAGTCTCAAGTTCCTGCTCTCCCAGTCCAGTCTCAAGTTCCTGCTGTCCCAGTCCAGTCTCAAGCTCCTGACATCCAGTCTCAAGTTCCTGATGTCCACATCCAGTCTTGAGTTCCTCACGTCCAGTCTCGAATTCCTGAGGTCCAAGCCCAAGTCCAGTCTCCAGTCCCAGACATCCAGGTCCGGTCTCCAGTCCCTGACGTCCGAGTCAGGTCTCCAGTCCCTGACGTCCAAGTCAGGTCTCCAGTCCCTGACGTCCAAGTCAGGTCTCCAGTCTCAGCAGTCCAAGTCAAGTCTCAGGTTCCTGACGTCATGTCCAAGCCTGCTGATACACCTCTACTCAGAATCTACTGAGGCAGACAGCCCAGTTCAGTCCACGTCCAAGTTCACGGACACGGACGTTCAAGATCTGCCCATGTCCAAGTCTACCGATGCAGCCGACAAGGTTCTGCACATGCCCAAGATTTCATGCTCAGCTGAGGTCGTCGCTCAGCCTTCGCATCCAGCTGTGGACGTCGCTCGGCCTTCCCGTCCAGCTGTGGATGTTGCTCTATCATCCCGTCCAGCTGTGGATGTTGCTCTATCATGAAGTCCCACTGAGGACGCCGCCCCAAGCTTCAGTCTCACTGGGGGTGGTATTCCGCCTGTCTCCTGTTTTCTGAGGTATCAAGGGACCAATTACACAGGGGCCCTGGACCACTCTTGGGGGGGATTTTGGCAATCCGGGAGGAGTGCCTTCGGAGGGGGGTTCTGTCATGATTGACAGAACCCCCTGCAGAACATGCCAGCAGAGGACGCTCAGGCGACAATGTGCATGATCGGATTCCGAATGTGCACATGCATGTGCTGGAGATGCACATGGACGCTACTACTGCGTCAAGTGTTGCCAACTGTCTGTAATTAAGAGACTTGTGACTAGGTATTTAAACCCCTCGTGTTGCTGCGCACGTTGCGCGGCATTGTTCTGGCAGTAACCTGACATTAACCTAAACTTAACCTGGTTTTGACCTAACCTTCTTCTGAACTTAATGGGGAAGAGACGGAATAGACCCACACGAATCGGGACTGGTCTAAGAGAAACAAACGCCAAACAATGCAAGTTGTGGGTTCAAGTCATGCCCTAGTTGTGTGTTTATGCCATAGTAAAGAGTGTTTATGAAATGCCATAGTAGAGTGAACGCATGCCGGTCCATTATTAAGAGAGTTCATGACATGCTTGAGTAGAGTGTCTGTGTTGATGAGTGTTCTTGTCTAAGTTAAATCAATGTGTCATACTTGAGTTAAGCTAGTGTTTCTAGGCAGTCTGGTTCTAAGTTTTGAGTTTAAGTTTAAATAAAGACTTCCCTCCTGCGCTTATTTCCTGTCCTAGTCTTGTATTGTGACAGATGATCAATGACTCTTTTTTTGTTTTGTGACAGTTGTTCATGAGTCCCTTGTTTGTCCGGAGCAGTTAAACTGCCCATTGGAGGAAAAATCCCCAAGCTCCTGCAGCATCTTCTGCATATTTGAACCCTTTCCAAAAGTGGCTATATGATTGAGAACCATCAGTGAATGTTTTCACCTTTTGTAATACAAATTTCCTCAATTTTCCTTAGTGTGAAAAGATAGAAAGATGGATTTCAACACCTTATAGCCATTGTGGAAGGGGATGAAATATTTACATTTACGTTTATTCACTTGGCAGACGCTTTTATCCAAAGCGACTTACAAATAAGCAAAGCGATAATAGTGAAATATGCGAAATATGGAGAAGATGCCGGAAAACCAAAGAATGTGCAGGACCTGGAGGATTTTACTGAAGAACAGTGGGCATTTTAACTGTTCAGGACAAACAAGGGACTCAGTCATTGTTCATCCAGGTAACACACAGTGTTACACAGTATTACTGTATGTCAACTTTTGACCTGGTTCATTTGTGTTAATTCAGTTATTATTGTGTCTTGTGGACTATATGCAAACATCTATTATGTGGGAAAAAAAAAAAAAAAAACTTATTCAGAGCGGTACTAAATAAAAAAAACAAAAATGCAATTTTTATGATCCCTCTTTGATTATTATTTTTAATTGTGCACATTTAACTTATGACCTCAACCGTATTTATTTCTTCTCATTCATCATTCCAACAGATTTCATAATTGAAACTCTAAACTTGTACACAAATATCTATATAACCTTGGAAGAAAATGCATTATAATTTGTTAATTAAAAGTCTGACTTTTTATAAAGCCATAAAACTTGAAATTCTGAACTGATTTCCAAAACGCCAATGGCAAATAGGTTTTGCAAATATTTAAGCTTACAGTAACTGCAACACTTACATCACAATGATTATAATAACAATACATTACCACAGAAAAAATATTTACCTGGTATGAACTTTTAGAGGCAATTACAATGGAAGACTATCTCTGTAAGATATGCTTAAATGCACCCCAAAATAAATTGGATGAATACATTTTAATAGATATCATATTTCATTTCTAAACATCAAGTCCCAAGCCCACACAAACATTCCTTCTGGAATACTTAATAAAGGCCAGAACATTACAGAAAAGCAACAAAAATAACAATGAAGGAAAAATAAATTAAGGGAAATATATAGTTTTAAGAATCAGTGATTTACTTCTGCATTGTAATTTTAGAGTCAGGAATTGTTGTTATGATTGTAACACATCTAACACATGCAGCTGGCCTTTTTGGGGGGAATTCTTCTAGTTTCATTAGGGATGCCAGAGAGGCTGTGAAGATGTAATTCATTAATCCCCACCAGTGAACAGTGTTCTTTATACTGTTATGGAAAATCAATAGAGTAAAATTGGAGAGGTGCCAACCCAGTCACACTGAGTCAACAGGGAGAGCTATAATTAAAGTTGCTGGCTTGGCTCTATCACATATCGCCAAGAAAGAGCTGAACTATGCCAGGCCACCTTTGTTAAAATAATCAAATCGGTACACAGGTACACAATTGACATTGCTAAAAAAAAACAAAAAACAAAAAACTTTTAGGATGAAGCTTCAGAGCAAGCTGATTTTACTAAATTAATTTGTTAGAAATAACCTGAAGTTAGAAGGAATAAAGACCTAAGGGGTTTTGTGTGTCTGTAAGGGGGTGATTGGGAGTAACACAATAGCTGCTAGTTGATAAGACATATTCCTATGAGGCATTGTGAAAACATGGCTACATTAAAAACGACTATGCAGATATTTCAGATATGCTCACATCCCACAAATCGCTCAAAAGCTATAGCAGGTGCATGCAGGAGACTCCTTGAGGTTGTCCGCAGTAAAAGTTAATGAAGCAAAACCAAAAGCCCTGCAAGGGCCTGAAATTAGCCTATTGAAGTGGAAAATATTTGATTGATATTTTATTGCAGGGAATGAGTGAGCAGATACTAAGAGGCACCTTGTCAATATTTTTAGGGGGGTAGCTAGAAGCCGTTGAAAATCTGTACAATAAGGATAACTTTTACATGCAGTCTAACATGAAAACATTCACCTGAGAAGATTCAGACAATTCAAAATTCTTTAGAATATTGCTTTTAGAATTATCGTGCTTGTAATAATGATATTTTGGAAACTGGCAAGAATATAGATATCTGCACAGTAATTGCACATGATGTTGAGGTAAAAATAAAATTTATATTTTGACAGTCAAAGTATGACAAGGTTGCTAAAATGTTGGCAAATTTTGTAGTTACTGATACCATTTATATAATCTACATTATGAAAGAAAATTTGAAAATCATTTTGTTATTGCACAGATCATTTTAAATCTTTCACTACTGAGTAATCATGCTGATTATTTGACTTATAATACTGTTTCTGCGTGTGTGTGTGTGTGTGTGTTTGGGGGGGGGTGTTGCACATGGTGGTGTAGTAGTTAGTATGTTTGATTCGCACCTCTGGGGTTGGGGGCTTGAATGCCGCCTTCACCCTTTGTGTGTGTGTGTGGAGTTTGCATGTTCTCCCTGTGTTTTGGATGTTCCCTGTATGTACTCTGGTATCCTACCCCAGTCCAAAGACATGCGTTATAGGCTTATTGGCATTTCAAAATTGCATAATGCCCATGTATGTGCGATTTCGCCCTGCGATGGGTTGGCACCTACTGCATGGTGTCCTGAGCTCCCTGAGAAAGGCTCCAGGCCCTCAGTGACCCTGTGTAAAATATGCTGTATGGAAAATGTTTGCAAGGATGAACGACTGAATATGTTCCCAATATAATACTTTATTTTCTATAAGACCAATATTATCACCCTTCTTGAAAAAATAAAGAAGAAAGCTTTGCTGCCAGAGTTTTGGTATAAAAAATCCTAAAAAAAATTTAAACATATTTTTTTTAAACAAATCAATATAATTAATTGTAATTTTGCAACCTAATCTCACAGAAAAAAAATGGTCATGTGCAACCTTGTTCTTATGTATTCTGACATAAGAACATATAGAATATCATTTCCGTTTCAGTCGAATGACCTGTAAACTACATTCTCCACCAATATATTTTAACAAAGCTAACCTCTACCACTAAGTTATTTGAATAAGATCAATGTATAATCAATAACTTTTCCTCTTTAATAAAACATGTTCGACGTAGCCCACGTTTGGCATAAACTTGGTGCTTTTCACAGCATATGATTAGTCCTACTGGGCTCATGAAATAAACATAACTTCTCATCTTGTCCACAAATAAAATCGGCCTAGAAAATCACATAGTAATACAGTACGGTAAAATGGGGATTTTTCAAAATCCCTATTTTCAGATGCTCTACAGTCTTTGTAAACTAAAGGATTTACAGCCTAAAGCCTTTCTGTGTGTTGAACATTATTTATGACATATCAGTCTTATTCAATTAGCATAATGGTAGGGGTGTGTTTGGTTATATTACATGACATACAGCACATTTGAGTGAATGTTTGATATGTTGATATACAACATACTGTATGCTTGTGATAGAATGTTGATAAACAGTATAGCGAGTACTGTAGATAAGTTGCATGTGAATGTTTTTCTTTCTTTCTTTCTTTCTTTCTTTTTTTCCTGTCAGATTTTTTAAGTACCTTCCATATTGCAAGGCAAAGATGAAAGAAAAACAATACAATATTTTTTTCTGTTCTCCCTACCAAAACAAAAAAAAAGGAAAAGTCCCGATTCTCAAAATATAAGGCACTCACTCCTACAGTGTCCAGGCAAGTATAAAATTATCTGGTATATCAAGAGTGCAGCTTTCATATGCCTGGCATCTATATTTGTGTACAAAGAAGCTGATAAAATGTTTATATATGTCATCTATAGGCGATCATATAGCTTCTACACTGTACATCATTTAAGGAACAAGCATAAAGCTGCAGTATAAAAAAATCCAGTTTAAATCCTAGAATAGAGCAAAGAATCAGCAAATTGAAGCTATGCTATAGCTGGAATATACAAAAGTATAGGCTTTTACTGTGATTGATATGATGGGCTCAGATGTGCTGGCATTGTCGCTGACAGTGTCCCTATTTTATTCTTCAAATGTGATGATGTCATACCCAATCTGCCAGTCACTACATCAAATCTGTTTCTCTTCTCAGATATCCTAACCACTTAGTAGAGAGAAGGAGCCAGGCACACACACACACACACACACACACACACACACACACACACAAATACACTGAAAAACATAACACCAATTATGTTGCATGAACACAAAAAGGCATATATACAGGTGCATCTAATATATATATATATATATATATATATATATATACTGTAGTAAATTTCTTTTTCCCTTACCATAATTTAGTTTAAAAGGTGGAACTTTCGTATATTCTGTATTCATTAAACAAAGTGAAATATCTCAAGGCTTTTTTTGTTTTAATCTTGATGATTATGGCTTACAGCTCATAGAAATAGAAAAATACAGTATCCTAAATATTAGAATAAAGAATTTATGATACAGAAACATCTACCTGAGAAGAGCTCTAATCCACTAATTAACTCAAAACACCTGCAAAGGTTTTCTGAGTCTTTTATATTTCAGTCTGGTTCAGTACACAACCACAATCATGGGGAAAATGAAAGTAAATTTTGCATTTCATTTGGAAATCAAGGTCCCAGAGTCTGGAGGATTAGTGGAGAGACACAGATTCCAAGTTGCTTGAAGTTCAGTGTGAAGTTTCCACAGTCAATGATGATTTGGGGTGCCATGCCATCTGCTGGTGTTGGTCCACTGTGTTTTCTCGAGTTGAGAGTCAACGCAGCGTCTACCAGGAGAAATAAGAGCACTTCATGCTTTCATCTGCTGACAAGCTTTATGGAGATGCTGATTTCCTTTTCCAGCAGGACTTGGCACCGATGCACAGGGCCAAAACTACTAGCAACTGGTTTGCTGACCATGGTATTACTGTGCTTGATTGGCCAGCTAACTCACCTGACCTGAACCCCATAGAGAATCTATGCGAGACACCAGACCCAACAACACAGACGAGCTGAAGACCGCTATCAAAGCAACCTGGGCTTCCAGAACACCTCAGCAGTGCCACAGGCTGATTGTCTCCATGCCACGCCACACTGATGCAGGAATTTGTGCAAAATTGCATAAATGAACATACTTTTCAGAAGATCGATATTTCTGACTTATAAATTATTTATTATTGTAACGATACCTGTTGTAGACAAGCGCGGATGGGCAGGGTAGCATGCATAGAAATGATGGAAGAGTAAACACGGAAGACAGAGGAAAGTCAGTCGATCAGGCGGACAATCCAAACAAGGCAGGGCAGGGAATCATAAACGGTGAACAGGCAGATATATCCGAAAACCAGGAAAATCCAGAATATAGATAAAGGCTTGGTCAAACGACTGAGTTACGATTACTGAGCATTTACGTCGCGACATGATAACATTAACGAGGCCTTTTTATAACTTAGGGTGAAGCACAGGTGTTCGCACTCAGTACTCTGGCGAACTGAAGTGCGGGCGTGGCTTGGAAGTGCAGTTTTCAACCGCCATGTTTGTAGGCGCCACTGCATTCTGAGTACTCCCACTGCGAGTTTGCCGCAACGTAACAATTATAATATTTTGAGATACAGCATTTTTAATTTCCATGAGATGAAAGCTGTAATCATCAAATAAATAGGCTTGAAATATTTCACTTTATGTGTAATGAATCTAGAATATATGAAAGATCCACTTTTTGAATTAAATTTTTGAAAAAAAAAAAAAACTTTTCCCACAATATTAATTTTTTTAGATGTTCCTGCATATATGCCTTTTTGTGTTCATGCAACATACTTGGTGTTATGTTTTTCAATGTTTAAAATCCAAATAAACTTTACAGAACTTTATTGGAACAATAAACAATGTTTTTTCATGCTTGTTCAATGAACCATAAACAATTATTGCACATGCACCTGTGGAACAGGCTTTAAGATACTAACCATTTACAGGGGGTAGGTAATTAAGGTCATAGTTACAATAACTTAGGACTCTAAAGAGACCTTTCTACTGAAGAAAGATGCCTAGTGTGCCTGATCACCTGCATGAACATATCATAGGCCTGCTACAGGAAGGCATGAGGACTGCAGATGTGGCCAGAGCAATAAACTGCAATGTCTGTAATGTACGACGCATAAGACAGTGCTACAGGGAGACAGGAAGGAAGGATAGCTGATCGTCCTTGCAGTGAAAAATAAGATGTAACCCCCCAGATGTGATCAAGAACTTCCAAATGCCATGGTGGAAAAGTGGGGTAACATCTCACAGCAATAACTGACAAATATGTGTGAAACTTGTTCAGTTTATGTTTCAGTTGCTTAATATTTTTTTTTTTTGGTTTTGCTGATTATATATATATATATATATATATATATATATATATATATATATATATATATATATATATATATATATATATATATATATATATATATATATATATATATATATATATATATAAAAAAGTGAGTACACCCCTCAATAGGGTTAAGTCCTTTAGTAAGGCAGTGGTCGTCTTGGAGGTGTGTTTGGGGTTGGTATCATGCTGAAATTTTGCCAGTTGCTGAAGGGAGGGGATCATGCTCTGCTTCAGTATGACACAGTACATGTTGGCATTCATGGTTCCCTCAATGAACTGCAGCTCCCCAGTGCCGGCAGCACTCATGCAGCTCCAGACCATAACACTCTCACCACCATGCTTGAATGTAGGCCAGACACACTTGTCTTTGTACTCCTCACCTTGATGCAGCAAAACACGCTTGACACCATCTGAACCAAATAAGTTTATCTTGGTTCCAGTAATCCATGTCCTTAGTCTGCTTGTCTTCAGTAAACTGTTTGCGGGCTTTCTTGTGCATCATCTTTAGAAGAGTCTTCCTTCTGGGACGACAGCCATGCAGACCAATTTGATGCAGTGTGCGGTGTATGGTCGGAGCACTGACAGGCTGACCCCCCACCAATTCAACCTCTGCAGCAAAGATGGCAGCACTCATACGTCTATTCATTGAGGGAACCATGAATGCCAACATGTACTGTGACATACTGAAACAGAGCATGATCAGTATGCCAGTATGAAACGACCCCAAACACACCTCCAAGACGACTACTGCCTTGCTAAAGAATCTGGCCAAGCATGTCTCCAGACCGAAACTCTTTTGAGCATCTTTGGGGCATCCTCAAATGGAAGGTGGAGGAGCACAAGGTCTCTAACATCCACTAGCTCAGTGATCTCTGAGTGGAAGAGGATTCCAGTAGCAGCCTGTGAAGCTCTGGTGAACTCCATACCCAAGAGGGTTAAGGCAGTGTTAGAAAATAATGGTGGCCACACAAAATATTGACACTTTGGGTCCAATTTGGACATTTTCACTTAGGGGTGTACTCACTTTTGTTGCCTTCGGTTTAGACATTAATGGCCGTGTGTTGAGTTATTTTGAAGGGACAATAAATACACTGTTACACTGATACACAAGCTGTACACTCACTACTTTACATTGTAGCAAAGTGTCATTTCTTCAGTGTTGTCACATTAAAACATGTAAGCAAATATTTACAAAAATATATGATATATATATATATATATATATATATATATATATATATATATATATATATATATATATATATATATATATATATATGTGTGTGTGTGTGTGTGTGTGTGTGATTTTTTTTCTTTTTTCTTTTCCCCCTTTTTTTATTGCCCAATTTCCTCATGACCTAAATGATCAGTTATCAATATGGAAGCTGTGGCAAAAGGTCCAATCTGAGCCAGGATCTTGTCTAGGTTTAATTAGTATTGAGAACTGACAGACTTGTTCCTCCTTTTGCCTTGATGTTCTAGATTGGTTTTGGCATTGCTGACCATGTAATCATTGCTTGGCAAGTCCGAGAGAGGGCTTGATTTTCAAAGGCTCACACGCCACTGATTCACTGTGCATCTGTGAGATTGATAACAGTGGTTTATCAAAAGCAACATGTGCTCTAATCCCCCTCCAACTGGGGTTACCTCCTTGCTTGGGCTCCCCTGCTAAAATACCACAAGCAACAGGAAAGGAGAGATTATGACAGCTATAGTGGAGCAGTCTATCCAGACTTGCCCATGGCCATTTTGATTACAGCACAAACACAGATCCTATCAACTCTTGGTTAGAAAAATAATAGAAATAAAAGCAGATAGTGATGGCCTAACATTAATTAGGTCTTCAACCCAATTAAAACTAAATTATTCTTATCTTTACAGCTATGTTTAATCTGGCAGTATTTCAAAAGGTGAAATGATAATGTTGTTGATTGTGGTATAAAAACAGACATGGATATTACATGGACAGGTATTGTTTGACTTTAAACACAACAAGATTGCTAAATTAACATGATCAAAGTGCTTTATCGGAATATCCTTAATTACAAATAAAGTACAAATAAACAAATCCCCATTCTGCAGCAAGTGTTTTCAAGCTTCAGAAGATGGTGCTATTTATTTATGGATGCACTGTTAGAATCACTTCTAACCTATTGAACTAGCATGAGGATGTTTTTGATAGAGACTACAATGTACTTCTGTAAGTCACTTTGAATAAGGGCATCTACTAAATACCATTAATATAAATGCGAATTTCTCTTTGAACTCATATCTCATTTGAAATTCTATTCTCTTGGTTGAAATGTTTCATGAGAATGAGAAGACAGACATCTAAAGCATCTACCAACTCTAGATGTATCTATATGATTCAAATATAGTTTATAGATAGAATACACTGTATATTACTTTGCATAATGTATAATGTACCCACATTGTATCATGTACCCACTATATATTACTACACATTGCTTTGTACACAAAAGGCCAATAGTCCTACCAGTTATGGAATTTATCTAGCCCAATAGTGAACATGAACTCCTGTTAGATAAATAAACATTAAATGAAATTCTCATTCAATATTACAGACTATTCCAGAACTAGAAACTTCTGGCTTGTGAATCTCTGGGCTTGGACATATACATTCAAGAGAGTCAAGAGATACAAAATATTCATGTAGGACATAGTCAAACATAATATTACTATACAATATGCAATCAACAGCCACTTTATTAGTAGCACTTGTTAGGTGCATTTGCATGTGCACATTCATACAATTATCCAATCAGCCAATCATATGGCAGCAATTAGAGGTTGGAGAAAGACCAGGCAACGTTCTACTGGCCAGTTTTGATGAGCCTGTGCCAGCTGTAGCCCATTATTGGCTGACAGGAATGGGACTCAAAATGATCTGCTGTTGTAGCCCATCTGCCTCAAGGTTCAATATGTTGTGCATTCAAACAATTTTTTCTGTTCACTACGGTTTAAAATAGTGGTTACTGTGGACTTCCTGTCAGCTTGAACCAGTTTCTTCATTCTCCTCTGATCTCTCTCACCAACAAAGTTGCCACCTGTAGAACTGCTGCTCACTGGATATTTTATTTTATTTATTTATTTTGTATCATTCAGCTTACACCCTGAAACACTCAAACAAACCCATCTGCAACAACAGCCATGTCATGATCAAAGTCAGTGAAATCACGTTTTATTTCTCTTTCGGTTTAATGTAAATGTTAACTGAATCTCGTGACCTGTATCTGGATAATTTTATTCATTGCACTGCTGTAACATGGCTAACTTGATGATTGCATGAATGAGCAGATGTACATGTGTTTCTATTAAAGTGGCTGGTGAGTGTATGTTTAACAATCCTGCACCCATTTCAATAAGAAATATTGCATTACAGTAGTCATACAATGTAATATTATGTGTTATGTCAGGATATGTAATATAATGTTATATAGATCCCAAATGGAATTGGGATGATAATTCCTTTCAACATAATCTAAGCAAGGGATCTCTGATCTCTGGACATGACTGCAGGATCCATACTAAATGTTTTAGTGTCTATGGAGAATATCCAATATATTTCGACACTGTTTGAACATAGCATGATGATAAGTTGGACCTGCACTATAAGAATGTAGCTGCCACTGAATCTGGCTGATGCTTCTGTACAGCTGGCAGAGTTCAGTTGACAATCATGATAATTTAATGCGACACATGCCTCAGTAAATTGCAACTGGAGACACTCATGCTATTGACTTTCACTAGGGACACACGTCAGTATTCTCTGTAATTTCTTGTATTATATCACAGTCTTGCACCAAACGCAAAGCTGCAGATCTCACATGTAACAGGATATGATTATAGTGGTGAAACATGATCAGATTTGTTTAACTGATGAACTGGTCAATCTCAACAGTGGGAATGCCATCGCATACAATATCACTTAGTGAACAATCTCAGCAAACATGAGCTAACACTCATTAGACAATCTTGCCTCTCATTGCTGGAAGCCATATTGACAAAGGTCACACAAAACAACCAGCATGTTAACGTGATTATGCAGGCCCATCCTTTGAATGCTCTGACACACTATGTTCAATTAAAGACACAATAGCTCTCTGAAGAAGTAGCTGTGCGTTTTGTTTCCAGCTCAGAGAGCACCATGAGATTAACACAGTTTAATTGACTGGCAAAAATGCAAATTTGAGAATCCAACAAAGCCACACATCTCTTGTTAATGGTGAATTTGAACACAAATGATAACATACATGAAGACATTTTAATTTTTTATTTCAGTTTTCCATCTGTGTAAAAACTATGGTATGTTGCTAATACATTAGTGAAACATTTTATGTTGGACAATCCTGAAAACACAGTTATGTTTAGACAGAGTACCTGTGAGCATTTTATGAGAAATTATATGTCATAATGTAATGTGTCATGGTGTACAATTTATGACAATCCATTGACATTTTTTTGTTTAGGTCAACAACACCACGTGCTACCAGAAAGTTAATCAAGAGAGTTTGAAGTTGTAGTTGTGCTCTCAATGGGCATCCATACTGTACATTCATTTGTTTCACTTATTCTGTAATAAAGCACTTAACTAGCTAGCTGATCACCATACATTATTACATTCCATTAGCTACCACTTTTTAGCCTAGTAAATTTCCAAGAAACCAAAACAAGGAAGCACACTGGAGTTATCATTTGTCCACTCCTGGCAAATGAGAGCAAATGTATTCTTTTAGTATGTTTGCTGTTTGTGTTAGTTTAGTTTCACAGACCAAAAAGCTAAAAAAAAATCAATTGAGAGGTGTGTAGGAAGGAACTGAAATTAATATGTACTCAAAAAAAAACTTCTGTTCAAAGCCATATTTCTAACACATAAATATCACAGAAATCAACAGGACATTGAGAATGCTGAGCTAACATCCATAACAGCTTTTTTGGTTTAGTTCTTGCAGTTGGGTCGATTTAGGGTTGGATTGCTTTCTTACCACAATCGGACCACCTTGAGTTTGATTGGAAGCCAACTGAGACCACCTCAGACCATGCTGAAGCAGTTATTTTAGGCCACACCTGAGTGTGATTACTGTGCTCTCAACTGTACAAACAAACTGAAACTTGGGGGTAAAATGTGTTGGATTTGATTCCAATGAAATAAATAGACCCTAAAATTGCCTGACACATGGCTCACACAAGCTCATTTTGATTAACCTTGTCTCAGTTTCAGACTTTGTTTCAAACCATTTTGGCACATAGTGATTTCAGTGAATGTCACTGAAGTGGTTGTATGAGCCATCATTGAAAAAGCAGATAACGAAAAGTCCTGACTGTGTTATGGCAGCTGAGCAATAATTGTAGACTGATAGAAGCAAAGTGCGGGTGCCTTGTGATGGATATATGAGGCTCCAGAGGTGCCACATGGATTATCAGTATAATGCATTCAATATATGCATTCCGGGGAAACCTGGAATATATATAATAACTACACCTATACTGTATATACCATAATGTGTGAAGTGTCCTCTTCTGTTCTTTCATTTTCACACTAATTACACAACACAAAAAAAAAGAAAAGGTAAAAAACAAACCATTCCCACCAATTTCCCTCCAACTAAGACTGGAATTCAGTTATCAATCCCCCCAAGCCATGGGGTGTTTAGGATCTCAGCCAAGTTAGAACATGCCCCCAGACCTTGAGACAGCAGAATCAATTCCTTTACCGGCAAACCCGGTCTGAAGCAGCAAACAGCCCAGACCATCACTACCACCACCATATTTACTGTTGGTAAATGTCTTTTATGAAAGAGTGTTTCTCCCAGATATACTTGCCCCCCAAGGTTCCACTTTTTCCCGGTCCCGTTTCCCAAAAGTCTTGGGACATCAAGATGTGTTGTGAGAAATTGAGACGAGCTTTGATGTTCTTTTGCTCAGCAGTGGTTTTCTCCTTGAACTCTGCCATGCAGGCCATTTTTGCCCAGTCTTTCTGATGGTAAGGCAGCTGACCTTAACTAAGTCAGGTGCAGTTCTTTGACGTTGTTGTGGGTCTTTGCTTGGATGAGTCCCGCTCTTGGGGTAATTTTTCGGCCACTCCTGGGAAGGTTCACCACTGTTCCATGTCCGCTTTGTGGATAATGGCTCTCACTGTGGTTCGCTGATTCCCAAAGCTTTGGAAATGGCTTTATAACCCTTTCCAGACTGATAGATCTCACCTTTCTTTCTCAATTGTTCCTGAATTTCTTTGGGTCTCGGCATGATGTGTAGCTTTTAAGGATCTTCTGGCGGACCTTACTGTGTCAAGCAGCTCCTATTTAAGTGATGCCTTGATTGTGAACAGGTGTGGCAATAATCAGGCCTGGGTGTGGCTGAGAAATTGAACTCAGGTGTGGACAACCACAGTTATAGTATGTTTTAACAAGGGGCAATCACTTTTTTCACACAGAGCCATGATGTTTGTTTTTTACTTTAATCCATTTCAATTTTTTTTTTGTTATATTTAATTTATTAAAGTGTGACAACATCAAAGGAACGAAATGAGAAGGGGAAACACTTTTAACTGTAGGTGCAATCAAAATTATTCAAACCCCATTGCAAATCAGGTTTGTTATCAAAATGTACAGACTTTCAGATGTTTGCACTGAACAAATCAAACAAAAGCAATTGAAATAGTTCAACATAATGAATGCTTCAGGTGGTTTCCACAAATTCAGCTGAAAATGCAACTTATAACGACTTTTAAAATTATTGAATGTTGGCCCATTCCTCATGAGCAATGGTATGATGTGAAGGTAACTGAATACAAATGCATTATTTGGAACAAATAGTTAAGCTCTAAATGGGAATAAATAGAGATATGACTGAGGAGCCAAATACATTCACAGGGCATCTGTTTAATACTAGAACACTAAACACTAAACACTAAGACTACAGGACGTCTGTTTGAGACATCCATTTTCCATACTGCTTATCCTACACAAAGTCACAGAGGAGCCTGGAAATCAAGTCACAAGGCAGGGGACATCCATGATTGGGTGAATTTGGGAAACTAAATAACATATACAGTATCTCACAAAAGTGCGTACACCCCTCACATATCTGTAAATATTTGATTATATCTTTTCATGTGACAACACTGAAGAAATGACACTTTGCTACAATGTTAAGTAGTGAGTGTACAGCTTGTGTAACAGTGTAAATTTGCTGTCCCCTCAAAATAACTCAACACACAGACATTAATGTCTAAACCGCTGGCAACAAAAGTGAGTACACCCCTAAGTGAAAATGTTCAAATTGGGCCCAAAGTGTCAATAATTTGTGTGGCCACCATTATTTTCCAACTCTGCCTTAACCCTCTTGGGCATGGAGTTCACCAGAGCTTCATAGGCTGCTACTGGAGTCCTTTTCGACTCCTCCATGATGACATCACAGAGTTGGTGGATGTTAGAGACCTTGTGCATCTCCACTTTCCATTTGAGGATGCCCCACAGATGCTCAATAGGGTTTAGGTCTGGAGACATGCTTGACCAGTCCATCACCTTCACCCTCAGCTTCTTTAGTGTGTTTGGGGTCATTATCATGCTGGAATACTGCCCTGTGCACCAGTTTCAGAAGGGAGGGGATCATACTCTGTTTCAGTATGTCACCATACATGTTGGCATTCATGGTTCCCTCAGTGAACTGTAGCTCCCCAGGGCCGGCAGCACTCATGCAGCCCCAGACCATGACATTCACACCACCATGCTTGACTGTTGGCAAGACACACTTGTCTTTGTACTCCTCACCTGGTTTCCGCCACACATGCTTGACACCATCTGAACCAAATAAGTTTATCTTGGTCTCATCAGACCACAGGACATAGTTTCAGTAATCCATGTCCTTAGTTTGCTTGTCTTCAGCAAACTGTTTGCACTCTTTCTTCTGCAGCACCTTTAGAAGAGGCTTCCTTCTGCACATGCAGATCAATTTGATGCAGTGTGTGGCGTATGGTCTGAGCACTGACAATCTGACACCCCACCCCTTCAACCTCTGCAGCAATGCTGGCAGCAAATTTGGATGTTTTCACTTAGGTGTGTACTCCCGCTTGTTTTGTTTCGCTCGCTTCCGAGTTAGCGTTAACTTTAGTTCCGATAGGCCACAGGTGTTTATGTTTGTCATTGGTTATATTCTTTATTTAAGTGCCGTAGTTACTGAGCACGTCGCTCGTTAATCGTTGTATCATTGTACATGTTGACACGTTCACAGCGGTCGTATGTTTGGTCTATATGCCATGTTTCCTGTTTTCCTCTCAAGACCGTGTCTGCTTTAAGTTGTGTTCTACATTAA
Organism: Ameiurus melas; assembly: GCA_012411365.1. NCBI lineage: Eukaryota > Metazoa > Chordata > Actinopteri > Siluriformes > Ictaluridae > Ameiurus > Ameiurus melas. Next base: position 17,254,806 of record CM022754.1, on the reverse strand, counting down.
ATAAAGACTGTGACCTGCACCTGCATCCGCCTCCAGTCTACGTGTTGTAACACTTGTTTATCTTAGATTTTGTTTTAATTTCTGAAACAATGTACAATGATATATGCACAAAAACAGAAGAAATCAAGTTGGGTTTTCACAGCATTGTACAATACCATGCTGACAGTGCTAGAATTTCTACCTCTGGGGTTCTTCCAGTGTTTTCCAGTGTTTCTGGGCAAATATTTCTAAGACTCATATTTATTTAGAAATCCTTCCTGTTTAAGCCACACCCACCTCAGGAGAAACAGATAGATATATGAATATTTGGAACACTGCAAAGATACAGAAACAGAAAGTGGCATCACGTTACATCTCTAATATACATTCAACTTCTACTCCTGCATAATTTCTGCACAGTTCTCCTCAAAGACATCTAGTCAGACAGAGCCGAAGTTCAAAATTTCCTCACTGCCAGCTGTTAAATCACAGTAGGCAGCTCCTTCATTGCACAGAAAGAGAATAATTCATATTATCATGATGAGATATATTGACTGTTCTCATTTAACACACCATGTATCTGGTTACAGCCTGTCTCTAGTTGTCATCTCTGACTGGTTTTATTACCTGTAAATCACACGGCACCCGGCCTCCTGTGGCTTTGCACACGGCACAAAAGGGTGGAGAAGAAGTTAAGTGACACCGGATCCTGCACAAATGCAGCACAGAGGCTTATCTAAATTCTCATTCAGAAGCAGCCTCAAAGTAGCGTATCTGTTAATATGTATGTTATGTATATACGTGCATCCTTCCTCTATGTAAATACAACACAGAAGAGAACCATAAATGTCTGCATTTTTATGACTACAATGGGTAAGAGCTGTGTGGGCAACATAATTCTCTATTCTGACAAATTCCTTTCAGGTAATTTTCTGCCTCCCTTCTATGCACACATTCTGATAATCCTTCTCCTTTCCTTCTATCAAATTTACACATCCTTCACCTTGCATCACACAGAAAAAGTGGTCAGTAAAAATGCTACATAAGTGATAAAGACAGGCCTTTAATAATTCTCATAAGAAGCACTCACACTCACATATGGCTGCAATATTTGTATTAGCTTAAAAGCAGGATGCTGAATGTAAATTAATTTAATATCCTAACAAAAAGAGATAAAAGAAATGAAAGCAGTTTTCACACAGAATGCACTTCTTATCGCTCCATTCAAATTCTTTCTCCAGCGATAGACCTGTCATGATAAAGACAATGTAGTTTTTTTCTTGGCATGTTTCCCTTTTTTTTTATTCAAATTCAGGTCTACTGGAAATATGCCTCTCATCAATCCAATGCAATGAACATTCAATGCAATGCAATGAAAAAAAAGAAAAAGGTCAACATGTGTTATATTTAAAAATAAGACAGCAACCATTTGTACATTCCAGGAAAAAATAAATAAAAAAGCTCATGGTACAGCCATATTTTTATGCATGCAAACTATTGTCTCTAGTTTCTTGTTTTCTAAACCAAGAAATAGTTACGGGAAACAAAATGCGCATTTTTAACAGTTGTTCCATTATTCACCATTACCCTTTTCTTAGCAATAACTAAGCTGCAGTCAGAGACCCTCACCACACACACACACACACACACATGCACACATACACTTGCACACACCCATTTCTGTCCTCATCCTCCAGGCATTAATATTTACTGATCATAATTAAATATTAACCTAGATTGAGCCTTCTTCCTCAGAAAATTAGAGCACTGATATTGAAATTGCGGCAAGTCATTTCAAATGACCTTTTGTCACTAATTTAAGAAATTATCATCATGGGTCCTGTAGGATATTGTTTGAGCATGATGTTAATTGATTATGTTTATTCTGTTTGTGTTTTCTGATGCATTGGATAAAGAAGGTATTAACTTCGTTCAATGGGTTTTTAATAAGTGAGATGAGAAAACGTGTTTGGCCCGGCAAATGCTGAGATTAGTGTGGGAGACGATGTCAGAATGCATTTCAATTGAAGCAACACAGTCTCTGTGGATATTGTCAGCAGAATTGATTAAGTAAATATGGCCTGAGAGTGGTGTAATTTTGTTAGATGATAAATTGTCAAGGGGCTGTAATGTTTTCTTGCGCCAAACTATGTCAGGGCATATTACCTTAGAGATAGTGCTTTGCTGGTAAATGTGGACAAAAACACACACCCACACCCAGATACGCCCCCTCCGACCACACACACACACCAAAACAAAATATTTTTTGTGCAATCTCCACGTCAGATGAAATGCCTTGGTTATGTATTTCCCTGCAGTACAATTTGTTGCTCTGTTTCTATCACTGGGATGACAAAAGCTCATTGGAGAGGAACAGTGGGCTAAGACATTTGCCATGAACAGGGACAGTTCCATGCAGGGTGCGAGACTTGGAACTAAAGAGCTACAGGTTCTTGCCCCTCCTCTGACACACGCTGTTATGCCCTTGAGTAAGGCGCTTAACCTCAAGTTGTTCCAGGCATGCTGCAACATGGCACCCTGCTTCTGTCCTTCACAATATTAAACCTCTATGTCCTTAAAAAAAACAAGTGGACATCACAGGATGCATTTCACACTGACTCTTTAATATGACACATTTTTTTTGACATTTCTAATGATCAAATGAGAGGTATTAAAAAAACATTCATTGTGTTTTGCTGACAATCCCTAATCTTACCTGACACACAAAGCATGCAAAAATGAATGCAAAAATGAAAAATTTGCTCTACCCTGTATACCCTATATAAAAAAGCTAAATAAAATGGGCCAAGCCCAAGCCCAACAAATCCACCCATCCATTTTCTGTACCGCTTATCCTACGTAAGGTCATGTGGAGCCAGGATCCTATCCCAGGGGACTCGGGGCACAATTTGGGGGACACCCTGGATGTAATGTTTAACAACAAACCATTGATCAGAAAATTAGCAAGAATTAAACAAATGCACTACTGAGACCTCCAGTGCCAGCATTTGCTCGTTTACTTTTGGTGCATTGAACAGTTTGCGGAAGAGCGAGAAACAGTGAAATTCACTTATTGTTTATAGTCTTCTACAATTACTTCTACAAGTTTATCTGTTTGCTTAATTCTTGCAAATTTCCTGACCAATAATTTGTTGTTAGGACCATTAAAATATTTAGCCTTTTCCAGGAGTGTACCCTCAGATGACTTTTTTTTCACAACACTCCCTCCTGTAATGTGCTGTTTTGAATATGTATATTCAGTCTCTGTAATAAAAACAAACTTATTGAAATCATTAAAGCCTCTCTAGCTTAAACTTTAGATGCAAAAGTTGAACTTGCTTTTTTCCCCTTTACACATAGATAAGTCAATCTATGTGCACCACAGATAACTATTTGTTCTTTTAAAAGGGAAAGTAGACCTCTGAATGGCCAGAATGTTTTTATTTTGTTGCTGTTGTTGTTGTTGCCCCCCCCCCCCTGTTTATCTCAGCTACATATTTATAACATCATTATTAGTTTAGGTATGAGTCTAATTACCTAGAAACCTAGCAATGCAAAAACAAACATTCTGTTCCACACTTTTCAATATCCACCTCCATGTTGTGGCAGCACATAGTCTGTTCCACATCTATTCTAAAACCACAGGGAAGTTCACTTTTGCTTGAAAGAAGAAGAGGCAAAATCTATGCACTGAGATCTTTGCTTAGAGAGCTTCTATACCATCCAACAACAATAGCAGCAGCTTACTGAAATACTTGCTTTGAAAGAGTCATTACTCTGTGTGGCACCTTGCATCTGAACATGTAAATGTACCTATTCACATAAAAGAGAGCTTCTTGCACCTACCCCAATGATGAATAAGTCATCTCTGGAATAGAGGCATAATAGCAATAGCTTTCAAGAAGACTTGTGTGAGAGGTGCTGCTGAAATCTATCTCTTAAAATATGAATGTGTTATATAAAAGGCTTTCCATTAGTCCTTCTCCGACAGTCCACTTCACCTTCTGCCATTCTCCTGAACTTTGCTTTTAGACAAGAAATCCACCTCTATTGTTCCACCTCCCACTATGATATAGGTAAATCAAACAATAATTCCTATTTGGAATTAAAAGATGACCCAGAGAGGGCCAATCTGATGAGGAGACCCAATGCTGAATTCAGAACCAGGACCACTGCAATTATCTTCCAGTGCTTTACCTTGCTGAGAGATATTGACCTGCTGTCAACTAATGAGTGGGTGCTAGTTCCCCGTCTACTGTGTCTTGGCCACTGTAGTGCCCAATAAACTCATGCTATCTTCTCATGCTAAAAATCGCATGCTAAGAATTTTTGGGTGCTAGATAGACCAAACAGGGAGTGTTATATAGTGAGTGTTATGCTGCCAAATGGAGCTTTTGAATATTTTTTTTCAAACTGAAGGGTGCTTTCTCACCCATTAGTCCATCTACTTAGTCTAAATCAGAATAAAATTGATTCATGTGGTTGCTATATTTGGTTGCTAATTGTTTTGATTCAGTTTTATACTTTGCATAACTAACCTAAAAATGCTGAAAGGCTTATAAAAGTGCTCAAGGGCTCAGAACAAATGCACCAATTATAATGATTCAAGTGGACTAAATGTATATTATACATATTGTAATGATCGGCTATGATGATGTCATGTGGGGTCAAGGGGTGTGGTCGCCGCCCTGCTCTCTCTCTCTCTCTCTTTCTCTCTCTCTGTGTGAACTTGACATCGTGTGCTGACAAGCGGTCTCGTTTAAGGTACCATTTTTTGGGATGTTTTCACTCGGTTAATCCTCTCTAAGGACCGACCTGTAACCCTGCATAAATCTGTGGGATCCTTCATGCAATAAACGGAGAACAGCACTTTCTCTTTGTGTCTGGTTGAGTTATATTAACTTTCCTGAGCAACCCGTGAGGATCTAGATGGATCCTTACAATATTCTGATTCATACAGTAGTTTACCTGATGTCACCTTCTTGCAATGTACTCCTGACTACTGAATAAGAATGGTAGTACATAAAAGAGGAAATGTATTAATTTCTCAGTTGCAAAGTCAAAAACTGTTCTTTCTTTTACAATCAACCAGAAAATCTACAGCTAACAGTAAGGAGATAATTATGTAAACAAGTTCACAGTGGCTTTCACTTGTCTTGTTTTTCATGCTATAACCTCCTGTGCAAATAGCCCTTGTGTTTCTTCAATTTCTTTGCCAAGTTGTGCTAACAGAAATATCACTCCCATCTGTGGTTCTTTCTCCTGTGTTCCAATGTTATTATAATCTTTCAATAGTGTAAGTATAGTATTTGCATTCTACCTCCTGTGTTCAAATCCTCACTCCATGTGGCAAACGTTTATTGATGAGATCTATTGATTACCAAGATTTGGGTGAAGAGACAGCATGATGTACGCTGCACTGAATACTGTGACTGGTGACGAATGTGACAGAAAAAAAAAAGCCTTGTCTGGGAGCCATATGCCAATGCAGGCATATGCGTGGTAGGAATTTAAGACAAGACACTACAGGTAGAAATGACAAATTTGTTTAATTGTTTTTTTTTTCAGACTTTAAAAAAAGGTATCTACATCATGTCTTGTCTTAGACTGTAGTGATAAAAATGTCAACGTTCAACAAAAAAATGTCATTGTTTTTGTCCACACATGACCTTAACATTAGGATGAAGGTTGAACACTAGATGAAGGTTGTAAGCTCTGCCGACTTGGCACAATTAAAATCATGTCATATATATATATATATATATATATATATATATATATATATATATATATATATATATATATATATACTTACATACACACACACACGCATAGTTAATAATCTTTTGGTCAAGATCTATTATGTGATATCATCGCAATGTACATTCAGCCAATTCAGCCACAAAACAATTGTGCAAAATAATGTTGTGCAGTTGCAATTTCACCAATTCATGTAGTTTTCCACATTACAGCATAAAAAAACTGAGTTACATCACAAATAGAGGGACGGCCAGGTCTTGGTAGACTTGCAGTGGTCTGATACTCCTTCCATTTCAAAATGATCACTTGCACAGTGCTCCTTTGGATGTTTAAAGCTTGGGAAATCTTTTTGTATCCAAATCCGGCTTTAAACTTCTCCACAACAGTATTACGGACCTGCCTGGTGTGTTCCTTGGTCTTCATGATGCTCTCTGCGCTTTCAACAGAACCCTGAGACTATCACAGAGCAGGTGCATTTATAAAGAGACTTGATTACACACAGGTGGATTCTATTTATCACCATCAGTCATTTAGGACAACATTGGATCATTCAGAGATCCTCGCTGAACTTCTGGAGTGAGTTTGCTGCACTGAAAGTAAAGGAGCCGAATAATTTTGCACGCACCACTTTTCAGTTTTTTATTCGCTAAAAAAGTTTAAAATATCCAATAGATTTGGTTCCACTTCACAATTGTGTCCCACTTGTTGGTGATTCTTCACAAAAAATTTAAATTTTATATCTTTATGTTTGAAGCCTGAAATGTGGCAAAAGGTTGAAAAGTTCAAGGGGGCCGAATACTTTCGCAAGGCACTGTATATATATATATATATATATATATATATATATATATATATATATATATATATATATATATATATACAATTGTGCAAAATAATGTTATGCAGTTGCAATTTCACCAATTCATATAGTTTTCCACATTATATATATAAATATAAAATATAAATATATATATATATATATATATATATATATATATATATATATATATATATATATATATATAATGTGACGCACTTAATTGCCACGTCACCTGATCACGGCAGGCATGATTTTACACATGCTTCAGATGTCGGTCGTGCGCTAGGGCGCTCCCATAGTGTTATGTTAAACGTAACATCTTGTTGCATTTAGCATAACACTGTAGGCTGCAATATCGAATGAATATGAATATTGCTTTTTCTATTCCTATTTATTTTATCCTATATACCTGCTATGTCTTACATTGTAGTATGCTTAAATGTTTAACTCAGGACCACAAACTTTACATGCCAATCCTAGAAGAATATACATATTTGTAATTCACAAACAAACAAATAAATAAAAATAGCATAGCTTTAGTTTTAAACACACAAGAGTACAGTTAATACAAAATTGAGGGAAATGGAACAATTATTAAAATATCAATAACACAAAGCTCATGCCATGTAAATGTTAGAAGCCAATGTGGCAATTTCAAAGGTTCATGTCAATTAATGGCAGCCCAAGCAATGGTCAGTCTCATTCTTAACAAAGGAAAATACCAGACACATCCAACTGACAAGGGTGATGTACATTAAGCAGTTGGAAGAGGTGGTAACAATAGCTTTCTGTCAGCCAGCAGAGAATAAAAATGTCAGTCCTGTCAGAGAGTATATTCTCCAAAGTTCTCCAGCTCTTGACAGAAACATAGTTCGACAATCTGGGGTTTGGGGGGGTGGTGGGGGGTGTTGTATTTCTTCCATTATTTAAATATTTTAGCAATGCATTTTAGAGTATGACATGGCTAAGGCCTCGTGTGAATGAAAAAGTGACACTGAGTGTAAGAACGTGTTGAATGCTCTTAAACTTTTATGCATGTTACCTAAACTTCTTTATAATTGATAATTGAACATTTTCTGAGTGAACATTGTGTAAATTTAGTATAGAGAATAAGAAATTAATTGAAAGGTAAAGATTCTGAGCATGAAATTATATCATTTTCATATTTTCAAAGTATTAATCATTCCTTAGTTAGATGAAAATGATCATTTGGCATTTTGCAAAATATGTATCAGTTACGTGAGGGATAAGGGATGAGACAATGTTAGAACATAATTATTGTAATTTCTCTTATTCTTATTCAGCTTTTCAACCTTGCGTGAAACTTTCTGTACATATATGAATGGCAAATTAATGAAAAAAGAAACAGACAAGATAACTCATAATTTCGTTCAGATTTTTACATATACTGTATAGTATAGACACATGTGGCAATATGTTTGCACAAAGCAGCTTTGATGTCATAAATTCTGCAAGACTGTATTTTTTCAAAAGATATTCTTATTTTAATGATGGCGGTGGAAAACGCTGCCACTCCAAAATCTCCCATAGGTGTGCAATTAGGATAAAATCATAGGATAAAGTTGATCAGTCAAAATAACTTTGTATTGATTTGCAGTGATGCTTCCCTCTAAGTGGACCCAAACCATGCTAGCCAAATGCCTCCCATAGTATCACACAGCCAAAACTTTTTCCTTTAATTTGAAACCCACCTGCATTCTCTGCCTAACATTTCACAGTTTTAGATATATTTCAAATGATATTTTAGAATGTTAGAATGTAAAAAATAAACACAAAAAAACCCCCACACACAAATGCTGGCAGCTGTGGATGTCATTAAGGGTTTGACAGCTTACAGCTTTAAGTTAATCTATGCTGCATTTAACTAATTACTGTGATTTATTCAGTTGTTTAAAACTACAAAGCTTTCTGTAAACTTTTTTTCCAAGCGGTTTTCTCTTTAAACTTTCTCAACTTTCTCATTTGTAATGCCTTGCTAATGGTGGATTATCAAATCATCTGGTGGACTTATAAAATAATTGCCATTAGGTTTTTCTTGAAGTAAACTTGGAGGGTCATCTAATTCACAGTGTACTATTACAAATTTATAACCTCAAGGATAATTGGAAGTACTTATGATTCGTGAATCACTTATGCTGCAGATGAGTGGTTTGTGAGAGTTGTTAACATATATTAACATAGAAGATATTGCATTTGAGATTTGATTGATCTTCGCACAGATCCTTGCATGAGAAATTACTTTCTCATTTTAACACTGTTATCAGCAGTATGCCAGCTTGATGGTGCAACATCTATCCTAGTTAATCATGACCAACTTATATACAAATAAAATATTATTAAATAATGTTTGCATTTGTTTTCTCTGTATTAATAAATTAGGTTTGAGTGGTCATGGGCAGCAGTCAATACATGATCAAGCCTCAGCTGGGATGACTCACAACAAGCTTTCTTGAATTAAGTTTTGTGTTCCGGAATCTTTTAATAGAAAGGAAATTACATCATGCACCAATTAAACATACAACACACATATTGATTCATTGCTCAGACATGTGTGTACATTTGGGGAACCCCTGTTGAAGTGTTTCTTCATGAAGATTTAAGCATTTTTGCTATTTCTATTAAAAGCCCTTTATAAGCAAGTCTCAAACCAGTGCTGATATTATCATAAACTGATGTCAAGAGCAAACTCAAACAAAGCTCAGACAAAATTTGAAACAGGAAGCATTATCTTAAATTTACGGAAGCCCTAAGAGGCCATGCTATATATATATATATATATATATACAGTGCCTTGCAAAAGTATTCGGCCCCCTTGAACTTTTCAACCTTTTGCCACATTTCAGGCTTCAAACATAAGGATATAACATTTTAATTTTTTGTGAAGAATCACCAATAAGTGGGACACAATTTTGAAGTAGAACGAAATCTATTGGATATTTTAAACTTTTTTAGCAAATAAAAAACTGAAAAGTGGTGCGTGCAAAATTATTCGGCTCCTTTACTTTCAGTGCAGCAAACTCACTCCAGAAGTTCAGCGAGGATCTCTGAATGATCCAATGTTGTCCTAAATGACTGATGGTGATAAATAGAATCCACCTGTGTGTAATCAAGTCTCTGTATAAATGCACCTGCTCTGTGATAGTCTCAGGGTTCTCAGTGGCAAGAAGAAAGCCATTTCTCAACGTTTGAAGCCTGAAATGTGGCAAAAGGTTGAAAAGTTCAAGGGGGCCGAATACTTTCGCAAGGCACTATATATATATATATATATATATATATATATATATATATATATATATATATATATACACACAAATTTTGTTTGTTTATTCATGTTTTCTTGTGATCACATCATTTCATGATCATGAGAAAACAAATTTTATGTTGATTGTATGAGAGAATGGTGTTGAGATCACAAGAAAACTAGAAAGAAAAAAAAGCAAACAATGATAATTCATGGACTTTTAGGTCTTCTGTATAACTGTTGATCTGTAAACGAAAACTAAATAGCTAGCATTAACAGAAGATTTCAGGCAGTCATTCACTGCAAAGAAATTGCATCCAAGTATTAAAAATATTCCTAATATTTATGATTGCTCGTTTGTTCAGTTACTTTAAGTCTGTGAAAATAGAGGAATTCTGTCAAAAATGTCTGTAATTACTAAACGGTTAGTGCAATATTTTTGTTAAACCCCTTGAATTAACACACAGCTTGACTGCTTCATTTCAAATCCATCATGATGGTCTACAGAATCAAAATTATGAAAATTGTGTCATAATTTAATTTACATTAAAATAAATAAATAAACTACATCACTGAAATTCAACTACTAGAATTTATCTTTGTGTCAAATAATGCTAATAACGTGATTGTATTTTACTTTGTTCTGTAGCTGGTGCCTCATTCTTTCAATATTAATTTTTGACAGCCTTTCTCATTGCTACCCCTGCTTGCGCTCTCCCATGTCAGCCTCTTATCTCTTCAGCTTTCTTTCCCCCTAACTTGCCCTTTTCCCCAAAGACCATGCATGTGCTTTGAATTGCTTCAGTAACAGAGGATCAGCCATGCTTTCCTAGTCAAACATATCAAATGCTTAAGATGCCACAAGCCACAAGGATGCTCTGCATCTACTTTAGTCTCCACATTAGAAAGGGAAAAAAGATGTGCCTCCAAAGAGGCTTATTCTACAGGAAAAATGCTTCAGCTGACAAAGCAAATAGAATAACATATGCATAAAATGTATTATGCCAAGCTCCAGGATGTTTTCTATCCTACATGTTTAAACAAACATGGATGATATTTGGATGGTTTTGTAATTCAAGCCATATATGCAGACCTGATAGCATGATTGGATAACATGGTTTTCATTGTATTAAATCCACAGCAACTCAAGAAAGCAGAATATATAAAACAAGAAATGCTATTCAGTTTGTGTTTACGTTGCTTTCCCACCCAGTAAATGTGGGACCCATCCTACAAAACCAGTTGATTCAGGCAGCATACAATAGATATACTAAATGATAGAAGAGCAGAGATAATCATTTTCAATCTTTTTAAAAGAGTAGTATGGAGAGTTGGCACAAATGTAACAGTGCACTGGTGTTACACATTTGTTTGATCTAAATGCACAGACAATGTTGACTTTAGTTGGATTTGTCTGCTCATTGTCCACTCTGTTTGGATACATTCATGAAAAACCCATTTTGCAGGTTTCTATGTGAGTAAAACAAACTAAATAAAACAAACTAAATAGCCTAAATGATTTTTTCCTTACTTCATCAAAAACTGAAATCTGTGCAGTTGTGTACGCTCTACATTAACTGTTATACTGTAGTATTCAGAGCATAGTCTGTAAGCGGTCATGCATGCTTCTGTTTGCAAAATGAGAATGCATGGGTGTGACCTGCAGTATGACTGTAACACCTGTTATAATTAAAAAGAATGTTGTCACAGATTCTCAAACTGCTAGGAACAAAAGGTTGCAGCACTTAGACATGCACACTAATTTAACTGCTCATAATGATGAATTGCAAATGATGCAGTGCTAATAATAATAACATGTACATGTAATTTTAAACCATCTTTTTGTGGTGACAAAATGACAACGCATGTCTTAAAACTGGGGGAGGAAACCAGAAAATCAGGAGGAAACTCTCAAAGAAGGTGGAGAACCTGCAAACTCCATGAACACAGGGCAGAAACAGGATTTGAAACAACAACCCTGTGAGGCAAACGTGGTAACTAGTAAGCCACCATGCACCCAGAACTTACACTTATTTAAAAAAAAAAAACTAAACAAACAAACAAAAAAACATAGGCATGAAGCCTGTAATTTAAATCACTGTTGAGTAATTTAACATAACTTTTACTTAAAAAATACAATTGTACCAAGTTTACTCGACTAAAAAAGCACTCACTGAAAGTGAAAGAGATGTCGAAAGTTTCTTGATGCCTAAACAGCAAACTGATTGCTCTTGTGAAGATTTAAAAAATGGAATTCTTTTACAATTGGGTTCTAAAACTCTAGTCCTACAGCCCTCACACCACACAGATTAGACAGTGACCCCAGTGGGATTAGATATATTTCCTGAGGAGAAACACCTAATTTTGCAAGTCTATAGAAATCCCTTGCTTCATGGAAACTGGTGTAACATTCAGATTTTAGTAGGACATTTGTTGCTGTTATGCTTTCAATCTCGTCTTATTCAGATTCATGGCTGGTCATAAATAGCGCCTTGTGTTCCAAAAATAAATACAGGCATTTCATTTGTCTTGCTCATAATTAAGTGGAAAATACACTGATGGTGAAATGAAAAGTGTTGTAGCATTATCAATGATGAGGAGAAAGAAAGGAAGAATCAAAGAAAGAAGAAAGTGTGCATGATAGCCTCTAAACCAAGGTCACATTAGTGATAGATTGGATGGTGCTTTGCTTCTGCTTTTAGCCTTTAATCTATTTAAATCGCTGCCTTAAGCCTGCAAATTGGGAAAACAGCCGGGGTCTCATTTTCAAAACCAGTTCAGTATAATAAGAATGAACAATACAATGGGGTTTGCCTGTCAATCTGACAGATTAGGAGATAAAGACCAGGCACAGACATGGGCCCCTGCAGTTCACAGAAATGCAGAGTTGCTTCTACAGATCCATCTGCATGATTTTATTATTTCTATCATCTTAAATATTATTTTACAATGTTTATCTTAAATTGTATACTTTTTATTTAGGACGACCCATGGCATTCACAGAAAGTGCTCTTTCCTAACAAACAAAAATGTAAATTAAGCTGTCTGTTTGAAATTTGAGATATTGCTATAGTTAGGTATTAACAAAGGTATTAAACCTCCACAGAACCAAAAGCTGCCATTACTTTCTGATTAGGTTGATATGGGTGTTTTTCCCCATTCATTGTAAAAAGTGCTACTCTTATCAATCACAAGGCTTCTAGACTAGCTTCTGTCTAAATGCATTCATGTTCGAATGGCCTCTTTGAGTCAGAGTGTGTCTTGATCAACCCACTTGCTCGCTAGGTCGTGAATCAGTATATCATATACACGAGTTGTGCAGTGGAAAGGACCCGGGCTCACTACACATTGGGACACTGATAACTCAATTTCTGGTGACATGACCACTTGTAAAATGCTTGTAAAATGTCATTAAAAATATTCAAGTTTTATATTTCCTATAAATGTGTTAGCTTAATCACATGCATTTTTGTTATGGGACTTCAAGCAGGATTGTAGGCTAGCTTGTAGATTAAAAAAAACAGTACAACGCCAATTCCAAAAATGTTGGGACGCTGTGCAAAATGGAAATATATGTAAATCGAAACAGACTGCAATGATTTGCAAATCTCATTAACTCATATGTTATATGTCATAATAGAGCATATAAAACATATCAAATGTTTAACCTGAATAAATGTATCATTTCAAGAAAAAAATAAGGTAATTGAATTTCATGGCCTCAACACGTCTCAAAATTTGGGAAAAAAGTTGGGATGCAATATTGATTTTCACCCATTTCTTTTGCACACGGATATTTCTCCAGATTCTCAGAATATTTTGGTGATGTACTGTAGATGATGAGATATTCCTAGTCTTCGCACTTTTACATTGAGGAATATTATTCTGAAATTGTTTCCTCAAGTTGTAGATGCAGTTTTTCTGCCCAGCTTTACTCCTGAAAGACTCTGCCTCTCTAAGATATACTTCTTATAATCGATCATGCTACTAGCGTGTTGACAATTAACCCCCAGTGTCACGAGTCGTGACGGAGCGGATGAAGGAAGGAGGTAAGCGCACTTAAGAACGAGTGTAGTTTATTTACAAGAGGCAGACAAATCCAAAACGTAATCCAAAGGCATAATCCAGAAAACAGGCGAAGGTCAGGCGAACGGCAAACAGGCATAGACTTGGGGCAAGGCAGATATCAATAACGAAGCACGGAAAACAGGGTCGAGAAACAAACATAAACATAAACATAAACCTAAACCTGAACGTGAACTAGGACTAAGATCTGGGAGCGGATAACCCAGCGTGAACTATAACTAACAAGGGACTAAGTTTACTGTGTTTAGTATGTTTAATTAACCGTGCCGTGTGTAGCACCGGCATGAATTAACTTAAACAGAATTCAGGTGAAAGCAATACAGACACACGTGGGGATCCAACCTATGAGAGACACGGGGCGGGGTCATGACGAACATAAACAAAACACACGTGCCCTCCAAGCCATTGACAGAAACGAAAACAAAGAGCACATGTTCGAATGTCATAACACGCATGCGCAACAGCGCGAGCGCATGCTGCTTCAAGGCGGAACCGTGACACCCAGCTGTTTATTTTTAGTAAGACTTGCTTTTCCAGCCTTTTGTTACCCCTGTCCCAATTTTATTCAGACATGTTGGGGCCATGAAATTCAAAATTATCTTTTTTTTTCTTTTTTCTTAAAATGGTACATTTGCTCAGTCTAAACATTTGATGTGTTTTCTATGTTCTATTGTAAATAACATATTGGTTTATGAGATTTCCAAATTATTGCATTCTGTTTTTATTTACTGACATTTTTCACAGTGTCCCAACATTTTTGGAATTGGGGTTGTATCAGTAAACACTTATAGAAACATATAGAACATATAGAAAAATCAAATGAAGTTCAAAATCTCTAATGTAAGTAATCATTTAAGAGCTACAACAATGATAACAAGCTACTTACATTTGAAGATGAAGGTGACTGAGAGTTCATTTGACATTTTTTCGAGCTGAGAAGCTTCCAAAAATATGAAGTCATTTCCAGTAAGGGAACATAGTGAGCATCATAGCTCCCTGGGTTTTAAGGTGCATTATGGGAGTTTAGGGAGTGAATATTCAAGTGCACTAGAAGGACTTTGCAATTGGTACAGCCCTTAAAGTGGCCGACTCTCTGATTAGTGTCCTGACTACTGAACTAGGGAGTTGATTGGGAGACACAGCCAGAGTTAACTAAAAAGAAAAATCTATCTTAGCAAGCATAGCCTACAGTGATTATTCTGTAGTTCAGTATGTGCATATGCAGCATGTAGAGTTGAAGAGTATTGATTCTCTCTGGCTGAGCCATTGTTTACAGCATGCTCATGAAAATATTAAGCTTATTAGCATATTCACATTTATACTTTTGGACTGAAAAAAAATATGCAGGATGTTTAATTTAATACTTGGGTTTGGCACAAAACAAACATTTTTAATCTTTTACACTGTGCTCCCTGAGACTTAAATAACCACTGTTTAATTGGAAGGTCCAACATTTCATATAAAAGGTTTAACACAGTTTGTAACTGTAGCTGAATTAGATAACAGATGACAATGACTCTCATGTTGAAGAAAGCAAGTTCAATGGGGCAATATTAACAAAATGTTAAATTGCAGCTTTTTATTTTTCTATTTATTTTTTTCAGCAAACTGAAGTTTTTTGGTCAAAAAAATGAGACGACGGGCACTGTTTTTGTAAATTTAATCATGAATGCAAGTAAGATTAAAACGAAGATAGATAAAAATACAAATGATAGATAGATAGATAGATAGATAGATAGATAGATAGATAGATAGATAGATAGATAGATAGATAGATAGATAGATAGATAGATAGATAGATAGACACTTTATTGGTCCCTCACCATAACAACATATTTGTGTGCTGTTATTGGACTGAACTGAAATGGCAGATATTACAATTATTTGAAGTCATAATATATTCAGTAGTTCAGTAATTACTAACCTGGGAAGAGCTAGAAGAACCAATGCAAAGGAATTTTACATTTACAATACAATTGGTATGAGCTCAATCACAAAATATAAGGCATAAGTTCGGTACATTGTGTACATTTGGAATCGTTGTGCAGTTGATAATGTTGCAAAGAGCAGTGTAAAAGCAAAAAAATATAGTGTTGGGTTTCAGTGAATATATTAACAAGAAGTGTGTTTAAGCATGTTACTGTCATATACAATCAAATCAGCTCCTCTCAATCCCCAATTAAGATCTGAGTGTCGAGCAGCACAGAGGCATTTTCATAACACCATACAGATATATTTTAGTTTTATATGCAGATTTTGTATTTAGTGGTAGTTGATATATTTGTTTTGTTTTTTGAATGTTCCACCCCCTTTTGCACCCTTTCATTAAATTAAATTCTGACCATGAAAAAAGCTGTAAAGTGGGGTGATTGGCAGAAGACAAGTGAGTAAACTCAATGTTATGTTCATTATGGCAAGTCCAATGTCCATAGTAGGAGCTAAAACTATCAAAACAAATCTCGGAACTTGGCTCAGGATATAATGGTAAGACTTTGCAACAAAACAATGAAACAGGTGGGAATAATCATGACACAATAGAAAGATAAACCAATAACACAACAGTGATGGAGAGTCCTGGCCAGCTCAAGTGTATGCTGTCATTACAGTGAATCTGAAATTCTTGTAAATACTTCTAACATTCTACTTTCCACTCAGGCTGTTGCTGATGATATAATTTGTAATAAAAATATATTAAAATAAAATGAAAAAAAAGAAAGAAACATTATCACTTTTGTACCCCCACTGTACTGTAGATAGATAAATGTTAATTTGAAAGATCAATTAAAGACCATTTTCCCTAACAGAGTGTATATGAAAAAAAATTTACATTATCAATGTTTGAACTATTGATCTAATATACACTGAAAAATAAAAACAAAGAAAAGACCAAATTAAAACAAACAAAAACAAAGATGTGTTACAAATAAGACAAATAAGTACAAAATCTACAGTAGCATTGATCCACTTCCACAGTACATCCCAGTGGAAGCCGGTTCATGATGACCAGGTGCAGAGCCGTGAGGTTCATGAACTCACTGGGGTTGTTCAGCAGAAGGGAAACACGAAACACACTTAACTCAAACATGTGACCCCACCACTACACTATACATCATGAGAAATGAGATGAGTTAACAAGCACAGAGCTACACCACAATACTTGGACAACTGGGATTGGAATAGTGTTGTGATTTATTTGTTGAAAAACCTGCAGTGCCTTTGAACCACATAGACAGAGGATTTGTTTGTCTTAGAAAGCAGAGGGGAGAAAATGCACGCCAGTGTTTCTCGACCTAATGGAATACAGGTTTCCATGTTAATGACCCTCTGGGCTTTTAAAGAGCTGACACTGGTTTGCTTTAGATATGATTTGCTCTGGGTAATGTATGCTTAAGCGGGGATCACCATTACCGGTGAAGATTCACCTTTAAGTCACTTAGACAATTTATATAGGGCAATGTCTTTGTGTTATGCCTGCAAGGACACAGAGATCGTCTCTTTAGTGCACTATTGTGTATATGTTATGTTGCATAGACAATTGTTAGATTACAATAATAAACCCAGACATATGATATATCAAGCATGTTTAAATGGTTATTGTATCATATTCTGGTAACACTTTTCTGTTAGGTTCACAAATAAGCAATATATCATTATAATTTTTTTTTCATAAAGACTAAATCATACATGTGCTAATCAGTCCGAACATGATTTCAATTAGTTTTTTTTGTGATTGTTGCTGCCACAGATGCTTGATTTTGCTAGAAACTACTTGAAATGGTGAAATTGCACAAAATTGATTTGCAGTTTGAAAATGAAATTGTCTTTCCCAGTGATGTTTGTTGGTAAATGAGACCGTTTAGCTGTACTTGTAATTCTACACATGTTGAATAAAATCGGGCTTTGACTGAATGCACTTTGTGATTACATTGCCTGATGCTTCTTGGCCAAAATCTGTGGAAAATCTGTGGTAATTTAAAGCTCCTCTTTATATTGTGGCATTTGCTTGATTTTGAGTTCATTTCTGCAAGGGACATACAATAGAAACCTTTCAGAAGATCTTAAAAATCTGCTAGATTAATGTGGTGTAAGAAGATATTTGAGATAGGAAGGATCTTGATCATTAAGAGTTTTAAAGGCAAACAACAGAATTTTAAACTATATCCTAAAATGGACCGGGTGGCAATGGAGCGATGCTAAAATTGGGGTGACATGATCATATTTCTTTGCCTTGGTCAACAGCCTTGAAGCTGCATTTTGAACTATCTGGAGGCAAGCAAGAGATGACTTAGGAAGACCCAAGTACAATGAATTACAGTAATCTAATCGCGATGTGATAAAAGCATGAATAATCTTCTCCAAATCTTGGAAAGACAACAATGTTTAAAGTTTAGAAACAATCCATAATTGATAAAAACTATTCTTAATGAACAAATTTATTTGCTTGGTTAAGCATAATTCTGAGTCCTGGATGATACCAAGGTTCTTGTGAAGAAATTGAGGGGAAGTGATTATGATGTTCATTAATGAGACCATCTCGCAATCTCAGTGGACCAAAAACAATTATTTAATTTTTGTCTTCATTAAGATGAAGAATGTTATTTGTTAACCATTTTTTAATATCGTTGAGACAGTCCAACAATAGATGAATGGAGTCGCCAGCTTTCAGCGGTATGTACAACTGGGTATCTTCAGCATATAAATGAAAAGAGACATTGTGCGCTCTAATAATATTCCCCAATGGATGCATTTATAAGTTAAAAAGAAGTGGGCCCAGAAAGGAATTTTGAGGTACACCACTAATAATCGGAGTGGAAGATGAGGAGAAATTACCCAACGCTACCAAAAAGGACCTGTCTGTAAGATATGAGCTGAACCATTGTAAGGCAGTACCCTTGATACCAATCAAATACTCTAAACCCCAAAGAAGTACGTTATGATCTACAGTATCAAAGGCAGCTGCAAGATCTAGTAGCATCAACACAGTATTTTCACCAGCATCCACCGCCAGTAAAATGTCATTGGACAATTTTAGCAAAGCAGATTCTGTGTTTTGATAAGCAGTGAAACCAGATTGGAAGGGTTCCAATAACTTAGCTGAACAGAACATTCAGCTATATTGTGTATGGAATGTCACTTTTTCAATATTAATTTCTTGTTTATAGAACTGTTATATAAAAGCAATATTGCATTTTCAGTCAGCCATGCCGATATTCAGTATAACTACACTCTTGATCATGCGATAATGCTTAAATATAATATTCAATGTTTGCTTTTATCCAAACTGACTTACAAGTGAGGCAGGATACAAGAAAGCTGGTGAAGGTTGAGAGTCAAGGACACAACCATGGCAGATTAGCAGCACTGGGATTTGAACTTGCAACTTTTGATCCAGAGCTCAAAGCCTAAACCACTGAGCCGTCACTTCCCTCAATACACCTACCCAGAATCAATCACCACTACTGTTGAATTAACTTGCAATAAAAGATGAAATTCAGTGCTTTACCAAATAGAGTTTGTATTGACCTAAAATAGTTGCTGAGGTAAAGGGCACAAAAAAATCATTCACTAATGTTGACACAAAGAGATATTAAACCTTTCACACTCCTGCCTAAAAGGTTCGATATCCCATTACACATTTTTTTTTTTGGTTTTGTACATACCCCAATGCACTGCTCTAGTTACCAAATCATTTACAGTGCAATCCTGTAAAAATAAAAAGAACTTTGCTGCAAAATACAGACTGAAAATTTAGCACAGCATACTGTTTATTATAAATTATATAAGAAAAAATATATAATGTTAACATTTTCACCTGTTGTATGAAACATAAAGTTTACAATACAGTGTTGTAAAATGACCACTATAAACAGTTCTTAAGTTAGGCCATACCTTCTACTTATTCTTAGCATGTGCCACAGTCTTTCTGTTTGTTTGAATGGATGAGCCTTATTATATACAGTGTATAGTGGTTTGATCATGTGATCTCATACAACTTGTTTATGGTGTTCATGTCATGAATTGTTCCAAGTTACTTAAATGCTCTAAGGAATTTTACATATGTTAATACATCATTATGAAAGCATTAATTAAGAATTAACTAATTATTAACTAAGTATTCATGGACCTCATAGTAAAAGTGTTACCCATATTCTGTTTTAAATAAAGAGACTAACATTTATGTTACATTGTTTTCTACACCTCAATATTTGCCAAACATTGTTTCTAGTCCTTAATATACAGTTGTTTTTGTTTATTGTATTTTTTTCTCTAACGATTTCCTTCATCATGTCAGTTTTCACAGAAAAAAAGTTGCCGACCCCAATCTTCATTGTTACTCAATCAAGTGATTTTGGCAGACTTCAAAACAGCATCAACAACATAGTCAGATTTTCCTAATCTCCTCAGATGGATTCAGGCCATGATTTTCATCAACTCCAATAGAGATAACCAGACTGTCCGCTAAGTTGCAGTTTTCCTTTAATCTTAGCCTGCAGTCAATATTCTGACAGAAGCACCCCCCCCCTCCAAAAAAAAAGAAAAAAAAAAAGAAACATCAATCCTTCATTGGGCTCTGAAAGTAATTTAGATGGTGAAACATTATGGAGCTATATCGAGAAATTTAGACTGTCATTTGATTAAAGCATAACTGATAAGCTATATTACAGAATTAACTGAATTAATTTACAATACAATTTAATGAATATCAAAATAATGACTTTAGTAATGATGATAAACTTCAGGCAATAGAAATTAATGGCACAACCAATCAATAGGTTAAACATAACCTCATTAGTATGGCATTTTAAATATTCGCAATTTGAAGTAATACTAATATTATTAACACTAATAATTACCCTTGTTTATCCTTATGGACATATTTATCCTTATGGACATCTTTTTCATTTTATTTATTTATTTTTTATCATATTGTCTGTTAATGCAAACAGCATATATCAGTCAGTATATATCGGTCAGAATATGTTGAGCAAAATCTGCAAACAATTGTAATACAGCAACAGAGAAATTCATAGAGCATAAGGGTGAACATGAAGAGCATACTGCATGTCATAAATAATACATACATAATTAAGTATATGTAGTTTTACTTTCTGCGGTTCCAGACTTTTTGGACACCATGTCAGAAGTTTTGACCCTGCCTGCCCGCATCTCTCAGATATGGAGTTTTCTGCACTTTTGACTTACACCCTCTGTTGTGGATAATCTCACATAAATACTATAAAGATTCCCACTTCCACAAAAGTGTTGATAATCTCATCATGATACTGTAGGCTGCTGCTGTAATTATAAAAAAAAAATTAAAAAAAACCTTTTATGACTCTTATTCCCAATATGCTCCTACTGAACATTCGTTCAACAGCCTTAGCAATGTTTTTCTATCTTTATAATGCCACAGACTGGTGTCATAGAGAGAGAACACACAAACTCATACATTTTCTTTGCTAACCTGTATTTTATAAACATAATGCAACTATTTAAATGTTAGGCATATAATTTAAATGTGTCCAATAATATTTTGACTAGTCATGGACATTGGTATTCCTGAACTTAACATTTACAGAGTCCAATTTTTATTAATATTGTTATTTAAGTAAAGAAAATTGCATATTGGCTGAATTGTTTTTGAGTTATTGAAAACTCATTCAATTCAAAAGACCGGGCTAATGACTCTAAAAACTATACAGGAAACACTCTAACAACATTCATGGACACCCTGGCTATGCAGCTCGGACCCCTACCTCCACTTTGATAACTTTAAAGGCAACTTTGAGAACTCCTGCATGACCTACAGCAGAATTTCTGTAAATATGTTTTTTTTTATGCTATACAAATGAAATTGAATTGAATGAATATATACTCCTACAGAAAGCTGTTCTAAAGACCCAGCAAGATCATTCGAACTCCAAAAAGTCCTTGAGAGTGTTAGTCCTTAACAATCCTCATCACAGACTAATATATAACTACTTATAAGTGCTTAAACACCTCCACACTCTAAAAGAGGACAAATGCCACACATTGAAGATTTAATAATTTATCTCCCCATGATTTGAATAAATAGAGTGCTGACTGATTAGAGGTCAGTAGTGGCAATCTCACATTTAAACAGAGAACCTTAAGCGCCTTCAGATTTGCTATTTGTTTTCACCACCGCTCTTACAATGTAGGAATATGCTGGGGCATGCTCAAATAGAGGGAAGGCAACAGAGCTTGATTAAAGTTTATCTTTCAGGGTAATACGTCTACCAGCCTTCATTATGTCTTGTCAGATTATAAATGGTTTTGGGTAGAAATTATGCATGCTCACACACATGTGTTAGAGGAAGTGATTTAGTCTATCTGACTTAACTCACGGAAATCTTCTCAGTCCTGATAGCTGATAAGGCCAGTGTGTAGAAACCAGAACATCAGGAAGATTTAAGCCTTACTGAAATTTTGCTAAAGAGAGAGAGAGAAATATATATATATATATATATATATATATATATATATATATATATATAGCCTTTTCCCTAAGTGAGTAAAGGTACCTAACCTCTATGACTTTCAGCAACTTTCTTTTTTTTTTTTTGCCTTTGTTTATTTATTCATTTACATGTGATTCATTTACATGTATTTCATATTCATGCATGTGATTCATTTACATGTAATTAATTGTCATGTGATTCAGTTACATTTTCATGTGATTCATAATCATGCATATTCATGTATTTAATTTACATGTAATTCATTATTATGTGATTCATATTCATGCATGTGATTCATTTACATGTGATTCATTTTCATGTGATTCATTTAAACTTCCAGCAACTTTCAAATATAATAAAGCCACAAAATATCACACCATTAACTATTTCAGGCTCATATATCAGTATTTTTCATCAAAGCATATTGTGCAATAGAAGTACAGACATTTTGTATGAAAGGAGAAAAGAAGTCTGAAGTTATGCAAATAATTTTTTTGATGACATGACTATGGAAATATTGTGAGATCAGAGTTTGTACAGAAAGACAGTTGACAAATTAAGGGAAATTAGCATGAAGCATCAATGTAAATGTTGATTCTGATGGGTCACCTTTATCCTATGATGAAAGATTTCTATCCTGGTGGGCATGGTCTCTTCCAAGATGACCCACTGAATGGTTTGACAAGTATGAAAGCGATGTAAATCCTATTGTATGCAATGGCCTTTGCAGTCACCAGATCTCAACCGACTTGAAAACCCATTGGGGATTTTGAAGTGACAAGTCCACCACCATTATTAAAGCACCAAATGAAGCATCATCTTTTGGAAGAATGATGTTTATCCCACAAGTACAATTCCAGAGACTTGTAGAATCTGTCCTAAGATGCATTACAGCTGTTTTCATGGCTTTTTGTGGCCAAAGACTTTACTAAGAAAATTTGTTATTTTTTTCCTTTGAATTATGTCATATGGCGTGTCAATTAAAAAGTACTATTTTAGAGTTCGAACAAAAGCCATGCCAAGACAATACATCAGAGAACATTTGGGAGAAAACTCACATCCACTTCAGAATTTAAATCAAGGCATGAATATGAAATGCTCTGCTCAAATTTCAGCTTGTCTGTCAGAGCATCAGCCTCCCCTTTAGCCTGCCATGACTGAAATACTGAATTCAGAAATATGGTAAACGCCACGTCAGTCTTCTGACAGTAATGCAAGACCCACCAGCTTGCCTCTTAACCGTGTACACCATGTTTGAATGGTTCTGAACCACTGCCCAAGACACATACTGACAAGGGAATATGTAGCACACATACAAATATACTTTACACCTGACATGCTGGAGACTCTTTGTTAGAATGAGAATGAGCTCAGGCTGTGCTATCCATTACTGTTTTTTCTACTGATTTCTTTGAGTGTCAATGTAGATGTACATGCTCAACTAACTGACAACTATAAATTAGTATAAAAGCATTAGAATAGCATCTGCAGACACTGATGTTAATTATCAATTTACAACCAGAAACATATCCATAACCTTTTTTCCAGAACAATATTGAGAAAAAAAGATAAATGGCAACCTAGTTTTAGTGTAAAGCAAATGAGATTCCCTCACATTTGTTGACAGGTGTCAGGGATTTGTAGCAGAGTCATATACAAGTGCAGATGCAGTTTATTAATTAACAAAACACAAACAATACAGACGAACGTAACCATGGGCATCTAAACCTGACTGATGATCTCAAGGCTAAACCTACAAAGACTCGAGTGTTATACAAGATGTGACTTAAATACTAGTGCAATAAACCAATACATGAATCAAGTGCAAACAGCCATGTGACATAAGTGTCGTGATCCAGTGAGGTGTAGTGGCTGATGGGAAATGTAGTATTGTGCAGTATTTGGTGAGACCATGACAGGATGCTAAGACAGCAGGTGGAGAGAAGTCCAAGATGGAGAAGAGGGGAAGCGACATCCACCACAAAGCTAGGTTGGTGTAGTCCTCTGCGGAGGCAAAGTGGGGAATGACATCCAACTGTGAGGCCAGAGGGGGGAGTGACATTATAAAAACTAAATTTCCCAACTATAGCAGGCAACGAAATACATCGCAAAGCGGGGTCTTAGGGAGGAGGGATTGACTTGCTCAGTGGAGCAAGGTGGTGGAGTAATGTCCTCAGCAGAGTAAAGAGGCAGACTGACATCCTCACCAGAGTAGGGGAAGGACCTCAGCAGAGCAAGGATACAGAGCGGTATCCTCTGCAGAGCAACAGCCGAAGTGGGGCAGATGGTAGATGGTTCTAATGAAAAATTCCTGAGGGGGCACATGGCATTGAGCCCAGTGGCTCTGACTCACTTTCTCCTCCCTGGTTGCTCCCATATCAGGTGGTTCATCTCCAGGAGAGCTTCTTGGATGGTGAAAAAAATTGCTGCATCCACGTACTGTCTAGCTTTCTGTCAAGAAATTGTAACAGAGGTGGATACAAATGCAATTTCAGTTTATTAATTGGCTACATTACATTACTGCTATGTGAGTCAAATGTATTTGATGTAACAGACAGAACTCATTAGAAAGCACAAACAAATTTTTCACATTAACGACTATTAAAGCTGCAGTACTTTTCTGCATCGATTTATGTTGGAAATATTACTGACAGCTTGTTGATATTTCACATTAATGACTACAGTAGCTGTTTTAATACTATTGCAATGACTCATAGTATGAGTACATGTTTTCCAGTTCTTGTAAATAATGATACCAAAAATGAGTAACCTACTGTACGTAGTATTAATCATTCAAGGATGTAACAGAACATGTTATTTAGCTATGTTTATATTTACAGTTTACATAGTAACCATGAAAAATGCATGTTCATGCACTTGATTTGATATTAAGTGCATTAGCCAGCTACATTAGTTAAGTCCGACCAAGTAAAGTTGCAGTGGAGATTGGCGGGTTATTGTTTTTCTTTGGAAAAGTGCTTTTGTACAGCTGTAAGTATATTCGATTGTTTTTATCTTTTTGTCAGAATCCTTCATTATCAGTGATTGGCTGGTCACCAAGAACAACGTACTGGTTGAGTGCTGAACACTCACCTAGTTGAACATTCACCTTGCTGAACAATTTAATATTTTATGTTTTAAAATTTAATAAGTTTATTTTATGTTTAACATGTTTTATCAGAGGGCGCACGGTGGCTTAGTGGTTAGCATGTTTGCCTCACACCTCCAGGGTCCGGGTTTCGATTTGTGCCGGGGCCATGTGTGCGGAGTTTGCATGTTCTCCCTGTGCTGCGGGGGTTTCCTCCGGGTACTCCGGTTTCCTCCCCCAGTCCAAAGACATGCATTACAGGTTGATTGGTAGGTTGGTACATTGTCCATAGTGTATGAATGGGTGTGCGAGTGTGTATGTGATTGTGCCCTGCGATGGACTGGCACCCTGTCCAGGGTGTACCCTGCCTTGTGCCCGATGCTTCCTGGGATAGGCTGCAGGTTCCCCGCGACCCTGAAGAAGGAATAAGCGGTTGAAGATGGATTTATGGATGTTTTATCAGATTACTTATATTGGAGTAAGAAGCTATAATTCATCATTTTTTATACATAGAACACAGTTTCCAGTCTGTTTTGCACTGATTTAGATTTCTGTCATATTGTGTCATGTCTTCATTTGTTTACATCAAATAGTATCACCTGCTATCAGACATTGGTATTGGAGCATTTTAATAAGTATGAGCATGAGAGAATGAGCCAGAACAATACATGATACCAGTATTACTACCGATGCCTCTATAGCCCTGTATATTCAGTAATAAGCAGCTGCTGCCAGTGACTGGTGACCCTTGTTAAAATGTAATTTTTCTCATTATTTAGCATCAGCCACCTATCTAAAACTTTAAAACATAGCTATTATAAAAGCTCTCCTCACAAAATTCCAGTCATATTTCTAATGATCCATGAGGTTTAAGAGAATGTTGGTGCTCTGCTATTATGGGTTGGGGAAACAAAACAAAACTCATCACCGGTCCAAAAACCAAAAACACTGTCTAATCACTACCATTCTGCAAATGTAAATAATGATCTCTGGAGGTCAATTAAAAGTAAGTGTCTTGCCTATATATATGTAAGCATCCTGATTCTGTATAATAAACATTATGTACCTATCCTTCTACAGAAGACACTGTGGATGGATTAAAAGTTAATTGGTAACATTGTCTATATTCAAATGCAACCTACAAGAAATCATATTGTGCGCCTGCTGCATTCTTTTAATTGTTATAATATTTCATTTAGCTGATCAGTCTTCAGGCTCACTTCAGAGTTTCTACGGTGCAGTAGCTACAAATGTATCTCCAACACAAATAAAGTGTTTCATTAATAAAGCCTCTGATTCTTAGGGTTCAATCATTGACGATCTTTGACAATCTTAGGACTGAAAATCTTCTGCAAACATATTTTATGTATAAGCAATACAAAAGCAATACAAAAATGGATAATGCAAAATAGAAAAAAGAAGAAAAAAAAACCTTCTGGTTTGATAATTCAGTAGATTATTACATTGCATATGCAAATGCCCTAGGCAGTTGAGAAAATATCTTTTTTTTGTGCCTTCTCACTGCATCTGTGCTTGAAGTCAAGGTTAAACCATTATCAGGGACATCACAGTCAGAGTGAATTTAATTACCTACTATAATACTTGATTGTATGCTATCATTTGTTGTCATAGTAATTGTGTTTACACCCAAATTTTATTTTGGTATGAAAATTGCACTTCTATTGGCTTCAAAATATTATAAACATTGTGAGAGTAGTTATGTAATGTTTTCATAAGGACATGTCTGGCATTATGTCTTTATTATTAATTTAATATGCTATAATTCAATTGTGCAGTCATCTCTTTCACACATATCTAATACCTAGTTGCGCTTATCTTTTAATCTGCTTTGCTCTGCTATGAAGCACACTCACATGCCTTTTTTTTTTAATGATGTGATTAAAAGTAATGTTTAGCAAGATTAGATCAAGTAGATGCTATACTTAGGTACATCCTCATTCTGGAAGATTGCTTTTTTCTCTATTATCCAAGAAAAGATGGTGCATGTGTATGCTCTATGGCAGGATTGTAAAGCTACACTGGCAGCACACAATAATGGCATAATTACACATGTTGGGTGTTTGACAATATTGTTACATTTTCAGCTTCCATAATATATAAATAACCATTTTTGGTGTGTCTATGACACTTTTAGACAGGTGCTCAAACCATGCACAATTGATACACAAAGAAATGTCTAAGATATTACAGCCATGTGGCTCTCCAGTGGAATAACAATGATTTGTCCTCAGGTTTGTCCACACATTGCTTATGGGATTCGGGGATGGTTTTTCTTTTTCTATTTTTTTTCTAAGCTCACTGTGCAGACTCTCACCAGAGTGTTTCCACATAGAATAGTTTACTTGCAAGGCTCTATTTCAGTCAGATAGTTCTGTCTCTTATAGAGAAACACATCAGGACTTCACTTGGAAACAGCACAGCCTTGCTACAGCATGTCAGAGTAAGTGAGCAGGATGAATTAAGTATTCTAGACCCATTGGTATTCCAATAATTAGAATCATTCCACATCCTTTGAACCCAGAGTGACCTTTCATTTGGAAGGAGAGCCATAACTGCTAGTTGGTCTTGGGATGCGTCCAATTCTATTCACTGTATGGAAAGTGACAGAAGCATAAAGGCGCAAAGAAGCATGCTGCAAATTCTGAACACGTAATTAGTCTTGTCCTAGGAGAGACTGTGGTGAGTGCTTATTTCAGGATCGCATTAGCAACAGAATTCCTCTGAAAGTGGAGCACAGTCAAACAAATTCCTATATCTGAGGTGATCAATGCACTGAAATGAGCCATCTTCCCTTCAGTTTTGTTTTATTTTTGTTTAATTTTTCATACTGATACACACAGAAAGCCATGGAATCTAATGGAGAAAATGTGGCAGATTGAGTAATTTTCTTAAATTAAATTAAATAAAATAGCTGGAACAGGTCTGAGAACTAACTAAGAGAAAAAAAAAATCTATCAAATTGTAATTGTTCCACTCCTTGGACACAGAAAAAAATCAGATTGGTCTGGCAGTAATTATTTATTCATTAATGTTTTGTTAAAAAAATCTGTCTAATTAAAAAAGACAGACATATGGCAGTTGTAGCCTCTATTCAAAACCTGTGTTAATGCAGTCCCTTTGCTTATTTCATTTATAATATAAAATGATTAATTAATATCCCATGTCAAAGTCTTTGATCACCTACTACAAATGTTATGGTTAAATCCATCAAAGGAATTCGTATACAGATGTGGCCATTAAAAATGTGCGTGAAAGAGAATGTGATCCTGCAGTATGACGCAACACCCTGCAGAAAGTGAGAGAAAACCGTTAGGTGGCATTCGTGTCACATTCTTTGAGTGAGCAAGCTGATTTCTAAAAGTGTAGTGAACATGATATTACATTAAATTGAACAGTTAAACAAATTACCTCATCTTGATTGACAATATATTATTTACAAGCTAAGGCTCTGATATTTGACGACTGTTTTATTATAGTGTTAATGTTATAGTGACAGTAATTTCATAATATCATTGAACAGTAAAAGAGGCTAGCTGGTACATCACCCCAAGTTATAGGCTGTGCACTTTAAAGTTTTCTTTCGTGCATCCGCCTCCCATTCCGGTCAACGCTAGTTCGAGCCATGCTCTAAGCAAGCAGACCGGCTACAAGAGCACGGTTCAAAAATAAATATGTAGCTTTATGAGATTAAGGTCATATTATATAGAGAATAAAGTCATAGCATTATGAAAACAAAGTATCATTTTGAGAATAACACATATTAATGGTAGATAAATTATCTTTAAAAAATTCTAAAAAGAAAAATTAAATAAAAAATGGTAGAAATGCATTCTTGTCTATACTTAATACATAATGAAACTTCACTGTTTTGTAGACAAAAATATTATCGGACAAGTAGCCTATATTCTTGCATTATAAGACTAAAGTTTTAATAAAAATAAAGAAATAAATGGTACACTTAATAGTAAAAATTAGCCTATAGTTTTTAATTTGACTATGTCATTTATAGCGCTTCATCGGATTGTAGTTCACTCCCACATTGAGATTGTTAAGTAAAAATTTGAAAAAAGTCGTAGCATTATAAGATGAAAGTCATAATATTTTGATAATAACATTGTAGCATTATGATATTAAAGTATAAATGTGAGAGTAACATATATTAATCATAGAAAAATGGCATTATCACAATGATAGAAAGCCAAGCCAGCAGCTTATTCAATGCAAGAAATGGATGTTGAGGATTTAGTTAGCTAAATTGGACTTCAGGATTGGGTTCAGCGACAAAGAAATTCTTTGTGTTTTTGACAAAGAATCTTAAAAAGGGGATTTAACACTATGGTCACCTCTCAGGGACGAAGGACTCCCCACCACACTTTCACCTGTGTGACATCAAACTAAAGACAAAAATAATATTTTTTTGCCAACCACAGCAGACCGGGCTGCTTTAAAGCATCAAAGCCATATAGGAGGAAAGAATTAATAGTGCTTATAAAAAATACATTCCACAATTATTTACTTATTATATTTAAAATTGCTATGTTTTATTATATTCTTAAACAAAACCACAGCAAAAAGTTCTGGCCTTGGTCTCCCGTCTGGTCCCGCTAAATCTAGGTGTTGTGTTTTTTTTTTCCTCCAGGGACACATTTAAACACATATCGGGTACAATAACACCTGGGAGGGGAGACTGGTGAATGTGATGTTGTGAAGGTTAAACAATAAAGACAATTTATTCACAGCCTCATACTCATTTACCAAGGGCATCAATATTAGTGGAGGGTACTGTAAATATGAATACCAGAAAATAAAAGTTGAAAACTGTCTGTTCATATTCATCATTTGACCTCAAACCAAAATGTCTTCAGGCCACAGCAAAAATAAATGAATTTGGCTCCAGTAGTTATAGAGGGGACTGTATTATGTATGGTATCTTAAGACTAACAGGGTCACTTAACTATAATTGTAGGGTAACATATTACAATATGGTTCCTTTGTAATCTAGTAAGTAAGCAACAGCAGATCATGAACCTATCATTTATTCTTGAAATTTGTACTAAACACAAACACATGCTATTTGTATTTCAACACATAACTGTTTAAAGAAACCCTTAAGATGGTAGACTGGAATCTTTTGCTCATTGCTGATAAAAATCTTTAATATAGCTTGAACATATCCCACTGTCTTTTATTTGTAAGTACACACAACTGGCCAAAGTCAGCAAAATGTTGAGCATTATGTTGAGTATTATTACCTATGTTTAGTACTGAGTATGAGTATGAGTATTATGTGATTGTTAATGTTTACTTTTATTATGTATAATATGAAATGTATAAATATTTATGTATATTTGTATGTTACCTTAGTTCTATTCATATCTATGTTTAGTTGCTTTTTTCATAAATCGAAAGAACTAAAAATAATAATAAAAATGAAATGCAGTGCACACTACACCATGGGAGATTCTGGTACGTGCATAAAAAGCAGAAACATGTCTGTTAATTTGGTATTGAACATGGTATGTAAAGGGCTCCCAAACAGATTCTTCTTAGGGCCCTAGAAAGGCTAGGATCAGGCACTTGTGCTCCAGCATGCATGCCCTCTGATAGATCTGGCAACTGCTGAAACCATTTTAATATGCTTCAATCTTCACAAATCTCCAAAGAGTCCATTGCTCAAGCAGGCATAAGGAATAAATGAGAGTGTCTGACATAGCAGTGGTAGCAAAGATCAAAAGCATAAGAGATAATTAACAGCAGGGTAATTGGTACCCACCTTAAGTCTTCACCAGATATAAAAGAGAGAGAACTTGCTATTAATTAAGCAGGAATATGCTTGAAATGTGTTAGATTTTAGTTCACATTCCTCACATGATATCACAACTGTGAAGCAAGTATCTTCTATGTGAGTAAATTTCAACACTTTAAAAAACAATGGCTTAAAAACAACCCAAATTGGGTTATTTTTAACCCAACGACTGTGTAAATATAGGACGAGCACATTTTGGGTTAAACTAACCCATCAAGTTGGCTTGTTAAGTTTAAAAAAGCAAATGGGTTGTTTTCAACCCAAAGGATTATTTATTTATTTATTTATTTTACACAAATGCTGTTCTAATTTTATTTCCTAAATGGTTAATATTTCCAGGGTTAATTTTACCTTTTGAAAATGTCAAATATACCACGTTATAAACAAATATGTCAACATGGTATCTCCTTTTTTTATACACAAGAAATGTTCAGAAATGTATTGGAAGAGCTGCTAAAGTGGTCTTTATGTATAAACTTTGAAGTAAATGATTCAAATAAGTCATATATTTGAGGTGAAAACATCAGATGTTGATCAAAGGCGATTTTTAAAACATTATAATCAAGTGGTACTTTTCACAGAAAATTTCCTAAGTTTGTTAGAGTACTCAATTTATAATCCAGTTGGCAATACAAACAAGACAAAGCTAACAAAGAAATTAATTTAGTGTCATGTAAACTGGACTGTTATTGCACATGTTTGCTTTTTCTAGTGTACTGTAATTGCTTTATATATATATAAATATATTGACACAAACCTTCACTCAATCATGTGTTAATTTTTAACACACTTGTGTGTCTAGTTAAGGACCATACAATTTGAGTTGCTTTTAACACAATCAGCGTTAGGACATTTGACACATGCTGTTATGGTAAACTTTTCCACACAAATATGGGTTAAGAATAACACAAAATAACACAGATGTGCTGTTTATCCCTACAATTATCCAAAATGCAATTTGTTTTTATGCCAAAATTCAACTAACATGCTTGCAAAATAAACAAACAATTACATCAAATTCAGGTGACATTCATGAAAATCATGTAAACATTTGACAGATGTATGAATTGGAGTTGATGCATCTTCTTACAAATCTCTCTGCCATCTAGGAAGATAAGAGTACCACTCACTTCCAGTTGAAAAGCTGTAAAAGAGCAACATGAGTGATGGTTAGTTGTTAGCTAAAAATATGGACAAATGCCTTTGGACTTTAAATGAGAAATTGTGTTACAGAATCACACACAACTTACAACTTAAACCCCAACTTCTCTTTTTGTCACATTAACCTTGTGAGGAACTTTTGGTCTCAGCATTACTGAGCTAGCTAAGTTCGGTTAGTTAGTGACTGTCTGTAACTGTTAACCAGCATTAACCTTCACCGAATACATAAAGAAACAAGTCCTCCTAATGCTAATTACTACAGCTTGCCTTGTCCAAAATACTTGTTTATTTAGTTAACATTAACCCACTCGCTGTATTATGTCATGTTGAATAGCTGTAATGCGACATTATCGTTTACATTCAAAAGGGTAATGGGAATGTCTAACATTACGGCAAGTTGTATGCTAAATTGATGTTATCATTTCAGGTGAGTGTTAGCATCACTCATCCATACTGTGACTGGTGACAGCATCCAGCTAGCTAACCCTACCTCGGATCTTCAGATTAGATGCAGAGCCAGATAATTATAGAATAACCTCAGTACATATTTCACAGCCAACATAAACACATGATACTAGTAGCGTAACGCCAACACTGAGGGAGTGTCATTATTCCCCCATGCAGTAGCACGTTTTGTGCGCTCGTGCGCATGCACATGCTTCTTCACGGTCAACAACGTTGACAATTGGACACGTGTTTGTTGTTGACGTCATGTCTCCGCCTCGTCTTGTCATCGGGTCACGTGTGTTTTGGTATTGCCCGCAGCTGTTAGCAGTTCGGAGCTAATCAGGTGTGTGCATATATACCGGGAGCCGGTCTCTATAGAGAGATAGCGATATTCCTGTCGAATATTCTTGTTCTTGTTCTTGACCATATTCATGTTCCTTAGTGCTAATCCATGTTTAGGCTAGGTAGCATAGCATAGCTTAGCTTCTAGCCTAACAGCTTCTAGAGTAGTTTAGCTAAATAGATCTAGATAGATCGATAGAGAGTTAGAGTCTCATGTACCATGCCATGAGTCAATGTTCTTATTCAAGCCATGTTTCATGTTTCGTGTTCCATAGTTCATAGTTTGTGTTTCAAAGTCTCCTAGCTCTAGTCATTGTCCCTGTCTGAGTTCTTGTCAAGGCTAGCTAGCGTATAGCCTAGCTTAGCCTAGCTTAGCTTAGTTCATGGTGATTGTCATCTGTTATGTTTCTTGTTTTTGTTTCTCTTGTGTCTGCTCTCCACTGCTAAAATAAAAGGGTCTTGTCCGCACTGCACTTGCATCCGTCTGACTTCCCTGACGTCACGCCTACATACAAGTACATAATATTCACTTTTGAAGCCTTCTCGATAGGTAAAGTTAATTATCACTCACCGAGTTACTGTTTTCCAATGGATAAATATTCAAGAGCTCCTTACCTAAATATCATAAACTCAGCTGGGCATTGTCAGCCACATTTATGCTAAATAGTGATGAATGCTAACTTACCTGTGTTTCAACTGTCAGTGAAAATGACCCAGCCATTAAGCCAATGGTTGGGTTACACAAAACTATCCAAAAACTGGGTAGAGACTGAGAAAATCACCCAATTAAATGACCCAAAAGGCTTAACCCAATGTTTGGGTACATAAAATAACCCAGCATTTTTTAGAGTGTAAGTGTTTTCAAGTGAATGAAAACTAGGAAATGATTTTGCCATCATTATAAATCTGGTAATTTGCAGATAAATGGCAAAATATTTTGATAATCACTCATAATTTGCATAATCAGCTTCTTCTTGTAAATAACATTTTGATATGTTTAGGCTCCACCTGTCTTTAGTTGCCTTTAAATGAACCATGAAATAGGCCTCTTGGGAGAAAGTTCCTCTTTTCCTCTTACTGAAAAAAAGAAATAAATGAAAAGCAGCATCCAAATTATTCAGGCAGAAGCAGAACGGGAAGAACACCTTATGATAGTGTGTTACTGCATACACACACCACCACAGGGTTACATACTGATATTCCCCTCAGAAATTATAGGCCCTATAAATAAAAGCCTAACAGCATGCATCCCCAAGGGAGTGCAGATGTCTTGAGCCTACCTTGAATCACTCTGGTCTTGTTACATCTTATTTAGTAGAAGCACTCTTTAAACACACATTGATTTATTTATCCGCAGTTCTACTTTAACAAATCACTTTAAGATCAACAGTTAGCATCTTCACTGTTGTAACAAAAGCTCTGGAGGTATTGGGTCTTAGCTTCAGATATGAATGTGCAGCTGGTTTCAGTTTCATTTGTATTTGCAGTTACAGCATTCAAATTATTGTTCAGCAAAAAGAACAAAATTAGTCAGAAAACAAACATTTGACACATAATTGTAAGGCTTGTGTGAAAATATTTAATTTTAAATTAAGAGAAAATCTGACCTAACTTGACTAAGTTAACTATTACGAAGATAAATGTTCAGAGCAGCAGCACATTTGCTTGAATGTCTGAGATTAATGTGAATGTTACAGCAATGTGACACACCGGGACACAGGTGTTTGTCATCAGACTTCTTGCAATTCTCATCTAATGGAGCAAATAGACCACATATAAAGGCTCAATGCTTATTTTAAACTACCAATCAATCAAGAGAATTAATAGATAAATAGAATCTAAGGAGCTGAAATCATTCAGTTAGTGGAGAGGCAAACAAATAGGCCATGTAACACCAGAATGTGAGAAATTGAAATAATTGTGGAGTAGTCCGGAGCATGCTCAGAGCATGCTCATTCAACTAATTAGCTCATTCAACTCATTAAACTAATTTCTTTAAAGATACAGGATGCACAATTGTGGAATTCCATCCTCTCTGGTACACAAATGCATGTGGGAATGTGTGCATCTTACTCATATAGAATTCAAGGCTGTGTCCCAAAGCGCATACTATGTGCACACTGCATAAAATAGTATATTTTAATGACACCATTAGTCACATATTGTCTGGTACAGTAGTATGCGTTCATGGTTTAAGTATTATTCATCTAGTATTAGACATCATACATTATTCATCATTGTTTAGTAACACGGAAGTGTTATGAGAACAAAATTATTTTACCGTGCACAGTTACTGTGGTTCAGATGAAAGAGCAAAACCTCTACATTAAAACTTATCTTTTAGTTTCACTCAACTGGTAAGCTGTCACTGTTACTGCCTGATCAATTAGTAGTAGATCAATTAGTACATCGCCAACGTGCTGCGATGTAGCTGTGCTCATTCTGCAAGATCATAAACAGTACATTGCCAACCAAAGGAAAGTTGCTAAATTAGCTAATTTAGGTTAACCTAAATTAGCTAGCCAGATAAAATATAGCCTCTGGTAGAAAAGACAAAGGGTGACTGTTGTAATCTGGCAGTACACTGTGCACACTATATCCACCCTTAGGCTCCCACCATTTAGAGGCAATTTCCAATCTTTGCCATCATTATTGATTAAGGGCAGAATCGATATAATAATCTGTGTATTTTGTTCTTTAGCCTGCCAAAAAAAAAGTTCACCACAAACTCAATAGTGTTAGTGCACTAGCTCAAACCCAATCCAGATTGTTTTTAAAAAAAGATGAACAGAGGATTTCACCCTCATCCAAAAATAACTGAATTTAAAATACCAATAGTATAAAATTAGACACCTTCACTGTTTGCTTTGTTTACACTCTCATACTATATGCCTATCTCTCATCTTATTGGCTGTGGCTCTTGCCTGTGTCTGTAGTTGGGGCATGATGATATTTGACTTATCTGAGCTAGTATATGATGTGTGTGCATGTACAAATTTCGTGCCAAATTTGACCTGACACCACTCACACACTGCTGACTGTGGATTACTATTTCAGGATTGTCAGGTGACTTACAGTGAATCAAAAACTTCTATAAAGCATATTTACCCTTAAATCAATAATATTTGTTTCCCCCAAAGTCCTGT
Source organism: Ameiurus melas (assembly GCA_012411365.1). Classification (NCBI taxonomy): domain Eukaryota; kingdom Metazoa; phylum Chordata; class Actinopteri; order Siluriformes; family Ictaluridae; genus Ameiurus; species Ameiurus melas. The sequence goes on along the minus strand of CM022754.1, from coordinate 17,218,405 downwards.
GCGCTGTACTTTTAAAGTACTATGAAACTTTAGAGCTAACTTCAAGCAAATCTTTTGAATCCTCTAAGGAGTTAAAGTGCTCTCCATACAAACATAGTGTACATTAACTTCACTAAATTAAATCAGGCTCCTACAAACTGACCTTAGAGGTCTGCATTCAGATAATATCTACCTTAACGTAATTCACTAATTGGGATGCAATTGCAGCTTTGTGCCAATTGTGTTTATTTTTAATCCAAATAAATAAAAACACTAACCCCCCAAAAAAAAATAAATAAAATAAAAAATAAAATAAATAATAATAATTAAAAATGCTTAGGTATATGCATGAATACAAAAATGAACAAAATGAATGCATATAGTAAAATCGCATCTGAGAATTGATTGATGTACAACAATAAAGTGTCAGTTACAGGTTGTCACTGGTACAGCCAGGTTACTACATACAGAAAGATACTTCAGTGTGTGTTTTAAGCCTTTTAACTCATTTTTTTCTATTTTTAATAGAAACTATCATTATAGCTCAACATCTTGCTTACTGACAGCAACAGATATTTCCTTCATGTCTCATAGAGTAAATGCCTCAGAGGCATGCTCTTAAATGAAAGATGGAAAGCTTCTGCACAAACAGACCACTGAGGTTTTTTCATGCTGAAATAGCGAGCATAGTTTATCCAAAATCTCATTCCTTCCTCAATCCTTCCATACTATAGTATGGTACTAAAATAAGTAGTCACTAAATTGCATTTAGACAGGAGTGTCACACTGGTCAGTCTACACTGTGGTGCAATCATTCAGTCATTTTAAAAAAATGTTATTTTATTTTTAAACAATAGCACAAAATATGTGTTTCAAAGTAAAGGCTATCGGACTCTATTTGCATCCAGCTCATAGAGTCGCCAATAAGAATTTTATCATGAGGATGGAGAAACAAGAAACGCATAAGTTGTTTAATCGAATGGTTGACTGAAAATACATGTAAAGATCCTTGGCTAGTGATAGTTCCAAATCAGCTACTTTGTGTCAGAATCAACATTGTGTCTGAACCACATCAAGAGTCAACCTCCTCGGCTCTAAAGCTCATGTATGTGGAAAGTTGGTAGAATGCAGTTTCCTTTGAGTGTTATGCTGCCCATTGAGGCATCATGAGCAGCAGTTTGAAAAGATGTGGTTGACTGGCTTCACCCTCCCTTTTTGGTAGCTATCGTATGATATGACAGGTGGTTGGGAAGTGACAGGTGACCATATTGTGGAGAAAAATTGGGAAATAATTGACACTGTCACAAAACTCTCAAACTTTTTTTACTTAAAAGCATTAGATAGATAGGGTGTCCTATAAGTCTCCATACATATAAATATATATCATGGCTGGAACAGGAAGCTGTCACAAGGTTGTGATGGACTTTATCAGGAAACATGGCAAACACGTCAAACACAACACTGTTGCCAAACATATTTACAAATTCAAAAAGACTGGACATGTTGCGAACCAACTGAGAAGTGGACGTTCACAACTTTGTGCCACTGACAAAGGCACAACCAATGTGGTGCTGGAACACATAGTCCCCTATGCATGGAGACTTTTGGGACACTGTATATACTGTATTTTACTACAGAGCCTCCAGTCATAATCATCCATAATCATATCACCTTATTAAACTAAACACATTTTATAGTCAATCTTGGCACAGGTTTTTTAACATAATCTCCAGCTACTGTAAATATGAATACCTAAATCTGTCTGGATAAACAGCACAATTGAGATGGGGCCAAATCTAAAATTATATGGCAATAATACAGATTGGCTGGTAACAAGGTTAAGTGTTGATAGGATTTACGGAAAATCTCGGGCTGCTTTTTTTGCAAGGGTGACTACAGCATCGCCCTTTGGTGAGGAATAATGGCTTTCCTTTCAGGAGGATGTGAAATTGGATTGCTCATACAAAGTGCTTGCAGAGGATAAACCTGTGTTATCCAATTACCCACCAAACTACATTAAGAAAAGCTTTAGTTGGAGAGTCCAGGCAACCTTGCTCCCCTAAAACCTTGACAGCACAGAGAGAAGCTGGTAAAGTGGAGGGGAAGCTCTCTCCGGTATTATGATTAGCGTTTCGCTGTCTCGCAGCCCATACAATATATAGCCATTACATCAGCTGAAACATTTTGACAAGAATAAGTTTGAAGTGCTGGAGAAATATGGGTACATGATTAATGAAGAAGTTTTCAGGCTTCTGCAACCACACTAACATAATGTTGTTACTATAGTTTTTCCAGTGTGGATTTCATAATGCTGTCTGGTTTTTGCCTTATTTCACAGTATAGTCTTACTAAAAGTAGGAACAAAATCAAACAACATTTTACACCTCTTTCATCATCAAAAAACAAGATCTGATGCTATTTTTTTCTGCTATGAAATAACTGAACACCAGTTGGTCTTTATCTCACATTATGGTGGGTGTATAGAGTATCTCAAAAACACTGTTCTATGAAAAGCTGTATTTTTTAGACTGCTGTTATGCTGCATCACAAGGCAGTGTAATACACTCAGAGGAAAGCACTACTGCCCTCTTCAACATACAGGAGGTCACAGAAGCCCATGATTGGCCTGTGTTGCTGTGATTTACAATGTAGAAAGAGTATGCCATCCCTACCATCTAGAGAGCAATTTGCTTTCTTGGTTTCTGGCCATCGATTGCTGTGGCAACATAGGATTCGACCTTATGACCTCTTGAAGAAAGGGTGAATGACGTAATGCACTACGTGCTAGCCTTTTTGTTAAATTTATTTATTTAAATTTTTTTTTTACCTTTTTTATACTGTTTATAGGTTCATACAAAGGTCAATAAAACGTTAAAAATAAATTAGGATATATATATATATATTTATATATATATATATATATATATATATATATATATATATATATATATATATATATATATATATATATATATATATATATTTTTTTTTTTTTTTTTTTTTTTTCCCAAGAGGAATCCAGACACCAATTAGCAAGAAACCATGCAAAGTAAAAAATAAAAAAAATAAAAGGTTTCATTTGGCTCACAATCATATACAAGTCATCATATACACAGATCACCCATAACGTTAAAACCACCTGCCTAATATTGTGTAGGTCCCCCTTGTACCACCAAAACAGCTCTGATCCATTGAGGCATGTACTCCACAAGACCTCTGAAGGTGTTCTGTGGTTCCGGGCACAAAGACATTAGCAGCAGATCCTTTAAGTCCTGTAAGTTGCAATTTGGGGCCCCATGGATCTCACTTTGTCCATTTATGATACTCACTTGCTGCCTAGTATATCCCACCCATCCCATTATTAATGTTATTGCTGATCAGTGTATATGTATAATCAGAATGTTGATGATTGGAGCAGAAAGAAAACATCTGCATTATTCATTAAAAATAACAATGCACATAACTAATGATAAATACTGTATGTCTGTATTCTGTCATCACAAATCATATGGCAGGGATACAACAAGCCGTAATGCTAAATAAACTTTCAGGTAAAAAAAATATTATTAGTGAAGAGTTAAGTCCTAGATAGTGGAAAGAAACAACATTCTGCAAATCCACAAAGAGGAAAAACAAATAATTAAAAAAATATATCCGTAGACCATTGTACCATTTACAATAGTAAATGGATATAAATGTGTGTGTGTGTGTGTGTGTGTATGCGAATGTGTATGTGTATGTGTATATAGCCACAGTTTGCAATGCACTTTTGTCTTGTTTAATTGTCTCACTTTGCCGTTGTTTCTGTTCTGGTCCTTGTCATGTTTATTGCTCAACTTAATGTTTTTGCCACATGTTACATAGCTTCTGTAGTGTTTGTTTTGACAGAAACACGTGCTGTTTATTTTCTTTGGCCTATTGATCAACATACCCAAGTTCAATGATCCTTGATTGTTTCACCAATTCAAATCAAATCATCACAAAAATCTACCATTATGAATGACAGCATTCAAGAAGTCATGTCTCAACTTTTCCAAGATATTTTTTTCCTGCTCTGTTGTTTACTTCAGAGCTTGTATTACTACTTGAACTGTAGTAAAAGTAGTAGTAATAGAAGTAGTAGTATTACTTATATCTAATGTAAGCTCTTAAACAAAAAACTTACTACTATTTCAAAAAGCTCTAGCTGTTGTTAGAATGCAGGGATAAAATGCTATTTGTTCCAATGCAATTCATGTCCAACCAGCTCTCAGTTTCCTTTTTATCTGAATAATTATCTGATAACACACTGAAATACTTAACTTTGGAATTTTTCCTTAATTATGGTACCCTCTTGTTGGTATTCATTGTTTAAACCATAGAAACATCCAAAGAAGGCTGTTGGAGTTGTTTCAGCAGGAGCCATTACAATTCCACCCTAAATAGAGTGCATCCGTCTCTCATATCCCTGAAAGAAATTATCTGAAAAAAAAAGAGATTTGTGATTAGCAAACCCACTTACACATTACACTTAATATCCATCCTTGGTGAGGTAGGAAGGCAATTGTACAACAGTTTCAGTAACATATTCACCTTTTCTTCATTCCCAGATGTGTATGTTGATAAATGCCACACACACTAACTCTTCCTCGTTTTATAAGGCACTATTACTTCTGTCTTAATAGAAAAATAGTCTTATTTGTCTTCAATTATGGACTTGTTTTGACTAGTTTATTTCGTTTCATTAAATTCTTGTGTATAACTTAAATAAATATATGTTTAACCTTGACAAAGTAATCAATATAGTATAGTATATATTCAGTAACTCATATCATAATTAAAGTTTAGCAGTCAAGGTTCACATTAGTGAATCTCCTAATCTCCTAATATGCAAAATTTACACAAACTCAGGAGCTCTCACAGGATGTGAATGTCCTTTTTCTGAACTAACTGGATTTTCATGAATGTTACATTTCCTATGTAAATGCACATACAAATGATTTACAGTGGTGTGAAAAAGTGTTTGCCCCCTTCCTCATTTCCTGTTCCTTTGCATGTTTGTCACACTTAAGTGTTTCGGAACATCAAACCAATTTAAACAATAGTCAAGGACAACACAAGTAAACACAAAATGCAATTTGTAAATGAAGGTGTTTATTATTAAAGGTGAAAAAAAATCCAAACCATCATGGCCCTGTGTGAAAAAGTGATTGCCCCCCTTGTTAAAACATACTATAACTGTGGTTGTCCACACCTGAGTTCAATTTCTCTAGCCACACCCAGGCCTGATTATTGCCACACCTGTTCACAATCAAGGCATCACTTAAATAGGAGCTGCTTGACACAGTAAGGTCCACCAGAAGATCCTTAAAAGCTACACATCATGCCGAGACCCAAAGAAATTCAGGAACAATTGAGAAAGAAAGTAATTGAGATCTATCAGTTTGGAAAGGGTTATAAAGCCATTTCCAAAGCTTTGGGAATCCCGCGAACCACAGTGAGAGCCATTATCCACAAATGGCGAAGACATGGAACAGTGGTGAACCTTCCCAGGAGTGGGGCCGCCCAAAATTACCCCAAGAGCGCAGCGACGACTCATCCAAGAGGTCACAAAAGACCCCACAACAACGTCCAAAGAACTGCAGGCCTCACTTGCCTCAGTTAAGGTCAGCGTTCATGCCTCCACCATCAGGAAAAGACTGGGCAAAAATGGCCTGCATGGCAGAGTTCCCAAGAGGAAAACCACTGCTGAGCAAAAAGAACATCAAAGCTCGTCTCAATTTCTCCACAACACATCTTGATGATCCCCAAGACTTTTGGGACAACATTCTGTGGACCGATGAGACAAAAGTGGAACTCTTTGGAAGGTGTGTGTCCAAGTATATCTGGCGTAGAAGGAACACTGCATTTCATAAAAAGAACATTATACTAACAGTAAAATATGGTGGTGGTAGTGTGATGGTCTGGGGCTGTTTTGCTGCTTCAGGACCTGGAAGACTTGCCGTGATAAAAGGAACTATGAATTCTGCTGTCTACCAAGAGATCCTGAAGGAGAATGTCCGACCATCTGTTCGTGTACTCAAGCTGAAACGAACTTGGGTTCTGCAGCAGGACAATGATCCTAAACACACCAGCAAGTCCACCACCGAATGGCTGAAGAAAAACAAAATGAAGACTTTGGAGTGGCCTAGCCAAAGTCCAGATCTGAATCCTATTGAGATGTTGTGGTTTGACCTTAAAAAGGCCGTTCATGCTCGAAAACTCTCTAATGTAACTGAATTAGGACAATTCTGCAAAGATGAGTGGGCCAAAATTCCTCCAGGATGCTATAAAAGCCTCATTGCACGTTATCGCAAACGCTTGGTTGCAGTTGTTGCTGCTAAGGGTGGCCCAACCAGTTATTAGGTTTAGGGGGCAATCACTTTTTCACACAGGGCCATGATGGTTTGGATTTTTTTTTCACCTTTAATAATAAACACCTTCATTTACAAATTGCATTTTGTGTTTACTTGTGTTGTCCTTGACTATTGTTTAAATTGGTTTGATGTTCCAAAACACTTAAGTGTGACAAACATGCAAAGGAACAGGAAATGAGGAAGGGGGCAAACACTTTTTCACACCACTGTATGAATTCATATTTAGTTTGATAAATATGGTAAATTAGTTCCAATACAATGTACAACCATGAAATATTTAAGGTTTCTTAGGCTCCCAAGCCTGAAAATGTCATACTACTGATTTTTCAAGTGTACCTGAAGCACAGAGTGATCTTTTAGACCTGTGGTTTCTTAACAAGTGGCTGGAAAACATGTCCAGTGTATCAAAGGACAGTCCGTATATCTGTGCTCCAAATGAACACAGAGAGCCTTCCTTAACCTGATCTCCAAGTTAATACCTGCAATACTGCAAAAGTGGTCAGTTAGGCATCTCTGGAGAAAAACCCCCATAAAATATGAAAACCGCAAAAAAAAAGGTGCAAATTAAGGCTTGGTAAAGTGTAAAATATTTTCTTAGCACTTATCTTACGCTGTGTACACAGAAAACTAGTTTACACTCATTATCAAGTTTATTAGGAACACCTATACACATTCCGGCAGTTATCTAATCAGCCAATCATGTAGCACCAGCAAAATGCAATAAATAAATAAATAAATAATGCAGGTCAAAATCTTCAGTTAATGTTCACATAAAACATCAGAATGAAGAAAAAGTATTATTTCAGTGACTTTGATCGTGGCTTGGTTGTTGGTACCAGGGCTGGTCTGAGTATTTCAGAAACTGGTGATCTCCTTGGATTTTCACACACAGCAGTCTCTAAAGTTTACACAGTATAGAGTGAAAAAAAAAAAAAAACAACATTGAGTGAGCAACAGTTCTGTGGGTGGAAACACCTTGTTGAGAAGAGAGGTCAGAAGAAAATGGCCAGATTGGTTTGAGCTGCCACGAAGGATATTGTAACTCAAATAATTAATCTTAACAGCCACAGTGAGCAGAAAAGCATCTCAACATGCACAAGGTGGATGAGCTACAACAGCAGACCATCACATCAGGTTGCACTTCTGTCAGCCAAGAAAAACAATCTGAGGCTATCATGGGTGCAGACTGAACCCAAATGGACAGTTGAAGATTAGGGGAAAAATCACCTTGTCTTTTTTCTAGTCTTCAACTGTACAGTTTGGGTGAGTCTACTCCATACATGCTTCTGTTTACTTTCGTATTTTTGGACAGTGGGACTACATTGGAAAACCCACATGGACTTCAGGAAAAAAAATTAAATACCACAAAGACAATAACCTGAGCTCAGGATAGACAATAACCTGACAATAACCTGAGAAAACAGAGGCCTTAGAGCTGTGAGGGAATGTTATATTAGTTATATCTTATTATATTTTCAATGATGTCGACATGTAAGTTATTTCAAATTAAACCTGAACAAGAGCTTAATTTCTGTCACAATTTTAAAGGAGACAATATTATAAAATTTTGAACTGTTTTATTTTTAAATATAATTTCAGGGAGTTGACACAGGGAATGCAGAACATTACAGAGAACACCATATGAAAACATATTTTTAATGAAATCCTTGCATTTTCTGTACTTCTTATTCTAAACAGGGTCATGTAGAGCCTGGAGCCTATCCCAGGGGATTCAGGGCACGAGGTAGACAACACCCTGAATGAGGTGCCAACCCATTGCAGGGTACAGTCACATACACATGGTACGGTCAATTTGGAAATGCCAATCAGCTTAGAAATGTATGTCTTTGGACTAGGGGAGGACACCCCTGAAGCACGGGGAGAACATGCAAACTCTGTACACACAGGGTGGAGGCGGGAATTGAACCCCCAACCCTGGAGGAGTGAGGCAAACATGCTAACCATATAGCCACCGTGCCCCTATTTTTTATGAAATTGAAATTTGTAATGAAATTTTTAATGTATTATTTTAAATATGTAAACTGCCTGTGAGTGCTGTTTATTTCAACTGAAAAGCTGTGCGTATTTAAAAAGTTCACAATTTTAGACCAATTCTGCAGAACAACCATTATACTCATTCAATTCAATTCAATTTTCAATTAAATTAAATTTTATTTGTATAGCGCTTTTTACAATAGACATTGTCTCAAAGCAGCTTTACAGAAATATCAACATGGTATACAAATATTAAAGTTTTGTATTTATCCCAACTGAGCAAGCCACTGAGTGGCGACGGTGGCAAGGTGAAGAAACCTTGAGAGGAACCCGACTCAGAAGGGAACCCATCCTCAACTGGGTAACAACAAATAGTTTGAAAAAGTTCATTATGGATTTATATGAAGTCTATATGGCCTTAGGTGCAGCCGTAGTCCCAGCAGTCTGGAATTAGAGAAGAGTTGAGCTCCATCCAGACGCAGAAAGGATCTGGATCTCTAGTATCTCCATAAATTAGTGTGGGGCTTGGCAAAATTAGAGAGGGAGAAAAAAGATTTTTAGGACTATGAATTAGTATAATAGAGAGTCTAGTCAGGGTAGGCTTGAGTAAACAAATACGTTTTAAGCCTAGACTTAAACACTGAGACAGTGTCTGAGTCCCGAACACTAATAGGAAGACCATAACTTCCATAACTGTGGGGCTCTATAAGTGAAGGCTCTTCCCCCTGCTGTAGCCTTCACTATTCAAGGTACCATCAAACAGCCTGCATTTTTTGATCTAAGTAGGCGTGACGGATCATATAAAACCAAAAGGTCGCTTAGATATTGTGGTGCGAGACCGTTTAGTGCTTTATAGGTTAATAAAAGTATTTTATAGGTAATGCAATATTTTACTGGGAGCCAATGTAGTATTGATAATATTGGTGTCATTTGGTCGTATCTTCTGGTTCTAGTTAGAGACTCTAGCAGCTGCATTCTGGACTAACTGGAGTTTATTTATATTCCTACTGGAACATCCAAACAGTAAGGCCTTACAGAAATTGAATCTAGAGGTGACGAATGCATGAACTAGTATTTCCGCATCATGTAGTGACAATATGTTTCTTATCTTAGAAATATTTGTGAGATGAAAGAAGGCTATCCCAGTAATATTATCTACATGAGCATCAAATGATAGGCTGGAGTCAATAATCACTCAGAGGTCTTTAACTGCTGTACATGTTGAAATAGAAAGACCATCCATAGTAACCATGTGATCAGAAAAATTACTATTAGCTACACGTGGGCCTAATAAAAGTATTTCTGTTTTATCAGAATTAAGTAAAAGGAAGTTAGTTAACATCCAATGTCTAATGTCCTTTACACAATCCTCAACTTTACTAAGCTTCTGTCTGTCCTCTGGCTTCGCTGAAACATACAACTGTGTATCATCAGCATAACAGTAGCTGATTCCATGTTTACGAATAATTTGTCCTAGGTGTAGCATATATAAAGTAAAAAGCAGTGGGCCTAAAACAGAACCCTGTGGAACTCCAAAAGTAACCTCAGTACACATGGAGAAATCACCATTTATATCTATGAACTGATAATGATCGGTCAGATAAGACCTGAGAGAGGACTGTTCCCTTAATGCCAAAAACATTTTCTAATCTATCAAGGAGAATAGTGTGATCTATAGTATCAAAAGCTATACTCATGCTCACGCTTGCTAGAAACAGCTGACATAAATGAGTTATGAGTACATGAGGGGCAGCGTCCAACAAAAGGACATCCTGAACAGCACAAGTGTGGCTTTGCTCACTTAAGAGCTGCATGTTGAGAATGTTTCTGAGGATTAACTAAATTAATATCAGTCTAAAATAATGATACATACTGTACCCTAAGAAACAAATGTTTAGTATTTTGATTATCTTGTGCACCATTGCATAAACCTCAATTATGCTACTGAAGCTGTCCAGAGATAAAATTATCACAACAGATCACATAACCACTTGATTCACTCATGGGTATTGCCAAACAGTAGGCTAGTAATATATTTCTATAACAGGACTAACAGAGTTATCTAGTGTAATTGTATAGCGTGAAGAAAAATGCAACATTGCTTCACAGCTCCTGGGTCCCAAGTTTGAGCCTGAGCTTGGCTTACAGTCTTTGTGGTCTTTTGCATATTCTTACCATGTCAGCATGGGCTCTCTCTAGGTTCTCTTGTTTGCTCCCCAAAACATGCTGGTAGGTGGCTTGGTTTTACTAAATTGCCTCAAGGTGTGAATGAGTGAGTGAGTGAATGAGTGAGTGAGTGAGTGATTGTGCGTGTGTGTGTGTGTGTGTGTGTGTGTGTGTGTATTCTTGCTTCACACCCAGTGTTCCTGGAATTGGCTTCAGATCTTCCGCCAGCCTGACCAGGATAAAGCTCTGACTGAAGATGAACAAATAAAAAATGCAGCATGTTTGTGCAATGTTCTCTGCTTACACAGTGGATAAAGATAATTTCTGCAAGTTCAACTTACAATTGAGCAGATAAAAGATTAACCCAATTAATTATGGCTTAAGATGTGCCCATAGATTTGGATGAATTTGGATATTGTAGTTTTAAAGGTGTTGTGGTGGTAAACAGGTAGATCACAGCACCCAGAGTCCTGGATTTGATCCTGAATTTGAGTTTCTGACTATTTGGAATTTCACATGGCCTCTTTGTGTTCGCATGAGTTTCCTTTGGGTTCTCTGGTTTCCTCCCAAATTCCAAAAGCATACCAGTAGTTCTGGATGATTGTGCAAATGTGTGTGAAACTGCTGCAATGGATTGGCTTCTTAACCAGGGTGTATACCTGTCTTGAACCCAGTGTTCTTGGGATACACACTGGATCCCCCACGGTTAATGAATGAATAAATGAACACTGGTGATTATTTAACATGCACTACAGCTCTCTTCTACATAAAGAGCTGTTAAGAAAATCAATTACTGCAATATGTGCCAAAGTACTTTAACAAGATTTTATGGTTTTTTGACTACAAGAGAAAACCAATAAACTGTGCAATTTGGGTTTTGTTTTAGTAATGCAGTTTAAAAACAGTAAAATATATAAATAATTAAATACAGTTAAACCACCAAAGGCACATTGTTATAGTTTAAAAGAAACTGTAAAGTTTTGTACTGTTAAGATCACTGACAAAACAACAGCATTTTTGTATCCATCCATCCATCCATCCATCCATCTTCTACCGCTTACTCCTTTTCAGGATTATGGGGAACCTGGAGCCTATCCCAGAGGGCATCGGGCACAAGGCGGGGAACATCCAGGACACGGTAGGATTTTTAATTTATTTTTATTCTTTTGCAGTGACAACAGATTTATTCTCATGGTTGTCTAATTATTTTGTTTCACATTTGTGTAGCACAATAGCCAGTAGTCTGTGAAGAGGTCTGTGAGAAGGCCAATGCATCATATCCAGAGATGAAATCATAGTTATTTTTCTCAAATAATCTCCAAAATGTCTTACAAGCTCTTTCAAATGCAAGCATCAAATGCAGACTGAAGGTCCTACCAATAGAGGGCAACAGTCCATTACTTTATACAGTTTACACCTACACCTAGTCTTTCCTAATGATTCACTGTTTTGGAATGATTTGAGCCCTCAAATTGTCATCCGCTATTTAAGTTTAAATGTACCTGCAAAGTCATCAGGAGAAAACATCAGTGGTTTCTAGGTGGAATAAAGTGAATCTATTATATCTATACTCTCCATCCAGTGTCAAAAATAACAGGAATTGAAGGGCAGTTTACTTCAAATCAGGATTCTGCAGGAAAGCTCATATTTATTCAAAGGGAGTGCAAAGACATTCTGGTTGTCCAAGATTAGCTGTATTTTATCAACGCGATCAAGATTATCTTGATAATCTGACCCTGCTTTAATCTGTATGTCTCCTCTGTTCACAGCCTCATTTACTATAGGCTTTTGCACAGAAGTTTGAAGAAAAGCACATTGTAATGTGTGTGACATGAAATTGAGTTTTATATGTCAGTTTACAGTTATTTTATTGTTATGTATAAAAATTATAATTAATTGGTCTGGTATTGAAACTAGAGCTGCTGCAAAGCTGCAGCTTTATAAAGGTAGCAGTTTTTTGCTAATGTACATTTTTAATTTTTTTGATTTTAGACATATAGTCTGGAGAATCAAAAACAATGGCCTGTGGCTCATTTCTAGGTTTTTCTGCCTTCGTATTTCATTTGTACCATTTCGAAATAGTTCAAAAACCTTATCTGGCATTTTTATGGAACAAATGGAGCGGCACTTAAATGTAAGAAAGATGGGAACTCTAAGCTCTGAGAAAAGAACGTCAATGTCATCAACCATTAACTGACGAGCTTTTATGATTTTTGTTCTCTTCAGAAAATATGGAATTGGGAAAGAGCAAAATGTCCTTCACATTGGCAAGCAGATGAATGAGCTTAAATGCAGCCCTGTTTGTACAGCCGACCATTTTCAGTGTGTACATTATTTTGTGCTCATTTCGCCAAAATGACAAAACATCATTACAAACTTTTTTCCCCCCAATGAGGAACACAACTGAACAATGCCTCATAGGCCATGTTGACGAGGTGCTTTTAGTGAACATGAAACTTTTATACATTTACTATGTGCTGGGTCTCTCATAAATGACCTGGGTCTCTCATAAATGGCCCACAGTTTTCACCCTCTGTCTCTGCTCTCCCCTGGGTGTGTAAAGTGCTAATGTAAATACACAGCAGGATTCGAGCCCTAACTAGACACCGGATGCGGTGGAGGAATGCTCCTCTGAAGGACGCAAAGTAATGACCTGTCCTCTCGGCACAGCCTCCGGAGGCTGTAATGCTGTTCACAGATCAGGGCTATGAGCGCAAGAGGAGCAGTACAAGATCAGAATCATGGGTCACCCTTGTCAGAGTGATCATGGCCACAGAGGGACTTTGAGGAAGGCACAAGAGCTGTTTCTGCCTTCCAGTTCAGCCCTCACACACTCTCACACTCTCACATAGTCTCTATACGAAACGCCTACATGCCACAGCTGACGCATCTCAGGCATGTGAGCCTGATCACTTTTGGCAGAAAGCTTTTTTTTTTTTAAATCCCTCTTCACTCTGTCGTGCTTGTGTTAATTTGATGGTGAATGTGCAGCTGCAGGACTGGGCCTGCTTTAGAATTTCATAAATAATATCACTTCGTTGAACCATTATGCAGGGCGACTGGAAGGTGAAAGGCAGTGGATGGCAGGAAATTCTGAGGATGTGGAAAGGTGATTCAAAATTAATGAAGTGTGAAAATAGATATATTTATATATTAGTTTATGCATTTAATACAGCAGTTTTGCAGTAGCAGTTGCAGAAAAAAAATGTTTACAGTCAAACTCAGATTATTGCTAATTGCTGGTCAGAGAGAGAGAGAGAAAACTCATTTGTGTCATGCCTGTGTACAGTTCTGTGTGTAAAACAAAAGGTGCAAATGAAATCTCTAGACCATTATAATGTGTTTTCCGATTTTTAAAACAAAAAGAATAGAACCTCTCAGGGAAAACAAGTGAGAAAACTCACACCATATTGCACTCTTTTTTATTTGCATCTATACTTGTTAGGCACACATTACAAAACCTAATCATGTAAGCGAAATGGAAAATGCAATAAGTGGCAGTTCGGCATGTCCGCCTTGTCAGAACAAATCGTGCCAATTAAATAATGGATTGGTTTGTTCTATCAAATCAGAAATTGAAAGGAAATTGAATTCCTGGAGAGCCACTCAGGATTACAACACGAAGGAATCGCTTTTCAGTTAAATGCTGGCGGCGTCAGTGGTGGATTCTGCTGTTCAGTTGCGGAGGGCCGTTAATGGATTCGGGTCCTGGCGTTTCAATTAGCGCTCAGAGACTCGGCGGCCTACGCTGATGTGTGTCATCAACCCACATGAACGGTGGGCCGGTGCAGGGCCAAATAATGCTTACTTAACTGCCAGGTACCTCTTCTCGATTGTTTTATAGCACTGAGGGCCAGGCTAGGGAGTGTGAACCTTATCTCACTCTCCTGAAACACTTGTCTCTCTGGTCAATATGTGCCAATGCACCATATGTAGCATGAGGTAAAGATACAGTGTGAAGTGTAACCTTGCTTTTGCAGTACTTATCACTTTTTTAACAGTAAGCTATGCTGTAATACTTCATGGGCTTAATAAAACCCTCAAAAGACACAAAGCTGCAAGTTAAATAGCATTAAAACTGTATGCACAGAGCACAAAGCTACCCCGCAGGATAATATAGGGTCTAATATTGCTGGCACAAGCACAGCAATGTTTTTACATAAAGTATGAATTAATCTATTTGATAATGACTGCAAACATCTTGAAGAACTGCCTGGAGAGTAGAATGAAGTGGCTTGTTCATTAGGGTTGGCCACAGCAGACAAAATGGTCGTCAGGACTGCAAATCTAGTAGAGTTATTGCTTAATAAGGAAAATAACTACAGTAGGAGGAAAGGTATGTGTTGGATCACCGGAAAAAGGCTGTTGATCAAAGGGAAATGCAAGAAGTATTTAATGATGAAAGCCACAGATTTGTGTTACAGACGAAAGAAGATATTTATCTTCCTTTAATGATATAGAAAATTCTCAGAGGATGTTTAGCTGTCTTTTTGACATTGCAAGATATTTTTCATAAAATACATGACATTTAATTATCAGAAGCCAAAAGTTGCTTTAAATACTGCTGCCTATTGACCCATCAGCATCTACTGACACAGCAATTCAAATGAATACTATGTTTAAATTTTATGTGATGTGTGCGTTTCATAAAATAGTACTATATATTCTACATGATACCATATTATGCTATTATACAGCTCATAGTTCATACAGTTCATAATCATACTCAAAAATCTTATCACAGCATGGCTACAGATCTTTATGAGGACAAATCTCCATCCTCCTTTATCTAGATTCATTCAGCGATACGTAAAAGAATTCAATCAGCTTGCTGACATGAAAGAGATTTCACTTAGTCTGAGCGGTCCCGCGCTCCTGAACCACCTTAATAGACTGGCGCACGTATAAGGACGGTCTTTTGTTACACAACATTAAAGGTGACTCCAGCCTTTCTTCCTGAGATGGTGTCGCTGCTAAAATTTCTCACTGGAAAGCAGTGGAAGATTGCTGTATGACATCTTAATTCCGTGAGCACAAAGAGGGTTACAGCCAGTAATTTTCCAAATACCACAGTGGGCGAGGAATCAAAGCGTGTAGCTATAATTAAAAAAAAAATAATAAATAAATAAAATAAAATAATTGCCATTCCCTTCAAATAGACAGCTTTATATACCATTTTATATAATCTCATATGATATATTATTAAATGGTATTAAAAACTAGATCTATCATTTTGTATTGTATGCACCTAATATACACAAGCTCAGTATGACAAGAAATAGCACAAGACCAACAGACCAGTGTCGCTGTGTTGACCAACCCAACTGGATGAATCTCATATCCTTAAGTAAATGTTTACTAGCAAAGACTTTATTGTTTATTGTTCTACTTCTCATACAATCCATTACCGACTGCATAACTGTTCTCTATGGGCTACTCAAGCCCTCATTCCATCTAGAAATATATATATATATATTTATATATATATATATATATATATATAACATGCCTACTTTCATAAGGCCTGATTTTCTCTGAAGGCCTGGAAATATAATAAGAGTCCAGCATTCCACATAATCACTGGAACTCAGTGTGTTGCATTTATCATCACACATTTTAAAGTCAGCTGCTGCACTGTAGCTGAGAAACAGGGAAACAATAAAAGTTCAATTAACAAGACGGAGCACAGGCTGAGGAAGACCTGCCATGCCTGGTTCTTTTCATGAAGCCATGCTGAGAATGTGCTCCGACTGATATTAGGTTTGACATAGGTTGCTTGCAACCATCTGAACACAATTACCAAATAACAACAGCTTTGAAAATATAATAGGGGAAGTCACCTAATTTTACCTCTAGTCTGTTTAATATAGAGCATCTCAGGACTTTCATTTACATTTTACGTTTTACATTTAGCTTTTCATTGACACACAAATGAATAAAAAAAAGGATATGATATTAATATGATTAAGTATTAACATATAATCAACTCAATTATGATGCTGAAAAGATGCTAAAATAAAAGACTGAAATGGCATGTTAAAACATCTATGGTATAACTGTAAGTGGAGTCATTATATGAGTCATAATGTAGACAAAAATGAGAATATCAGTCACATGTACATAAAAAAAAATCTACATGCAATGAAGCATAAGTTTAGCACTATAATTACAGCCTATGTGGAGGAGGCAAAGGCACTGACTTGTGATAGATGTGCCTTTGGGAGTGCGATCATAAAAGGTATGAAATAATATAGATGTTACATCGACAAAACATTTAATGGTGTGTGTGGGTGTGTGTGTGTGTATGTATGCCCTAACCTTCATGTTCTGTTTTACATATTTTATATAAAGATGTATAAACATGTGTATGATCAATTCTATAGGAAATTATAGTATAAAATGAGCTCACAGTCAAATTTCTCTTCTTTTTTTTTGCCTGAATAATCGACTATTGTGTATTTGCATTGTATGTTGTCTTGTGTACTGTTATGTGTTGTACCATAATCCTGTCATTTCATCCCAATTTTTACAAGCTACAGTGGTGTGAAAAAGTGTTTGCCCCCTTCCTCATTTCCTGTTCCTTTGCATGTTTGTCACACTTAAGTGTTTCGGAACATCAAACCAATTTAAACAATAGTCAAGGACAACACAAGTAAACACAAAATGCAATTTGTAAATGAAGGTGTTTATTATTAAAGGTGAAAAAAAATCCAAACCATCATGGCCCTGTGTGAAAAAGTGATTGCCCCCTAAACCTAATAACTGGTTGGGCCACCCTTAGCAGCAACAACTGCAACCAAGCGTTTGCGATAACGTGCAATGAGGCTTTTACAGCGTCCTGGAGGAATTTTGGCCCACTCATCTTTGCAGAATTGTCCTAATTCAGTTACATTAGAGGGTTTTCGAGCATGAACGGCCTTTTTAAGGTCATACCACAACATCTCAATAGGATTCAGGTCAGGACTTTGGCTAGGCCACTCCAAAGTCTTCATTTTGTTTTTCTTCAGCCATTCGGTGCTGGACTTGCTGGTGTGTTTAGGATCATTGTCCTGCTGCAGAACCCAAGTTCGTTTCAGCTTGAGTACACGAACAGATGGTCGGACATTCTCCTTCAGGATCTCTTGGTAGACAGCAGAATTCATAGTTCCTTTTATCACGGCAACTCTTCCAGGTCCTGAAGCAGCAAAACAGCCCCAGACCATCACACTACCACCACCATATTTTACTGTTGGTATAATGTTCTTTTTATGAAATGCAGTGTTCCTTCTACACCAGATATACTTGGACACACACCTTCCAAAGAGTTCCACTTTTGTCTCATCGGTCCACAGAATGTTGTCCCAAAAGTCTTGGGGATCATCAAGATGTGTTGTGGAGAAATTGAGACGAGCTTTGATGCTCTTATTTGCTCAGCAGTGGTTTTCTCCTTGGAACTCTGCCATGCAGGCCATTTTTGCCCAGTCTTTTCCTGATGGTGGAGGCATGAACGCTGACCTTAACTGAGGCAAGTGAGGCCTGCAGTTCTTTGGACGTTGTTGTGGGGTCTTTTGTGACCTCTTGGATGAGTCGTCGCTGCGCTCTTGGGGTAATTTTGGGCGGCCGGCCACTCCTGGGAAGGTTCACCACTGTTCCATGTCTTCGCCATTTGTGGATAATGGCTCTCACTGTGGTTCGCTGGATTCCCAAAGCTTTGGAAATGGCTTTATAACCCTTTCCAGACTGATAGATCTCAATTACTTTCTTTCTCAATTGTTCCTGAATTTCTTTGGGTCTCGGCATGATGTGTAGCTTTTAAGGATCTTCTGGTGGACCTTACTGTGTCAAGCAGCTCCTATTTAAGTGATGCCTTGATTGTGAACAGGTGTGGCAATAATCAGGCCTGGGTGTGGCTAGAGAAATTGAACTCAGGTGTGGACAACCACAGTTATAGTATGTTTTAACAAGGGGGGCAATCACTTTTTCACACAGGGCCATGATGGTTTGGATTTTTTTTCACCTTTAATAATAAACACCTTCATTTACAAATTGCATTTTGTGTTTACTTGTGTTGTCCTTGACTATTGTTTAAATTGGTTTGATGTTCCGAAACACTTAAGTGTGACAAACATGCAAAGGAACAGGAAATGAGGAAGGGGGCAAACACTTTTTCACACCACTGTATATAGAGAAATTACAATAATAACCCACTTGACTTGACTTAAAGTGGAAATGTAAATGCAACCACATTTAGACGAGATCATTAAAAACCACCTATTATCCTGGGAGCTAATCTCTCCATTTATTTGTTGTTTTTTTTGTTAGTATTTTCCTCAACATGGTTTCTCTATTTGGCTATATGATATAACATACTAATTGTCAACTATATTCTGGTTTTCTTTTAATACATTACCCATAAACCTCAACACTGAAAAATAAAAAAATACTTGTCATAACCCTAATTCCAAAGAAGTTAGGACACTGTGTTAAATGTAAATAAATGTAAATAAAAACAGAATGCAATGACTTGCAGATCACATCAACTCTCATGTTATTCACAATAGAACATAGAAAACATGTATGAAATGTACCATTAAAAAAATAAGGTGATTTAGAATTTGATGACCACAAAAAAAAAAATAAGTCTGAAAAAAAGTTAGGACAGGGGCAACAAAAGGCTGGAAAAATAAAAGTTAGTAAACTTGTAGACGCGAAAAACTGCATCTACAATTTGTGGAACAATTTCAGAACAATGTTCCTCAATGTAAAATTGCGAAGACTATGAATATTTCAGCATCTACAGTACATAATACCATCAAAAGATACCAAGAATTTGGAGAAATCTCTGTGCACAAGGGGCAAGGGTGAAAATCAACATTGCACTCCTGTGATCTTCGGGCCCTCAGGCGCACTGCATTAAAAACTATCATGATTCTGTCATGCAAATCACTGCATGGGCTCAGAAACACATAACACAGAAACAACTCATTGTCTGTGAACAAAGTTCGCCATGTCATCCACAAATATGGGTTAAAGCTGTATCATGCAAAGAAGACGCAATATGTGAACATGTTCCAGAAATGTTGCCGTCTTCTCTGGGCCAAAACTCTATTTAAAATGGACTGAGGCAAAGTGGAAAACTGTTTTGTGGTCAGACGACTCAAAATTTTATATTCCTTTTGGAAATCAATGAAGCTCTAAAAAGGACTAAAGACGAGAGGGACTATCTGTCTTTTTTTTTATTTTTATTTTTTTTTATCAGCAATAGTACAATAGCCTGCATCTCTGATGGTATGGGGTTGCATTAGTGACTATGGAATGGGAAGCTTGAACATCTGGAACGACACCATCAATGCTGAAACAGGTTTTTAGTTTTATATCAAGATTCCATCCCATCTTTACTTCTGAGAGACCCTTTTTTTAATACCCAATCATGCTACTGACCTGTTGCCAATTAACATCCAGCTGTTTCTTTTTAATAACATTTTTCCAGCCTTTTGTTGGCCCGTCCCTACTTTTTTGAGATGTGTTGCAGCCATCAAATAAAAAAAGTGGTACATATCCTCAGTTCAAACATTTATGTTTTCTGTGTTCTATAGTGAATAGCATATTGATTTATGATATTTGGAAATCATTGTATTCTGTTTTTATTTACATTTATTTACAATTTACACAGCATCCCAACTTTTTTGTATTTATTATATTTTTCAGCTTTTATTTTAACGATACAATTAACAATACAAGCATTAATACAGACATCACAATTCTTTATTTCTGGTTCTTACTCTGTAGTATACATTTTATAGGGAAACCTTATTATATGTACACTACTATATATGTACAGTAGTGTAACTATAATATATGTTTTCCATGTAAAAATGGGCCACCAAACACATCTCGTTAAATTCAAATATTTTTAATTTAGGTCATTTTACCCTGAACAGAACTTAAGCACAGAGCTAGCTTTATGAATTTAAGGGTTACTTGAAGGTTCAGCATTATTAATTATGTGCTATGTTGCTTACCGTTTCTGTTTTATTCAAGTAAGAAAGTTTGCTTTTGAAGTTGTATTTAGCATAACAGTATGGGATCTACGGTCTCAAAAAGCCTGAGGGCTGATTTATCACCCTCGGCCAGAACTATGGAAACTGTGGGTCTGGCCTCTGAGGGGAACAAGCTCATAGATTCTGGCCGCACAACTGAGGTGGTAGAGACCATGTTAAACGATAGAGCACCATCCACAATGAAAGTGGCGGCTTTTTGTCTTGTGGTGTGAGGAACGTCAGCTAGACCCATTGAACTGCGCAATAGCTAAAGTCCTGGAGTTCTTACAAGAACGTTTCTCAGCAGGTTGGCTCCTTCTACAATCAGGGTTACGTGGCCGCCGTTTCGCCCAGCCTAGCCCCTGTTGATGGAGCCTCTGTGGGGCAACATCCTCTAACTCCGAGGTTCATGCGTGGTGTCAGACGGCTGAGGCCTATTTGCAGGCCATGCATACCTTCTTGGGACCTTGCTGTGGTCTTGGAAGGTCTGTCAGGGGCCCCATTTGTGCCCTTAGAGTCAGCCTCTGAGAAGCTTCTGACTCTAAAGTTAGCTCTTTTACTGGCCCTGACATCTCTCAAGCGAGTGGGAGGTCTACAAGCTCTCTCTTTTGCCCCTCCCTGCCTTGACTTTACCCCTGGACTAGCCAAGTCCTACCTGTATCCCATGCCGGATTATATTCCTAAAGTGTATACATTGGCTGCCCACCCTCTGTTCCTCACACTGGAACAAGAGAGGATGTACCTGCTGTGTCCAGTAAGGGCTCTCTGCACTTACGTCTACCGGTCCGGCCAGTGGAGTAAGTCCGAGCAGCTACTAGTCTGCTTTGGCAGCGACAGGAAGAGTGATGCTGTGTCAAAGCAGCACATCTCTACTTGGATAGTGGAAGCAATCTCTAGGGCTTATGACACGCGGTCTTGTCATGCCTCTGGGCATAAGAGCTCATTCCACTAGGGCGGTTGCCTCCTCATAGACTTTGTCCAAGGGGGTATCCTTGCAGGATGTGTGTGCGACTGCAGGGTGGTCTACGCCTCACACAGTCATTCGTTATTACAGCCTGGATATTCACTCAACCCCGGGCTCGAGTGTCCTGCAATGACCCCCGTCTTGGGTCCTTTTGAACAGGCCCTACCCTCGGTATGACGGAGTTGGTATTCCCGTTCCCAAACTGTTATGCTAAATGCACGTCAAAGTTCCCTTTGAAAGGGATGTAACGCATGTAACCCTGTTCCCTGAGAAGGGAACGAAACGTTGCATAGCACTGTCATACCGGGGCAGGCCTGTGAATTGCGTCTTCGCATCAGATTATAGAGGCTGGCTGCGTGGTTCACAGGTGCCATATATATACTGTATATATATATATATATATCTTTATTTATACAACAATTATATATATATATATATAAATTATATAAATAAATATAATAAAAAATATATATATATATATATATATATTAAAATAAATCAAAACTTTAAGGAAAACCCACCTACAACACCCAAACTAGTCCTCGCCCACCAACCCCAACAAAACAAATAGTAACACTAAGCAAAAACTAACAGCACAACAAAGTGTAACCACAACTCTCGAATCCGACACGAGGACGCTCCCTCTAAAACCCCAAACACAACTACACAGGATTAAGACAAATAAATCTCACTTTCACAATTCCCTTTTGTGACGCCGCCCCCTGGGTACCTGCATATATATACTGTTATTGTCGTTTTGAACCATAAGGTGCTACTCTGAGAAATATCCTGCAATGTATTTAATTGCCACGTCACCTGATCTTTGAAGGCCTATAAGTAGAGGCATGATTTTACACAAACTTCAGGTGCCGGTCACGCACACAAGGTGTTCCCATACTGTTATGCTAAATGCAACATCACATTCCCTTCTCAGTTAACAGGGTTACATGCATAACCCCAACGTTTATTAGGAGTGTTTATTCATTCTCACTGTATAATTATTCATGAAATAGCCAACAGTTTGAGTGTTCTTATATTAAAAAATTAAGAAATTTTTTGTTAATTGACGGATGGACTGACTGACTAGAGTCAGTGATTGGTTTTAATTTAATTTTAATTTAATTTAAAACTGGGACTATGCAGAGTTACCAAGGGAAATAAAAACATGTACTGTTATTGTCGTTTTGAACCATAAGGTGCTACTCTGAGAAATTTTGACTTCCAGGCAACTGGATCTAGCTTTTATCACAAGCATGTACTGTATAATTGCAGCTTCGAGGATGGCCTAAAGGCCCAGTGAACGTTCTGAATGCTGAAGACATTTATGTTGAAACATGTTGAGTTTCTTTAGATAACATCCAACAATGAAGAACACTTGTACGCTTTAGAGAGTAACACACTTGTACATTTTGCCCTACAGTTAAACAACATTCATAAACTTAATGGCCAAAAGTTCTGCAAGATAATAGGAGCATTTTGGTATGTGAGTAACCCGGATGTTCAGTAGGTAGCTAAATCATAAAAACAGGAACAATTTGCCAATCAGACATTTACTTCTTGGTGTACTTGTGTAATATGTGCATAATGGTAGGCTTATATTAAACTAATTAAATAGAAATACATACATTTATGAACTATTTAGTAACATGGACATTATACAGTATCAATGTGTAAAAGATGCATATTTTACTTAAGTGGAAAAACTTTAATACGTTGATCCTCAAATTTTTTCATTGCAAGAGCATGACTGACTTTTCGACAACTCATTTCTGATCACAAACTGAGTGGAATGTAACTATCAAAACCTTGATTAAATGCTGAGAAAATCATGTAGCTAGTAAGTCAGACTGGCAATATTTACCATTGTGTTTGTTAAACTGACTCCTGACCTGCAGGTAGACAAGTCTAATTTGTTTTATTAGGTTAGCCTAAATAAAAACAGCATTTTCCACATTGTGTTCGTAAAATGTATTTATGGTTTCTTAAAGTAGAGATGTCAATGTGTGGCACTGGTGGAATAAAAGGTCAAAATCTGATTTATTTTGGCTGTTGACCAGAATTTAGCTGCAGTAACATCCAATGGGTTTACCAGACTTCCTAACAAATATTTATTGGATTCATTTCAATCTAATCATCATTTCTTAGTACAGTATGTGGCCATTACATAAGCCATTTAATTTACACTAAAAAGGTTGGTTTGATGAATCATGTAATGCAAAATTGACAAATAAAACAGTCACAATTCTCAATATATAGCATGATAGCTCTTTAATCACTGTAGAAGTCACTCTCTACTATCTTCAGATACTTACTCTGTATCCTATAGTGCTGCTTTTTTATTAAGGCGCGCATGAAAATAGGATTATTAATACTGCTTCTTACACCACTGGAATCTTTAATTAAATATTTATTGCAAATATCATTCTCTCTAAATGGCACCCTGTGAATGGAGCTTTGTGTTCTGTTCTCATAGCATCTTTATAATGCTATGCTTAAATAAATCAATTAAAAAGGGAAAAAGACAATAAATAAAAAAATAAATAAATGTTTTGAATTTCAGGCTCATTTTAAACAATTTGTAATTTTCCATCTATATGTTGCTTCAATCAATATTTAATCAAAGCACCATATCATGCAGTAGCTCTATATCAAATAATATGACTTGCAATACTCAGATTTTGTATTTATTATTTAGTATACAATATATTACATAAGATATGAGATATATTACATGTCAGAAGTTGGATTTATTTTTTATGTCGCACATACTGTTTATTATTATTTGGTCAAACAATCAAACAATTACCACCTGGAAAAAAAATTTAAACCATGCCTGCTGAGTAGTTTCATTGGAAGCAATTTTAATCTATATTTGCTCATGAAGCAGGGCGTGTAGTACCAGTGAGCAGCATGATCTGTTTTCTCAATGTCCAGTTAATGGCTGTCTAAATTTAGAGAAAGGGCCAGGAGAAAAACGTCAATGATTTTTAAAGATATCAATTGCATAAAAAGCATTGACACATTGTCCATTTCTACTTTAACTGTGAGCAAGAGGTAAAGAGGCACTTGGGGGGTTAGAACTCTTGGCTTTGTGCTTGTTCACTGGTGTCTTCTTCCCTGCATATAGCTGATATCAGCACTTTGGGTGCTCTGATACTTTAAAATGATCAGAATCATCATGCAGGAATGTAAGTATATAAATGAATGAATTAATAAATAAAATAATAAATACATTGAGACTTGAATTACAAAAAAGGCAGCTATATTGCTTTTGTCCTAGTGGGAAATATTTACTTCTCAGGTCTAACCGTGTATGATTTCTGGTCAGTAAGCTCAGACATGCTTTGCCTAATGTGCATGCCTGAAGAAATCCACAGTAAAGGGGCTCATTTCGGCTCTCAAGGCATACATACCTAATGGGAGGAAAAGGGTAGGTGTTGCAAAATTGAACAGCTGTGACTGTAAATAAGCTTTATGTGATAGAGGAAATGCAGTCTTTCTTTCCATCACCAGGGAAGGAGTAGAACATGTTGATCCCTTGAGAAAAGTAGATTGTCGTCTCCTAATGCTTGTCCTTCTCTTTATAGCTAAAATATCCCACAAACCTAATTATGATTATGAGGAAAATCTCCTCCACTGGAAAAAAAAATATATATATATACAAAGAAACACAAGAAAACAATGGCTCCATGGATATTAGAAGATTAAGAGTCAACTGTACAACAGCAGTTTAAGAATTCAGTCAATTATTTAACAAAATGTACAACTCCAATTCCAAAATAGATGGGATGCTGTGTAAAATTTGCATAAATGCAAATAAAAGTTGCGTAAACCCATATGTTATTCACAATAGAACATGGAAAACATATCAAATGTTTAAACTGAGTAAATCTACCATTTTAAGAAAAAATAAGTAATTTTGTTTTTAATGGCCACTATACATCTCAAAAAAGTTGGGACGGGGCAACAAAAGTCTGTAAGAGTAAGCGTTACTAAATAGTAAAGCTGGATGAACATTTTGCAACTAATTAGGTTTATTGGCAACATGTCAGTAACATGATTGGGTATAAAAAAGTATATCTTAAAGAGACAGAGTATATCAGAAGTAAAGATGGGATGGAACCTGGATGGAAGCATACATTGTTCTAAAACATGTATATACCTTTCACTATTGATGGTGCCTTTCCAGATGTGCAAGTTGACAATTCCATAGGAATTAATGCACCCCCATACCATCAGAGATGCAGGCTTTTGAACTGAGTGCTGATTAAAGATTTAAAAAAAAAAGCCAGATGGTCCATCTCCTCTTTAGTCCTCTTTAGAGCTTCCATGTCATCCAAAAATAATTTTAAATTTCGAATCGTCTGACCTCAGAACAGTTTTCCACTTTGCCTCAGTCCATTTTAAATGAGCTTTGGCCCAGAGAAGACCTGAATCATGTTCACATATGTTCACATGGCTTCTTCTTTGCATGATAGAACTTTAAAAAGCATTTGTGGATGGCATGGCTAATTGTGTTCACAGATACTGAGTTCTGGAGGTGTTTCTGAGCCCATGTAGTGATTTCCATTACAGAATCATGCCTGTTTTTAAAGCAATGCCGCCTGAGGGTTCGAAGATCACAGGCATGCAATATTGATTTTCGCCCTTGCCCCTTGCACACTGAGTCTCGGAATCTTTTGATGTTATAATGTACCGTAGATGATGAGATATTCATAGTCTTTGCAATGTTATGTTGAGGAGCATTATTCTGAAATTGTTACACAAATTGCAGACTCATTTTACACAGCGTCAAATCTTGTTTGGAATTGGGGTTATAGCAAAATCTAGAGCACATATCATGAGCATATTTTATGTTACTCACCCTGAGTACAGAATTTGTAGGATTCCAAAGCTCAAGAGTGTTTTAGTTGATTCATGCAAACCTATTCTATATCATTCTATTACTCAATGGAAGCAACAACTTCAAGACTGCTGTATCTGTATTATTAGCAGAGTTGGGTGTAACTGTAATCTAATTACTTTTTTTCTGATAATGCAGAAATGTAATGCATAACATTTAAAATGTATGTAATCAGATTACTGTTACTGATGTCAATAAAATTAAATTACTTGCATTACATATTTATTGTTAAGAAAACAAAATTAAGTAAAATTAAAATTAAAGTAAAATTAAGTAAAAAAAAGCATTTTTTTAATAAATCATGCATTGACCTATAGATTTTTTCTTTCACCGAGTATAATTCTTCACTTAGAGCGGTTTGTCACTGCGTAACTGTCACGTTACGTAGACAGGAGGCGGATGCAGGCGCAGACCAAAGTCTTTATTAAACTTAAAGACACGAAACCAAAGTAACTTAGTCTTCACAGGAAAACGGGAAATGTGGCATAACAATATCCTTCCAGGCATGAAAACAAACGATACCAACAATACAAATCTTACAACTAATACAATTAATGCAACTAATAATACTGAGCGACGTGCTCAGTAACTCAGGCGTTTAAATACAAAGTATAATCAACTCAAAACACAATCACCTGTGACAAATCAGAATGACTAGCGCTAACGCTCAACCCGGAAGCGAGTGAACCAAAACAATGTAATGTGACTCATCTGAAGACGAGCCACAGTGCCATCTGCTGGTATCGTAACAGTAACTGAAAGTCAGTAAAAGAAGCCCGCCTGTAATGTTATATCTTCCAATCCAATCAGACCAATCAGATAGGGTTTACAGGAAAATACGTGGAAATACTCGTGTCTTATTGGCTGACAGTTTCTCAATTCTGCCAAACGCTCATTCTCATAGTCAGTGTGAGGAAAAATGGATATAAGCTGAATTTTTATTTATTTATTTATCTATCTAGCTATCTATTTATTTATTTATTTTTTTTTTTACTCAGTAAAGGGGTTGAAACTGACATCTAACATCCTCTCATGCTGAGCAGTGTGTAAATGTATATGTGAGTTCCAGTTTACGTGAACATAATATGAGCAGGGCATAAGGAAAGATAATGTACTTTGCATGGTACTGTAGCAACTAAACACATACAATGATAGCTTAGCTGTGCCTCTCCTTGGCTAGCGACACTAAACTAGCCTAGTTAGAAAAGTTTGATATTTTATCGCTCTGGTAGTCCTACAAACAGTGACAACACCTGAGGCATGTTGTACGATAAATACAACCTTTTCTGTTCGTCATAAATTGACGTGTGCTTAAAGTACTGAAAGAACTATGAGTTTCACTTCATATTGTATTTTAGTAGGTTTAATAGGTTTTGAAAGTAACTTAGCACGTTCGCCTCACACCTCCAGGGTCCGGGGTTCGATTCCCGCCCTTCCTGGGATAGGTTCCAGGTTCCCCGTGACCCTGAAGCAGGAATAAGCGGTTGAAGATGGATGGATGGATGGATAGATAATCAGTAATGTAATCAGATTACAATTTTAAAATAGTAATTAGTAATTTGTAGTAGATTAATTTATTTGAGCAACTTTCATTGTTTACATTGTACATACAAAATGTGAGTGGTTAACTAAATAATTTACCTCAGTCATTATCTAGTATATGCTTGTCATCAACATTTCCCAGGTGCCTAGCAAAAATGTACGCACACATTTAACCTCTTAAATGGTGAATATGTCATGTGCTCACCTTTCTATGTTGAAAGTACATGTTCATGATTTCCATTTGAAGATACGGAAATGTAAACAATTTTCCTCTTAATATAAATGTAAAAATCAGGCAAGCTATAAAGCTAATGTAGCTAACAAGTAACTGAGTTTATAGCTGCAGGTCCAGCATTAACAAAGAGAATTAACAAAGCCTTAACAAAGTCACATAGCCTCAATTTCCTCTCCGCAACCCCTAAGTGAAATCTATAACACATGTCTGAAAGTTCATCTTGAATTCATGCAAAATTTGCAGGACTCCTGAAAGTCACATTTTTTTTTGCATTTGTACAAACCTTATCAGCCTATTCTATACTATTCTATTAGTTGGTTGTTGGAAATTATACATAGCAACATACTGGATTTTGTTCTCTAAGTGACATCAACACTGCTGCATATGTGTATCATCAGTAACCATAAATGCATGATAAAATTCAAATAAGTCAATTGAATATGTTTCATTTGTAATATTCAAATCATAAGACTGATTTATTTTCCAGCAGTAACTGTCATGTTGGTGCAAATTAAATAGACACATGAAGCAATGTTCCCTGAGGCTGAACATGGATGCTCTTGTTTCTTGTTGATGTTTCTCACTCTGACAAGCCTGATTTCCTACTAGTACAAAAGACAGACTCATTTAAGCCTTTCTATCAGTCATACTATGATGTATTTTCATAAGTATATTTTTGGACATGAATGGAAATGGCATATGTTTATGTATGTAATCTGGTTTGTTCTTATCAAGAGGACATAATTTAAAATGAGCAAGGTCCTTTCTAATCAGACACACCAAGATTAAAGTTTTACATGTACTGTTCATCTGGTAGGATTGGTACCTAATTTTGATAGGTTATTTTCAGTATGGCATCTGAATGTATCAACAAATAATGTATTATGTTCTAATACATCCCAATAAATCTTTACAGTAGTTTAGAATATCATTTTCAAGAGAGGTTTGATCACTTACTTACTCTTGCCTTATACAAAGTACAATAGTATGTATCACCATCAAAAAAATAGACACAAACACATGTCATTTATGATTTCCCTTTGGACTATATTAAGTCATGCCCTTTGCTGAAACTATAATTAACTACAGTAATTATCTACAGTGCTGGAGAAATAGACCTGTAGATGCGCACCATCTGTTAGCTTACCAAGAGTATCAACTGTTGATCAAGAGTTTCCATAAAGAGAAGATTTTCTATTTATCTTTTTTTTATTTCGGCCATAGTAGATTGTCTGCACTTGGTCATTTTCATCTGTCTCACTATTGTATTCATTCCTCCATGATTCATAACACTTTTGATATTGATTTTCCCCTCCCAACATTCAAGGAACCAAGACATCATATAGCTGTAATGTGCCTTATTAAGTCATTGAAGTCTAAAAGGCCTGTAGAGATTCATGGCATTCAGTCTCTATGCCTCTACACTGTGCAGTGTCTATTTACACCCATTTGCACACAAACATGACAATGGAGAGACATGTGATCTCAGTTTAACTTTAACCATGACATTTGTTGGTTAGTTGGTTTCGAGTATTTCAGAAACTATTTCGGGGGATTTTCATGCACAACAGTGCTAGATTATACAGAATGGTGAAAAAAAGAAGAAAAAAAAACATTCAGGGAGTTGCATTTATGTTTGGCAGAAACACCTTATGAATTAGATATGTCAGTGGTGCTCTTCACCTGTCTCTTGAAGATTTTATGCATTGCACTGCTTCCACATGATTAGTTGACTGCATAATTGCATAAATGAGCATGTGTACAGATGTTACTAATAAGGTAGCCAGAGAGTGTATAGTTATATCTGAGTATATAAGTAATAAACAATATTTGGTGTGCTCTTATGGGAAAATAATCAGAGACAGGGTGGTGGGATGTAGGACAACATGAAGCAGAGTTACCATTACCATCCCCAAATTATTATTTTCCAATAACATCATGTCCCGAAGCGTTTAATTCCCCTCATACCACAACAATTTGCCAATGCTTTTTAAACATTTTTATTTATTTGTTAAAGAATGACACATCATACATTTTATCCATTGATAGTTACATGTGTAATGCCCATGAATTACATTTGTTTCTGTTATTACTTATCTTATAACAGATATAAACATCCACTTCCTATCCAGCATATCAAACATTAACCTCTACCAAAGTGATGGAAAGGCCAAGGTGTGGCAAAAGAAAGGATCTGCTCATGCAAGCTCATCTGTGAAAAGTGGTGGAGGTAGTGTGATGGCTTGGGAGTGCATGACTGATTTTGAAACAGATGCACTAATCTTTATTGCTGATGCAACTCATGATGGTAGCAGCAGAATTAATTCAGAAGTTTACAGGCACATTTTGTCTGCCCATTTACAGAGAAATGCATCCAAATTTATCCAGAGGGACTTTATCATGCAGCAAGACAAAGATCCAAAATACACTGCCAACTCAACAAAGTACATTATCATCAGAAAAGTGGAAGGTTTTAGACTGGCCAAGTCTATCACCAGACCTTTACCCAACTGAGCATGCATTTCACCTTCTGAAGAGGAGACTGAAGGGAGAAATAAACTTCAACTGGAAAAGGCTGTGGTAAAAGCCTGGAAAAGTATCACAAAAGAAGAAACCAACAATTTGATGAGGTCACTGAATCACAGGCTTGATGCAGTTAGTTTAATTTATGGATTTGGCTGTTTGTAATGGATTTCAAAAACAGTGTCTTACAGTTCAAACTAGATGTCACATTTAGCTCTTATAAAATTCAAAGGAGGTCCTCCTTTGGTGACCTTAAGGTGAAATTTCTCTGTAAGAAACAACATTAGACAATATGTTATTATTAGGTTTTACAGATGGTCTTCTTATGCACCATATACATAAACATAAAAATAAATCTAATAAATAAATAAATAAAATGAAATTAAATCTCAGGAAGCATATGGTTCCTTCCTGACTTGTCCTTATTCATGCTGTCTCTTAAAACCATAAGTCACAGCAGTGGCTCCTTTGAGATAATGAGACAGTGATAAATTATTAATTATTGGTGAGAAGGAGAATGTCATGAAAGGAAGAAATCTGTTTACAACATCCATAATGTCCTATGCATTTACAGAAGGTGGGGAACATAAAAAAAGCAAGCCGCTTGGTGCCAGCTACAAATCCTGCCTCATAGCTCGAGGCCAATTGTAATGAAAGTCCTAACATTCCAAATACACCATTCTAGGGGTTGTGAAAAAGATGAAATCATATGCATTCATTTTGTTCTTGCTGGAAAATACATCTGTGGTATTATGCTTTACTGCACACTAACTTTAACCAACAAGCATTTGTTATGGTCATGTATTTTTCAAAATGTCCACTTATTAATATATGAATACACTGTGTGACTAGGATGTGAGATGGTAGATGAGGTTATAGCCACCATATATATATATATATATATATATATATATATATATATATATATATATATATATATATATATATATATATATATATATATATATATATATATATATATATTATATACAGTGGTGTGAAAAAGTATTTGCCCCTTCCTCATTTCCTTGTTCCGTTTGCGCATGTTTGGACACATTAAGTGTTCGGAACATCAAACCAATTTAAACAATAGTCAAGGACAACACAAGTAAACACAAAATGCAATTTGTAAATGAAGGTGTTTATTATTAAAGGTGAAAAAAATCCAAACCATCATGGCCCTGCGTGAAAAAGTGATTGCCCCCTTGTTAAAACATACTATAACTGTGGTTGTCCACACCTGAGTTCAATTTCTCTAGCCACACCCAGGCCTGATTGATGGCCACACCTGTTCACAATCAAGGCATCACTTAAATAGGAGCTGCTTGACACAGTAAGGTCCACCAGAAGATCCTTAAAAGCTACACATCATGCCGAGACCCAAAGAAATTCAGGAACAATTGAGAAAGAAAGTAATTGAGATCTATCAGTCTGGAAAGGGTTATAAAGCCATTTCCAAAGCTTTGGGAATCCAGCGAACCAGTGAGAGCCATTATCCACAAATGGCGAAGACATGGAACAGTGGTGAACCTTCCCCAGGAGTGGCCGGCCGCCCAAAAATTACCCCAAGAGCGCGGACGACTCATCCAAGAGGTCACAAAAGACCCCACAACAACGTTCAAAGAACTGCAGGCCTCACTTGCCTCAGTTAAGGTCAGCGTTCATGCCTCCACCATCAGGAAAAGACTGGGCAAAAATGGCCTGCATGGCAGAGTTCCAAGGAGAAAACCACTGCTGAGCAAAAAGAGCATCAAAGCTCGTCTCAATTTCTCCACAACACATCTTGATGATCCCCAAGACTTTTGGGACAACATTCTGTGGACCGATGAGACAAAAGTGGAACTCTTTGGAAGGTGTGTGTCCAAGTATATCTGGTGTAGAAGGAACACTGCATTTATACAAAAGAACATTATACCAACAGTAAAATATGGTGGTGGTAGTGTGATGGTCTCGGGGGGTTTTTGCTGCTTCAGGACCTGGAAGACTTGCCGTGATAAAAGGAACTATGAATTCTGCTGTCTACCAAGAGATCCTGAAGGAGAATGTCCGACCATCTGTTCGTTGTACTCAAGCTGAAACGAACTTGGGTTCTGCAGCAGGACAATGATCCTAAACACACCAGCAAGTCCACCACCGAATGGCTGAAGAAAACCAAAAATGAAGACTTTGGGAGTGGCCTAGCCAAAGTCCTGACCTGAATCCTATTGAGATGTTGTGGTATGACCTTAAAAAAGGGCCGTTCATGCTCGAAAACCCTCTAATGTAACTGAATTAGGACAATTCTGCAAAGATGAGTGGGCCAAAATTCCTCCAGGACGCTGTAAAAGCCTCATTGCACGTTATCGCAAACGCTTGGTTGCAGTTGTTGCTGCTAAGGGTGGCCCAACCAGTTATTAGGTTTAGGGGGCAATCACTTTTTCACACAGGGCCATGATGGTTTGGATTTTTTTTCACGTTTAATAATAAACACCTTCATTTACAAATTGCATTTTGTGTTTACTTGTGTTGTCCTTGACTATTGTTTAAATTGGTTTGATGTTCTGAAACACTTAAGTGTGACAAACATGCAAAGGAACAGGAAATGAGGAAGGGGGCAAACACTTTTTCACACCACTGTATGTATATATATATATATATATATATTATATATATATATATATATATATATATATATATATATATATATATATATATATATATATATATATATATATATCTGTATATATATATATATATATGGTTTCACTGAGTTTCATTGAAAGTATGCATGTGGATTCAGAAAGCTATATTATCTTTAAGACTAATTTGATTTGAGTAAATCTGTTTTTGTGGTCTTTTACAGTCAAACAGGTGCTTACTCCTGCTTAAAAAAATACCTGAATACTTGCAGATTCATGAAGTTATCTGATCATCCAATCATGTGGCAGAAGCACAATGCAAAATAAATAAATAACTAACAACAACTACAGGTTATACAGAGCTTATCAAGAGCTTCAGTTAATGTTTACATCAAACATCAGATTGAAGAAAAAGTGTGATTACTATTACTTTTATCGTAGCATGCATGTTCGTACCAGATGGGCTAGTGTAAGCATTTCATAAACTACTGATCTCTTGGGATTTTCATACACAACAGTCTAACCCCAACCATAAATTTATTAAATACTTCAAGCAGCCCTTGTGGTACCAACATTCATGTCATGATCAAAGTCACAGAGATCATACTTTTTCCCATTGAGACCATTAACTAAAGTCCTTCACCTGTATTTGCATGATTATTTTTTTGCATTGTGCTGCTGCCATATAGTTGGCTGCTTAGGTAACTGCATGAATCTTCAGGTGTACAGGTTGCTGTAAAGTGGACAATGAGCATATAAAGTGGCAACATGAATTTATATGGAATAATGTAATATTTCTCATTCTGCATCTAAAAATACATTACTTTGTAGGCTTTATTAAGCACTTAATGGTTCCTTCATTTTAAGAGACAAAATTGTGAAGCTATGCTATCATTTACACTGAAAAATTAAAACCAACAAAAACAGTGGCATTGGATTATACACATTAAGTTAAACAAAAAGGTAGGAAGGCTAAATCAACTCATCAAATCAGCCCACTTATATCAATGTTACTGCTTGTAGCTAATCATATGAATTAGCTTGTGTTATTTCCTATGTGTTTACCACTGACTCTGTTTAAGATATGATTAGCACAAAATGAAAAGTTGAGAATAAAATAAAAATAAAAAAATGCTTTGTATAATTATACTTATAATACAATATAATACAAAACAAAAAATATGATGTGTTATGCTGATTAAGAGCTATTTCATCAGGTACTAGAATGATCTCTGTGTAATGTACACCATGGGTACTCTAATTAGTGGGAATATACAGAATATAAAAATATGTTCAGTAATATTTTCGTTCAAGAGACTGTCTAGAAACATGGATGTATTATGCGTTTGCACTGTTTTCAATTATGTACAATTCATTATGACACTTGTAACTGCTAAATTATATGAAATGCTTAGGGTTAGAAGACTAACATTCATGTTTATGAACTGTGTATTTTCCAATAGATTCCAGAAATTCACAGATGGTAAGATTTCTCAGAAATGTTTAGTTATGTTTTGTAAGTCTGTCCAGCTTTTTTAAATTCTGTATAGCATACAAGCAAAAACTTGAATCTACAGTAAATTAGCATTAAAAATCAATACTCATAAAACATATTTTGTTATAGCCAAGTTTTTGAACACCAATTCCGAACAAGTTGGGACAGTACGGAAAATGCTAATAAAAACAAAGAGGAGTGATTTGTAGATGTAATTGACTTACACTTAACCGAGAAACATATAAAGACAAGGTATTTGATGTTTTGCCTAATCAACTGAGTAATTATTGAAGATTTTTTGAAACTGATGCGTGCAACAGGTTCCAAAAGATGGGACAGATTCAATTTAGGACTAATAGTGATTTGACAAGTTTAAATAAGAAAGTGATGTGAAACAGGTGAGGCAATCATCTAATCATAATATATAAGAAGCCTCCAAAATAAGGCCTAGTATTTCAAGAGCAAGGATGGGTCAAAGCTCGCCAATTTGCCAAAAGATGCGGCAAATTAAATAAAAAAAAAAAAAAAAAAAAAATTGAGAACAACATTTCCACAAAGACTTTTTTGGATTGTGGTGCAGTCATCAGATTTTAAATCAGTGTATATTTTTAAAAATAAATTAAATTCACAAAACCTCAAATAATGTGTTAATAATGTGCTTTCAATATAATAGAGGGTGAATTGTACTGTCAAATGATTCTTATTGTCATGAGTCCCCCTTTTGTGCGGCGCGCTGTGGAATACGTGAGCACGCATGCATAGGCCTCTCGGTTGTTTACAACTTTGACAGATGGACACGTGTATTACCTCTTGTCGTCTGTGTTGCTATGGGTGACGTCATGTCTCCGCCTCGTCCTGTCATATTGGGTCAAGTCACGTGTGTTATGGGATTGCCCGCAGCTGTTAGCAGTTCGGGGCTAATCGACCTGTGTGTGTATATATACCAGGAGCCGTGCTACACATGGCATGGGAAATTCAATGTGTAAAGTCAATAAGGACTAGATAGACCTAGAGGTCTATTCTAGAACTAGTTTGCGATAATCGAGAGTCTTTGTTTCATGTCATGTTTGTGCCTTAGCCTTAGCCTTAGCGTTAGCCATAGCCAGGTGAGCCTAGCTCATATCATAGCCTAGCTTAGTTTGTTGAGTGAGTTACATTTCTTGTTTCTGTTCTGTTTGCTTTCTTTACTGTAAATAAAAGTCTCTGTTCGAACTGCAATTGCATCCTTCCTATTTACCTGCTGTCACGACGAGTGAAACTTATTTTGCATTTTCTATACTGTCCCAACTTTTTCAGAATTGGGGTTGTCAATGCAGTGCTGCATTAATGTTTTGTGAAATTCTAAGATATGTAGGAACATCACCAGCTGTCTTTTTAAAGATAAAAGCAACGTAAATGAACATGTGAGAGAAAATATATTATGGTATGTGCTAATAGCATTAGCAGCCTAATAGTGTTCATTTTCACAGCAATTTTTAAATGTAGTCTTACTCTTAGTCCTGTGTAATATGGCCTTGATAGTTCTTATCATATTTAGTCAACAATATCATATTGTTTTTAAGCTAAGTTTTAGTTGACTAAAAGTTTGGGCATTTACTGTAATCTTATCTTGGTCAAAGAAAACAGTAAGTATTTTAGTCTAGTTTTAGTCAACAAAAACTGTAGGCATATTTAGCCATGCGATTATTACTGATTAACATTTCAGTCAATCCAGTCTAGCAATATAAGCAGACAAGACTAGCAATATGAACATATAAATATAAATACCTCTATAATATATAATTATATTACACTTATTTCATGTCTCCTCCTAACAATATGTTTTCTAGAGTATCAAGACAGGAACATTAATGAATTATGTGTGGCACAAAACAAACTCTATTCATTCATCCTTCCATATCATAGTCCTCTGCCCTCTCACTCATAGCTTTTTTAACAGGTGGTCCAAAGAAATTTAATGTACTTTTTCATCTTATCCAACTGACTGTCTCTCTTCCCTTCAAACTCTTCTCTCTCTCTATTTTTTGGCTTAAGACTCCTGTTAACTTAATTGAGGTATTCTGTCCTGTGAGGGCGTGCGCTGTGATATAATATAATATTTTCTATAATAATTTGTCTACTATTTTTTTTAATGAAAATTGTTTTTTTTGTCTACAATATTGCATGTTTATATAGGCACAGTTAGTGTTTATCAATGTCAGTGTCCTCTCATCATCGTCTCGTCTTTGTCATGGAAAAAATGTCGCCTGTGAATATTTTTCGTCATAGTTTTTATTAACAAAATTTACACTAATTCCTAATGTTTTTCCCCTAAAATAACATCTAGATTTTAACAGTGAAAGCAGAAAGATGTGTTTGACATGTGTTTGCCTGGAAACACTGCGCTGCCCATTTTGGTTAAACAATGCACTTAAAGCATGAAATGGCACCAAATTCATGTCTTGCTGTTAAGGAGATCATGAAAGACTGGCTATTTAAAATCACTTCAAGATTGAAATTATATAGCTGTACACAGGATACAAATAAAATAACCAGCTTCAATGCTTTTTTAGGTTATACTGTTCACAATGAAAGAAGATAAATCGGCACAATAAATGTGCAACAAGATAAATCTGTGTATCACTTCGCACTATTTATGGACATGTGGACTAAGTGCTGGCAGAAATTGTTGATTCTAAATCTTACAGTGCATGGTGTGGAAGCTTCTTTTTTTGTTTTACTATGTTTAACTCTGGCCTAAGGACTGTAGAATATGGAAATGAGTCTGGATGAGCTCCTTTTGGTATGTGCTGCTGATCTGACTCTGAACTAGCTGAGTGCATTTGGATAGTCATGTGCAACCTGTGGCTCTAAATATACTCTTTAACACAGAGAGCTGGTCCCAACAGAATTCACTTTGCCACACTGTAAGGATTGTATTTAATTTTTATTTAGCTTTAAAGGGTTGGGAGCAATTCCTCTGTAACGATTAAATTAGTTACATCGTTTTTAAGCTATAGTAGATTAAAAGAAAACAAAATAAAAAGAATACCACCTACCCACCCTGTTTAATTGTCTGTTTAATTGTTTTCATCTATTTTTTTTTTTTTTTAAATAACAAATTACAATTTTCCTATTAATTTTTTTTCTTCTTAATTTTATAAAAAATTTAAATTTTTTTTTTAACACACAACACATAAATTTCTTTTTTTACAAATAAAATTTATAGTTTTTTTTTTTTATATTTTTAAAAAATAATTTTTAATTTTTTCATCTATATTAAATATTAAAAAAAAAAAATATTTTAAAAAAAGGTTTTAAAAAATTCACATTTCGTCACCTGACCACGGCAGGCTTACAAATAGGAGTGATTTCACACAGACTTCAGATACCGGTCTCATGCAACGTTGAATTCTCTTTCAAAAAGAACATACAAGCTGAGCTTATCCTGCTAAGAAACATGCCATGAGCTAAGAAACAAGAGAAGTAAATTGTGATAAATCACTTAGATTAGCGTAATGCAGTTTTACCAAGTCTGCAGATTTCCATCAAAATTGGGATTTTAAACTTTTTCTTTCTATCTGCAGATTAGTTTAATTTTTATTATTTACACATTAGAAATGTGCCAACAATCATGCAAGCTGGTCTCTGCTCATTAACATTAGCTTTGTTTTCTCATTTTTATAGTTGTCCATATTTGCTCTATTTTGCTTTCTTCCACTAAATTAACTTTCTGTTTCTTTTCTTTTGCTAGGTTATTTATTTATTTGTTTTTTGCTTACTTTTTTGCATTCACTTATTAAGTTAATCTTTGTTTTTTTTCTCATTATGTTAAGGTTTCTTCACTATTTTGCTTTCACTTTTAAGTTAACTTTTGCTGAATAGTTTGTTTTCTCTCCCTAGGTTAAATATTGTTCACTAGCAAACTTTTGACTGTTGAGGGTAAAGTTCACTGGCATCTAAGGTATACGTAAGATTAGCCCCATCTACCTTACAACTAAAGGGAAAAAAAAAACATCTGCCAAAGTAAATGTAGACATTGGATTGTCCCAAATTATTAATATGTGTATATGAATATTGTATGACTCCAAGATTAATGCTAACGTAATTAGAAAGCAATCACAGATTTATGTTCCCTGGGGGCTTTAAGTCTAAAATTGTATGGTAATTGTACTGTAAAAAAAAATGCTTGAAGTGCATGGAGATGTCCTGCTAAGGATAGAGGACTATGACCAATGCATTTTTAATTATACCTATTTCTGATTGTGTCGTTAGTAGCCCTGGTCATTTATCTCCATTCTTAAATCTTTAATCCTTCTAATTTCAAGTTAAAAGTCTCATGTCAGAATCAGTGGTCCTTTTATTCTCTGTCAGAAGTTGACTGTGTTTATGCATGTTTTTTTTTTTGCTTTGCTCTATTGTCAAGGTCATCTGTTCATTAGCAATATGAATTGCTTCTTCAAATCAATATTATCCAGCCATGCATCTTCTTAAGTTGTCAACATATGTATAATGAGCTTCTTGTTAGGAAGCAACATATTTATATTGAGAATTTTGGTCAAGTGTAATAAGTCTTGAAAAGAGATTTCAGAATAAAAGTTGTTCAAGGTTATAAGAATGTAAAGGGTTAGGAAATGATTTTTATCAATTCACTGTGAAACTCATCCTAGGAGTGGGCGTCCTACTAAGATCAGTCCAAGGGCGCACTGTAGAATCCTTTCACTGCCTCAGGGCCTGGACAGCTTGTAATCATTCAGGGACCAATGAATTTCAAGTTGCATCAGGAAATTCTACAGCAGAATATGAAGGCTTTTGTGTATGATCTAAAACTCAAAAGAGCCTGGGTCAGGCAACTTGGCAATTATTTTAAAACTTAGGAGGAAATCAACAAAAAAGTGTTTCAAACAGAAGAAATTCTAAATTTTAGTCAGAGTCCTGACCTTAATCCCACTGAAACTCTGTGGCATGCTATGAAGCAAGCTGTTCAAGCAAGACATCCCCTAAGGAACAAGAGCTGAAAAAGTTCTGTAAAGAAGGATGGGCCACATCACCTTCTAACCATTGTGCAGGATGGCTCAGCAGCTACAAACATATTTTTCTGAGCTTGTTGCCAATGTGTAGCTTCACTAGACTAGAAACTAAATATAAGTGTTCACATGCTTTTTATGTGTTTGCGTAATATTATTAGTATTTGGAAAATCACGTCACATTTTGGCAGCCATTCATGCAGTAATCTAGATGGTTCCAAAAGTTTATCACATTCTCTAAATTAATGAATGTCATGAAGCTGAAAAGCTCTTAATTATGTTATTAATTAATATGGTAATCCATTTTAGTGGCTCAGCAATTAATTGTTACAAACATCTTTTACCTATATGAGGTGTAGAAAATGTGGCCCTCGAGCATTCTTTTGACTCAGAAACATTATTTCTTTCAATTTGGTTTGTGGTCCTTTTGGACTTTTTCAGATGTGTGTAGTTTAACACTTAAAACAAATACATGAATTTGTTGTTAAAGTTAAAAAAAATGACATCCATGAGTAATTAAATTCTTAATAAGTTAGGGAATGTGCTATAATATAATATACAGTATCTCACAAAAGAGAGTACACACCTCACATTATTGTAAATATTTGATTATATCTTTTAATGTGACAACATTGAATAAATGACACTTTGCTACAATGTAAAGTAGTGAGTGTACAGCTTGTATAACAGTGTAAATTTGTTGTACCCTCAAAATAACTCAACACACAGCCATTAATGTCTAAACTGCTGGCAACAAAAGTGAGTACACCCCTAAGTGAAAATGTCCAAATTTGGCGTAATTAGCCATTTTCCCTGCCCGGTGTCATGTGACTTGTTAGTGTTACATGGTCTCAGGTGTATTAAATTTGGTGTCATTGCTTTCACACTCCCTCATACTGGTCACTGGAAGTTCAACATGGCACCTCATGGCAAATAACTCTCTGGGGATCTGAAAAAAGAATAGTTGTTCTATGACTACTTTAGACCTTCTAAAGATGGCTTAGGCTATAAGAAGATTGACAAGACCCTGACACTGAGCTGCAACACGGTGGCAAAGACCAGACAGTGACAGGTTCCACTCAGAACAGGCCTCACCATGGTCGACAAAAGAAGTTGAGTGCACGTGCTCAGCGTCATATCCAGAGGTTGTCTTTGGGAAATAGACTTATGAGTGCTGCCAGCATTGTTGCAGAGGTTGAAGGAGTGGGGGGTCAGCCTCTCAGTGCTCAGACCATATGCTGCACACTGCATCAAATTGGACTGCATGGCTGTCGTCCCAGAAGGAAGCCTCTTCTGAAGATGATGCTCAAGAAGCCGCAAACAATATGCTGAAGACAAGCAGACTAAGGACATAGATAACTGGAACCATGTCCTGTGCTCTGATGAGACCAAGATAAACTTATTTTGTTGAGATGGTGTCAAGCGTGTGTGGTGGCAACCAGGTGAGGAGTACAAAGACAAGTGTGTCTTGCCTACAGTCAAGCATGGTGGTGGGAGTGTCATGGTCTGGGGCTGCATGAGTGCTGGCAGCACTGGAGAGCTACAGTTCATTGAGGGAACGATGAATGCCAACATGTACTGTGACATACAGCGCATCAGCAGAGCATGATCCTCTCCCTTCGGAGACTGGGCTGCAGGGCAGTATTCCAGCACGATAACGACCCCAAAAACACCTCCAAGATGACCACTGCCTTGCTAAAAGACTGGCCAAGCATGTCAACAGACCTAAACCCTATTGAGCATCTGTGGGGCATCCTCAAATGGAAGGTGGAAGAGCACAAGTTCTCTAACATCCACCAGCTCTGTGATGTCATCATGGAGGAGTGGAAGAGGATACCAGTGGCAACCTGGGAAGCTCTGGTGAACTCCATGCCCAAGAGGGTTAAGGCAGTGCTGGAAAATAATGGTGGCCACACAAAATATTGACACTTTGGGCCCAATTTGGACGTTTTCACTTATGGGTGTTCTCACTTTTGTTGACAGCAGTTTAGACATTAATGGCTGTGTGTTGAGTTATTTTGAGGGTATAGCAAATTTACACTGTTATACAAGCTGTACACTCACTACTTTGCATTGTGTAATTTCTTCAATGTTGTCACATGAAAATATACAGTGCCTTGCGAAAGTATTCGGCCCCCTTGAACTTTTCAACCTTTTGCCACATTTCAGGCTTCAAACATAAAGATATAAAATTTTAATTTTTTGTGAAGAATCACCAACAAGTGGGACACAATTGTGAAGTGGAACGAAATCTATTGGATATTTTAAACTTTTTTAGCAAATAAAAAACTGAAAAGTGGTGTGTGCAAAATTATTCGGCTCCTTTACTTTCAGTGCAGCAAACTCACTCCAGAAGTTCAGCGAGGATCTCTGAATGATCCAATGTTGTCCTAAGTGACTGATGGTGATAAATAGAATCCACCTGTGTGTAATCAAGTCTCTGTATAAATGCACGTGCTCTGTGATAGTCTCAGGGTTCTGTTGAAAACGCAGAGAGCATCATGAAGACCAAGGAACACACCAGGCAGGTCCGTAATACTGTTGTGGAGAAGTTTAAAGCCGGATTTGGATACAAAAAGATTTCCCAAGCTTTAAACATCCCAAGGAGCACTGTGCAAGCGATCATTTTGAAATGGAAGGAGTATCAGACCACTGCAAATCTACCAAGACCTGGCCGTCCCTCTAAACTTTCAGCTCAGACAAGGAGAAAACTGATCAGAGATGCAGCCAAGAGGCCCATGATCACTCTGGATGAACTGTAGAGAACTACAGCTGAGGTGGGAGAGTCAGTCCATAGGACAACAATCAGTCGTACACTGCAAAAATCTGGCCTTTATGGAAGAGTGGCAAGAAGAAAGCCATTTCTCAAAGATATCCATAAAAAGTCTCGGGAGACACACCAAACATGTGGAAGAAGGTGCTCTGGTCAGATGGAACCAAAATCAAACTTTTTGCCCACAATGCAAAACGATATGTTTGTTGTAAAAGCAACACAGCTCATCACCCTCAACACACCATCCCCACTGTCAAACATGGTGGTGGCAGCATCATGGTTTGGGCATGCTTTTCTTCAGCAGGGACAGGGAAGATTGTTAAAATTGAGGGGAAGATGGATGCAGCCAAATACAGGACCATTCTGGATGAAAACCTGTTGGAGTCTGCAAAAGACTTGAAACTGGGACAGAGATTTATCATCCAACAAGACAATGATCCAAAACATACAGCAAAATCTACAAAGGAATGGTTCACAAATAAACGTATCCAGGTGTTAGAATGGCCAAGTCAAAGTCCAGACCTGAATCCAATCAAGAATCTGTGGAAAGAGCTGTTCACAAACGCTCTCCATCCAACCTCACTGAGCTCGAGCTGTTTTGCAAGGAAGAATGGGCAAGAATTTCAGTCTCTCGATGTGCAAAACTGATAGAGACATACCCCAAGCGACTTGCAGCTGTAATCACAGCAAAAGGTGGCTCTACAAAGTATTAACGCAAGGGGGCCGAATAATTTTGCACGCCCCACTTTTCATTTTTTTATTAGTTAAAAAAGTTTCAAAAATCCAATAGATTTCGTTCCACTTCACAATTGTGTCCCACTTGTTGGTGATTCTTCATAAAAAATAAAAACTTTATATCTTTATGTTTGAAGCCTGAAATGTGGCAAAAGGTTGAAAAGTTCAAGGGGGCCGAATACTTTCGCAAGGCACTGTATAATCAAATATTTACAAAAATGTGAGGGGTGTACTCACTTTTGTGAGATACTGTATCATCTTCTGCTCAAGACTAGAAGTAACCTAGACTTATTAGGAGTAGCATAAAATTAAAATGCTTGAATTTTTACTATGTGAGCTTCTGAGATTTGTGGGAGATCAGTTTACCATCCTACACTGCAGGTGAAACAGAATGGTGATACATAAGCGCACACAAATTTAGTATGTTTGTTATAAGATCAGGAGCAATGCTACAAGACTGATTCATCGTAACATTGAACCTAAAGGAGGAGGATTTAGATTTATTGGATAGAAATTGGATATCCTGAAGCGGTTTAA
Source organism: Ameiurus melas (assembly GCA_012411365.1). Lineage (NCBI taxonomy): Eukaryota > Metazoa > Chordata > Actinopteri > Siluriformes > Ictaluridae > Ameiurus > Ameiurus melas. Next base: position 17,174,520 of record CM022754.1, on the reverse strand, counting down.
CTAATACTTCTTCACATTTTTCCAGAGGGGCAAAGATTCATCATTCATCTGTACCTGCATGGCTGAAAGGTCCAATAATATAATTCAAAATTTGACAGTGCCAAACCACCTTAGGGTTTTCTGCAGCTCTATTAGCCAAAACCATTGTTCCTCCTATGAATGAAAATCTCGGAAGCTAGTCGGCTCCCCATAATATATTCGCTTTCTTGAGGTTTAACACAAATAGACTATTTTATTTAAGGTTAAGCTAAAGTCTGCATGTGCTTCTCTGGAAATCCAATGAAGCAAATTTGAATAATAAATCAATATAATCCCATTCTCAGAAATCTTTGTCCATTTTTTAGAACCACCAGTGTATTAAGCATAATTCTACTTGCATAAAGACTGCAGATATACAGACTTTTTACTCCCACTTTCATCATTCTCATACACCATTAACTAAAGTTTTAGAGTTTATTTCTGTATCTCAGTGTTCTTCTGTTATTTTAATGACCTCAGAGATGTAATCTGACACACTTCTTAACTCCATCATCAATTCTATCTCTAAAGTTATGCTTATTAGGCTGCACAACCAACCGATGACTTGGTATTTTTCTCCATATATCTCGTGAGATTGCAAAATGATGTACATGCTAACACAAACAATGTAAATACAAGAGGACAGTGATGTTTATGCATCATTGGTTCTTAGCTCATTAACTCATTACTACTTTGGGATGTTGTGTGTTAGGAATGTGCATCAAGCACAACAAGGAATAAGACATAATGTCATTGAGGTACATGTTTATGGTGTTTTTGCAGTATAGAAACTATGTATGGTCAAGTATTCAAAATATGGCTTTTTAAATGAAAATCAATACATATAAATGTCTAGAAAAACCTGTCTGATGTCACTGATTCTGAAAACAGCCAAAATTGATGAACAATCAGGTGAACAATCTACCACTAATATTCTCAGACAACTCATTACAAAATTACATTACAAAAACATAGAACTATTTATGTGATGATGTGGACATTGTATTTATGCTACTTTCTTACCTTGCCCTTCTACCAGAAAAGTTTGATAAGGAGTGGGCTTAATAAATACAGCAGTAAAAACAATCAATCTGCCTAAAGATCTCTAAAATCTTGTTACAGTGAGGGAAAAAAGTATTTGATCCCCTGCTGATTTTGTACGTTTGCCCACTGACAACGAAATGATCAGTCTATAATTTTAATGGTAGGTTTATTTGAACAGTGAGAGACAGAATAACAAAAAGAAACAAGAAAAACGCATGTCAAAAATGTCATGAATTGATTTGCATTTTGATGAGGGAAATATGTATTTGACCCCTCTGCAAAGCATGACTTAGTACTGTAGTAGTGGCAAAACCCTTGTTGGCAATCACAGAAGTCAAACATTTCTTGTAGATGGCCACCAAGTTTGCACACATCTCAGGAGGGATTTTGTCCCACTCCTCTTTGCAGATATTCTCCAAGTCATTAAGGTTTCGAGGCTGACGTTGTGTAAATCTTCAGCTCCCTCCACAGATTTTCTATGGGATTAAGGTCTGGAGACTGGCTAGGCCACTCCAGGAACTTAATGTGCTTCTTCTTGAGTCACTCCTTTGTTGCCTTGGCCGTGTGTTTTGGGTCATTGTCATGCTGGAATACCCATCCACGATCCATTTTCAATGCCCTGGCTGAGAGAAGGAGGTTCTCACCCAAGATTTGACGGTACATGGCCCCATCCATCGCCCCTTTGATGCAGTGAAGTTGTCCTGTCCCCTTAGCAGAAAAACACCCCCAAAGCATAATGTTTCCACCTCCATGTTTTACGGTGGGGATGGTGTTTTTGGGGTAATACTCAGCATTCCTCCTCCTCCAAACACGGCAAGTTGAGTTGATGCCAAAGAGCTCCATTTTGGTCTCATCTGACCATAACATTTTCACCCACTTGTCCTCTGAATCATTCAGATGTTCATTGGCAAACTTCAGATGGGCATATATATGTGCTTTCTTGAACAAGGGGACCTGGCGGGCCCTGCAGGATTTCAGTCCTTCATGGCGTAGTGTGTTAATAATTGTTTTCTTGGTGACTATGGTCCCAGCTGCCTTGAGATCATTGACAAGATCCTCCCGTGTAGTTCTGGGCTGATTTCTCAATGTTCTTATGATCATTGCAACTCCACGAGGTGAGATCTTGGATGGAGCCCCAGGCCGAGGGAGATTGACAGTTCTTTTGTGTTTCTTCCATTTGCGAATAATCGCAACAACTGTTGTCACCTTCTCACCAAGCTGCTTGGCAAAGTTCTTGTAGCCCATTCCAGATTTGTGTAGGTCTACAATCTTTTCCCTGACATCCTTGGAGAGCTCTTTGGTCTTGGCCATGGTGGAGAGTTTGGAATCTGATTGATTGATTGCTTCTGCGGGCAGGTGTCTTTTATACAGGTAACAAACTGAGATTAGGAGCACTCCCTTTAAGAGTGTGCTCCTAATCTCAGCTCGTTACCTGTATAAAAGACACTTGGGAGCCAGAAACCTTTCTGATTGAGAGGGGGTCAAATACATATTTCCCCTCATTAAAATGCAAATCAATTTATAACATTTTTGACATGTGTTTTTCTGGATTTTCTTGTTGTTATTCTGTCTCTCACTGTTCAAATAAACCTACCCTTAAAATTATAGACTGATCATTTCTTTGTCAGTGGGCAAATGTACAAAATCAGCAGGGGATCAAATACTTTTTCCCCTCACTATAGCTAAGTGTGATTTCCTCAAAAAATGAGCATCATGATTCTATCAAGTTTTGTTAAAGTTTACTCGGTTTCGTCTGTGATGGACTGGCATCCCATTCAGGGTATAATTCTCCAGCCTTACTTACAGTTTTCCTGGTATAGGCTCTGGATCTACCCCAACCCTGGCCAAGATAAATGAATAAATAAATAATCAGTTTAGTTTGTGATCAGATGCCAACTCTTAAAAAGTTGGTGCTGTCATTGGCATTGGTGCTGTCACACTGTCAGAACAGAGAAGAGTGCTTATAGATTCTGCACAGACTGCAGCAGACAAAGTTTTAAAATGTTTAAATGATTTGATAATAATACATTATTTAAAAATATATTTAATCCAGAATTTAAAACAGAATACTAACTGATTATTTTCACCATTAATGTTATTGTGAACAAAATTTGTTATGAGGATTGTTTTTAAATTATGTGAGTGAAAATTACCTCAGGCAGTGAAACAGAGTTTGATGTGGGTGATGCTAAATAATTTTCTAAAATTATTAGTAATGTTGTTTTTCCATAAATAGATTATGTCATAAATGTAGAGGTAGGTGGGATGTCTTGGGTACTGTAGAGGAATCTTTCAATACTATTTTCTCTCTTTTCACTTTTAGGAGTACCCAGATTTTTACATTTAATTGAAAAACTTGCAAAAGAGAAACACACTTCAGATCAGGAATACCCCTAGTGTTAAAAACTATATAGTAGAAAATGTCAAATTTGTCCATGTGAAGGGTTTTCCAGGTCATCACACACATATTGAAAGCACTGTAGAGAATATCAGTTTTCTTTTTTTATTATTATTTTAATGAATGCCAAAACAAAAAAGTTCAAAATATGAAGACATTCTGGTAATAATATATAATACATAACAGTCCTTAATAAATGGGGAGAAAAAGAAGAAGCAACCAAATAATCACCAAATTTCCAGTTCTTTTGAAGCACTGATAAAAGTGGTGGTAATTGCAGAGTAGAAGCTACACAAATCAGTCATAAAGGAACAGCTGGCTTTTGTTATGATAAGTGGAGAAGAAGCTTTGGCAGGAATAGTGTCATTAATTAGGAACTTTCTACAAGGAATCACAGTAACTGATGATTCTAGAAACATCTGGATTAAACATTTGGCAAATAATTTATTAATCTGGAGGTTATGCATTTCACCAATTAGATTTAAAAAAAAATAGAATTGTGTATTGAAGGTTAAGGTTATAATAATAATAATAATAATAATAATAATAATAATAATAATAATAATAATAATAATAATAATAATAATAATAATAATAATACATTAGATAATTAAATTATATAGTAATTTAAATAAACTAAATGTTCTGAAACACAAAAATTGACAAGCCATGTTGACAGCCTCAGTGCTTCAACAAGGTAATGTCCAGTTAAACAGACATCTAATCAATCTTTGCAAATGACTCTATCAATAATGGTCCAGCTGTCAATGACCCAGGCAGTTAACCTTTTAAATAGGATATATTATGTCTTCATCAGCATGACAATGTCAATGAGAAAAGATAAAGAATGACAGATGATTTGTGAAGTTCTTTCTTTATTTACTTTTTGGAACAAATTCATATTAGTGTTGGGATTGTTCCAAATAGAAGGCTAATTCTGGCTTTTTCACTGGAAATAAATAGACTTTTAAATTATCCACAAAATTCTATATTTTTGTTTTTTGGTCTCCAAAAAAAAAAAAAACTCTAGGAGCTAGCATTGGAACCAACATGCTTCTCCTGTGGCATGTCAGGCCTTTAACCCTACTTTGAATTCATGGCTGACCCTTAAAAATCAGATAAAAGTCTTTTTTTTCTGTGAATACAATTGACTCTGTTTTGTATAATGGATACAAAACCCTGCCTTATTCAAAGTTTTAACTATACCAAGATGACTACCCCCCACATACTCTTTTTACATAGGCACCACAGATTTAAATGTCAGCATTCTATAATGGCTGTGAGAGTCTCTGCAGCCTTATCAGGCTTAATATGGTTTTCATAGGAATACAACTGCATTTGCATTTTAACTGGCTTTCCAAGCTCTAGGGAGCTTAATCAAAAACAAAGCTCTCTAAGATACTTATGACTGAATATTAGCTGAGATCTGTCGAATTCCCTTGACCGACAAATCAAAACCATGCATTTCATCCAAACAGTTTTTTGTCAACACATGACCTTTGGACAGACTTCATATCAATTAGCAAAACAGATTTGGGAAATCGCTCAAATACCGTGATTAATTAGAGCTGATTTACATATCTAGTCCCAAAATATTACAAGACTTCAATAAACACAGGATCAGTCAGCTTTGGCCAGGTCTGCAGTGCTCTTGAACTAGAATACACCCTTGTGTAACACTCTGACATGTATGTCTGTCTCATTTTCTGTTCTGGGTACTGCAGCAAATCCAAACCACCATGACCTAGAAAGATGTTACCTCAGAGGTGCTTTGCCTGGACCACTGGGGACACCCTGAAGAAGCATGAGACAAATGCTGGCAAATAACTGAAATGACAGATCCAATCCTACAAGTATCATATAAACAGAGATGGATTGCCAGTGAAGCAAATCAAATATTAATAAATAGATGTGGTGCTTAGACATGACGATAGCTGCGGCATTAAACCCATTTATCTTCCACTTTGCTTTTCCTCCTGGCTGTAATATTTCTCATCAATCATCAAGTGCAGTGTCAAATGTAGCTATAATTCACAGAGAGGAGAATAGCATTCCCATCTGAGCTAGCTCTGGACTAACCTTGTCAATCAATGACAATCTTCAGTTAATGAATGTGTAACAGGGCTTTGAAGTAGTGCCTAATTTAATCTTTTGTTCCTTGGAAGATCTGACAATGGGTTGTTGACAAATCAGTGTGGCTTTCTGGTGCATAAACCGATTACTTCACATAAAAATAAATAAATAAATAAATAAATAAATAAATCATGCTGGTAGCAGCATCTACCTGGCAAGTGAGCTCCTCTAGGACTGATAAATCTCACAATGGATATCTGGGTGGGTTATAAACCATAAATACAAGCTTTAATAACTTAAATTCAACAGCCATAACCTATTGCTGGATATTTTATAGTTATTTATGAGTAGGTTTTCCATGAAAACATAAGTGTAATGAAATCTAGGCAACTTAGAATATGCTGTATAATATACAAAGTATATTCACATTATTGTATCATAAAATATTAAACACAAATGCTTCTGTAATCAGCACTTTTAATTATGTTTTAATGATTGTAATTAGCACTAAAAAGAGTCAGCAGCATTTTGATTGACACTGATGCATCTCTGAGAGCAATTAATTATCTTAAGAAAGGTGCCACACACACACACACACACACACACATATGGTACACATACACATAAAATTTAGAATCACACTTAATCTTAATCACACTTTAAATCACACTTAAATCACATACTTCCACTAAGCTAAAAGGACATGATTAAAAGATCTTTATCATTAAGGGACATCAAGAAATCTGTCAAAAAAATGAGTCTGAACGTTAACCCAGAACATTTCATACCAATTAAAGAAAATGAAATTCAACAACTTTATAAGTACAAGCATCATCATTGGAATGATCATTGTCAGAGATTGGAGATGTGTAGTATAAAGAAAACAACCAACACTGTGAAAGCAAGAACCAGAAACATGAACTGTGGATATGAGACAAAAACATACAGATTATAAGTGATACTGTGGTACACATGACAACAAATGACTACAACAATAGTTTGACAGGGAGACACTGGACGACTATGGTTAGTGTAGTTCTGCACCTTTTGGTGCTAACATGACAGACTTAAAGCATGGCTCCCAAAGTGCGAAACACAGTCAAGAGGGGGCCCAGCAAGCCAGGTGAGAAGTATCTTAGCTGATAAGGGCCCTCAGTACATCACATGATTAAGTCACATGCTTCACTGATCACCCACACCTGTTTCCTGTATCACCTGATTAGTTTCACTATTTATGTTCTGGATTCAGCGTGTTTCCTTGTCTAGCTTTTGTTGTCATGTTGTGTCTCACTTAGCCCCTGCTGTGTTCATGTTCTTGCCATGTGTATATAGTGTTTGTTTGTTTTACCTCCACTACCAATAAGTGACACTGATACCTGGAAGCCCAGCCTCATTTCACATTAGTAATCTTATGGTAAGGGCTTTTATCTCAACAATTTTATTTTCACTTAAATGTTGCACTGATGTGGCACACTTGATATCTGTTAGCGTAAGTGGCTTGAGTTTATTAATGTGAAATAACATTGAGTTGAGATGAAACATTAGTTAACATTAGATAAGTATACAGTTAACATCTGTTAACTATATTTCTTAGGAATGCCAATAGGAAAAAAAATATGACAAAAGAAGTTTAAACAGGCTTACAGCAAAGTGTAAAATCTAACATCACAACTAACATTACTTTTCAGGGTTGTTGGCACATCTCTAGCACCATACAAACTCATAAAACCTAATGCAAGCAAAGACCAATTCAGTGTAACTTCAAAACCTCAACAAGGGTACTAAATCATGTATAAAATACCGGTTCTTGGGGGGAAAAGTATACGACAGGTAAACCTCTTGTTAGCAGACATATTCAATTTTATCCTGTCGTAAAGCTTTTGAGTTACTGTAAATCTATCAAACTATACACTTGGTTTAGCTCAGATGCTGTATTCTACATGGAAGATCATTTCTTGGTTGTCAGAATCTTGGCATTCTGGTTTCACACATCACTCTAAAAGAACGCTGTGATGAGATTGTGAGACAGGGCAGCTCCTTTAGTGCTGTCACTTTCCTTTTTACTTTTTCCTCTTGAAAATGAGCAAGAACTGTTGATAAACTCAGGTGTAAATGTGCACCCAGGTTGATTTTCATGTTGCCAGTCAATGTAGTGGAAGAAAAAAAATCTGCACTTCAGTGTTAACTTGCATGTCCATCATTGAGGAGATCGCAGTAATGTACAGTCCTTCATGACCAGCTAAAAGAACACAATTACACCCATCACACCATAAGATACAAACGTATTTATTTATTTAAATGTCACCTCTGCTCTCAAGTTTTTCACATGGCTTTAAATGACTTTCACCTCCTATAATCCTGTTTGAAACACTGAGCGTTAAGGGTTGCTGCTGCATTGCAAGAAGGCAAAGCTGTGCCCTGTGGGATTGTGCTTAAAACCTGGTATCAATGTCAGTGTCAGTGCATTTACACTAATTACAAACCCATATGCCCAAGAGTTTGATGCAACAGCTCTGAGAACTGAGACAGAAAGATTCTGTGTCCAAAGTTTCTAAGTATTCTGTTACATTATGACACTTTAGTTTTAGTGTATGAGGAATTGCACTTTTTTCTATACACATATACAGTTTGTGTGTATATACTGTGTATACACTCACCATCCACATTATTAGTATCACCTGTACATCTTGACATTCCTGCAATTACCCCATTTATCATTGCATCTATTTAATAACTGCTTCAGTTAATGTTTTTATAGAACACCAGAATGGGATTTTTTCAATATTTTATTTCAGTAACATGGTTGTTTGTGCCAGATGGGTTGGTGTGAGTATTTCAGCAACTGCTGATCTCCTAGAACTTTCATGCACAACAGTCTGTAAATTTTAGACGGTAAAGGTGCATTCACACATGCAGCGGCAAAGCGACCTGAGGCCATTCATTTTCAATGAGAGTTGGTGACATCTGGTGACATGAAGGAGAGCGACCATTGGGGACTAGATGTGGGCATGTCCAGTGACTTTGAAAGTTGAGAAGAGTTTAACTTTATGCAAATTTGGGGTGACTTGGTGCAGCAATTACCAATGGGAGTGAAAACAATAGAGCACACATGATCTGTAGCCACCTGTGCCCACTAGCAGAAACCGTGCCATTGTGGAGGTAGCTAATTAGCTTAGCTTAGGACCTTAGCGGGTTTAAAGCAAAAAAACAAAAACTTATAAAATAAAATAAAAAATAATAAAACACACACTTTTCATTGCAATCGAGCAAAATGACACCCAGGAATTAGCAGCAACAAGTTGGACACTTCACCCAGGAAACACAGAGGCCACGGCCGAAGAATTGCATTCCTGATCCTGGTCATCATCGAATATATAGTGAATGACACCCTGGTGGTGACGCTCAATTACTGAGATAGGAGCTACACAGGGATTTTGCTCAGGTGCAAAAAAAAGAGTGTTTTTCATTATTATTTTGCTTTAAACGCGCTAAGGCCATAAGATCAGCTTAGCTAAATGATGCTTGGGCTTTTGCCGTAGATAGATGATCGCAATGGCAAAGAGCGTTCACTGCTTCTCCTTCATCTTGTAGGAGATGCTGCATATATACAGTAGTGAACTTTGTATATGATCACTCTCACTTCATAATGTTTTATTTTAGCAGCAAAATAACAGGTTTGTTGTCAAAAGTGGAATGTTAGTTACACCACCCATATTACTATGGCAATTAATAGTAGGAACGCCTATTGGCGACTTCATACTACAGCAACTGGCGACTTGCAGTGATAAAATCGCTGTATGTATTAACATAACTTAAGCCTATGGTAACTCAGATAACCAGTCTTTACAAACAGGCTCAGCTGAAAAGGCATCTCAGAATGCATGTCACACATTGAAGTGGATGGGCTACAACAAATATCTGTATGCTCTCTATATTTGTCAAATAAAATATACTTGATTTTGAAAATGATCATACCGCATTCCAACAGTGCAAAAAAAAACAACTGCAAATGCTTGTCTATAAGGTGCAAACCTCTAGACACCCCTCTACTCACCATAGCTCATCACAATTGTAAATCTGACAATGGCAGACAGATCAAAAAGACTTGCCACTACCCAACTCATGTGTCAAAATTTTCCAATCTTTGACATTCATTGGGGGAAAAAATATAATTTAAGAAATACATGAGAAAAAAACAACACAGTTGGCTTGGAACTGTGCTCAACTGCAGGCTATGTTTCGACAAGGATGTGCGTTGCTAATTGGTGACTGACTGTTTTCCACAGAGCATGAATGTTTGAGTAATTCTTACTCAGTCTTCTGCTCTGAGCTTGTCGCCAAGTAGGGATGCTTGGCTCAGTTGAATTTCCCTCCAGACAGATGCATCTGAAGGCCAAGCAAAAGATATGTTAGTCTCCCTGATTTACACTAAAAAATACTTCATGAGAGAAACTTCTTCTTGGCATTATGAGTCCAGTGGGTAGAGTAGCCTCACAACTCCTGGGTCCTTGGTTCAATACTGAGCTCATGGAATTCTCTGTTTCCTCCAGTTTCATCCTACCTCCCACAGACATGCCGATAGGTGGATTGGCTATGATATATTGACCCTAGGTGTGAATAATGTGTGTGTGCATATGTTTGCGAGTGTGTGTGCATGATGCCCTGCAATGGACTCACATCCCATCAAGGTTTATTTCCATCTTGCACCAAATGTTCCTGGGATAGGCTCCAGAACCACCATAACACTGAATAAGCTTGCTTAAAATGAAGGAATGCAAAATGCATTATAAATACCAAATAAATCTTAAAGTCACAATGTAAAGAATTAACCATCAATCCCACTAGGTTTTGTTTCATAACAAAAAGTTTGTATATAGTGCTGCAATTGTATATCTTGTTTGTGTTTGCATGGGAAAAAATATATGAAGATGACTAGTCTCATTAAGCAAATTTTCAGCCTTGGTTTTTACATTTTTCCACGTTTACTGCTGAAAGATGTCTCAAACGAGCCATCGAGGTGGGTGGGAAGCTCAGCAGTAGTGATGGGCCTATAAATAATGTTATCAATTCCATCTCCAGTGGCTTGCTTAATTACTACAACCTTGTGAGCTTAATTATGCACAGATGTTTCCAACTGTAAAATGAAACTTAGAATAATTTCGAAAGTCTTAAGGTAATGTGTTAAGTAAACCACCTGCCTATAAAGGTGTCTATATAAAAAAAATGTCTTACTATGTTGTAAAATGTTTTGAATGGTTATCAAAATATGCAAAATGGCACACAATAATAGTTAAAAATCTAAAGTCAAATAATGTCTACAACTCGGGAGTTATATGTACATATGTTTCGTTTAGCTGATTAAAAGTTCTACATTGCAAGTGTTCATAACACGATCAGCACATATAGTCTTTCTGGTGCCATGAAACAACACATCGACTATGAACAATCAAGGCTGCTCTAATTAGATTTGAGTACTCACAGTGAGTCCTGCTGACTCCACGATTCCACCGTCAATTAATTAAATGAACAACAGCATTCTGTAATCACTTTTCATACCTACATTATCATTATAAATAACAGTCTTCTGCCCAAGATTTGTGTGGATTGACTTACTTGGTGTATTCTAGGTGGAAAATACTGTAATGTGGTAATTAATTAGGGAGTAGGATTTGTTCCACATTTTAATGTTTAAGCATTTTAATTTTCTGCATTTATTATGTTGCATCAACCACCATTTTGTCTGTATAACAACATATGTTCTTCCTCTGTTTAGGGCTACATAATATGCAAAAAATAAAACACGGTGGGATGTGTTGATTGGTGTGTGCTGCAGGTTGATGTGACGAGGAATTACTGTTAGCACACCGAACTTGATTATTTTCCAAAAACAGCACATCCTGAAGTATTCCTCTTACACAACAATGATTTGCCAACAATTTTCATTTTTTAATTAACATCACACACATTTTATCCATTTATACAGTGCAAAAAAAAATTAACAAGCAAGACACACTTAAATCTAGTTAAAGTGTACTCAAATCAAGCAAATAAATAAATAAGCGTGTATATATATATATATATATATATATATATATATATATATATATATATATATATATATATATATATATATATATATATAATGTGCCAATGGGGTAAGCAAAATAGATTTGATAAGAATTCTTGAAAACAGCATACATATCTAGTCACTAAAAATGCTCTTGGATCTTAAGACTAGACAAAAATGCCAAAATTTAAACAAGTTGTGTTTATTATAAGCAATAAAAACTCCTCAAGCTAGACTTACATAAAATTAGTATTTTGGCTTCTTGATTCAGCTGACTTTAAGAATTTATCCCTTAATCTAAGATTGATAATTAAAAAAAAAAGCTTACGATAAGACACAATCTCTTCAAACAGCATAATAAAAATAAGTCACTTTGTCTTAAATTAAGGCACCATAAGCAATTTTACTTTTAGCATTTTTATTAAACCAGGGAAAAACTCATAGTTACATTGCATCAGGGATTGTAGAAGGTGGCAGAGGCAAGCGAAGATTTTTTTTGAATAAAGTGCAAAACAACCAACCAAACTGTGAAAACATGAACAGTAATCGTAACAATGGACACAAAGCAAAAATATGTGGACTATGAGAGCAGCTGTAGGACAACAACAAAAGCTTAACAGTTAATTGCTGAAAAACTTGTACTGGTTAAATCCTGCTCAATATTAGCTGCAATATCATATTAAGACAAAGTTAGATATATTTTCTTAAACTGACATTACTTTTCTAATGCAAAACATGCTTGACAAGATTATTTTTCTTTTTACACAAAAAACAAGACTAATTTCCCAGAGACAAGGCTTTGCAGTAGTTGCATTTATTGCTGTGGTATATCTGTGATTAGTTCCAATTAGTTAGCAAGTTAGTTCCTTTTATCACTTACATTATAGCAGCTATAAAGAGTAATTAAACAATCTTTGTTTCTCCCACTCACAGTTAAAAATATAGCTTGTAATGTTGCAGGGAAAGCAGAAAGTACAAAAACCCTGGCACTAATTTTACTGAGTGTTATCAAGTTCTGATACTCTGACTCTTTCCATAAATATTAAATAAACATCTTTATCTTTAGAAAATGTCACCCTACCAAGAATTACTTTTTTTTTTATTATTAGTCTTAGACTATGTGGAGCATCAACCATACAAGTCCTTGTGATTGAGTACTATAAAATGATAACACATAAGAATGAGTGCATTAATATAAACCTGTGATTGAATTACAGCAAGCACTGTCAGAGCTGCTTTTATAGAAAGTATTATGGATGTACACCTTCTGACCAATCAGATTTGTGAATTCAACAGTGCTGTGGCATAAGAACAAAATACTATAATGTGTTAATATTGCTATGCTTAATAATGTTAAATATGAAATTATTATACACATTATTCTCAATTTTTTTTAAACCAAAATCATTGTTATTTTTAAGATACTGTAAGTGCATCAATGTATGATTTACCAAAGAGTTCTCTCATCTGAAACACTTAAGTCTAGCCAGGATGTTCACAGGACAAAATGTTGTCATTGGATAGAGAACTTATTTACACATGATCACCATATCAGTATTGTAAATCCCCTTATTAAAATAATGATTAACAAATGATATAACATGCAGACCTGTCTTTCAGATTTTTCAGAGTTTTCTTCATAGGGGAGTGTTGTAAGTATGTTCTAGCCCCTGCAGGTGGGCTGTGAGTATGTGCGTGTGTGTCTGTGTCTTGGAGGGGGGCATCAAATTTCTCATGGGTAATGTGGCTGATTGTTCAATCACGTCACACGCTTCACTTAGGGAGGCCGGAGAGGCAATCATGTGCATCTGGAGGCAGAAAGATCGATTGGGCAGTGTTTTCTCTCCACTGAGCTCCTACCTGAGCTATGTCCACCTGACATGTTGGCAGATGTACACTCTGTTCATAGCAGATGTGGTCTCAAAATGGAATCTTGATTTTATGCATGACCTTCAGATAGTATGCTTAGACTACTGCTCATGGTCACAGTTTAGAAACAAGCCAAAAGGTAGGAAAAGTTTACAGTACATGACCATCATGCTGAATATTTAATATTCACCGCAGATGCAAAAAAAAGGATCCACTGAGTTATGAGATGTTTACAACTGACTAATGGTCATGGAAAAAATGTTAAATGAGTTTAGTTTTGTGCAAAACAGACCTTAAAGATCTCATTTTTTTCCAGCTCATCCCACACAGGCAAAATACAATTTACTGACTCTGAAGGGTACATATGAATATCAGTATCCAGCACTGATATAGCTTTATCAAACCTTCTCTTTGTGTCTTTATATAATATTGTGGACTAGGAATTTTTGCACTGTTTCAGAAATCTCATTTAATATGCATTACAAGGCCTTTGGTTCATGCCAAAGGCAAAAATAAACAAAAGAAACCCCAAAACAAAACAGTAACTGTTTTTGTTTGTAAGTCCTCAGCCCTAATCTAATGATCGTGGTCATCTCATTGGAGAAGAGCCAACAGGCATTTACATAACAGAAAGACAAGGAAATGCTCAAAATTTATCCAAGCTATATTCTTATAAGGGATATGACTATCTGACAAAGAAAAATGACCAGTGGTTCACTGGAGTGGCAGCACTTGACTCAACAACTTTGATTCCCCTCCATCCCTTACTAGAATTCACTTTCATAGCGGGTGTACTAGTGCATAAAGGCTTCCCCAGCGGAGACATGACAGCCTCAGATGCCAAAAAAATCCATCTTCCAATGCAATTTAGCACACCGGGAGCAGGGAAGATGGGAAAATTATACAGGACTTCAGCCTGCACTTTCATAGGTAGCCGAGGTAGCCGTGGAGACCCTGTAGACACATTTGAAATAATAGCAGGTTGCAGGAAGAGAAGTCAAAGTTGGTTGGTGTAAAATAAAATTCCAAGCCCTTCTGAACCCTTTTTATCCAAACTGACTGAAAAAGAGTCAAATATAAAATTAATGCCATTCACTAAATCCTTGCTCATACAGCAATACTCAACAATACCAAGGCAGGAAAAATACTGACTACAGTAAAACCAAACATGCCAGCTTTTGAATTGTGTGGAAATTAAGAAAAAATGTTATTGCGCTCTGACAGTACAACAGTTAAATAAATGGTAACATTCTTCACCTTCCTCTAGAGTGGTGATTCTCAGGCTTTTAGCTCTCAGGCCCTCAATTATATAGCCCACATCTGCAATTCTCTCGGAATCTGACTACAACAGCTATGATGATTCAGCACAAAAGTCAAGGTAATCCATCATCATTTGGTTCACAGTTTCTCTTATTGTAGCCTTCACCAATAGTTTCATTTTGGGCCATTTGACTTCATCTGAACTATTGTTCTTCAGCTGTCAAGAATGCTTTTCTCAAAATGGTAACATGTTTACAATCAGTTCAATTCAGGTAGTGCTTCAGAGCTGCAAGGAAAGCTTGTTGAAGTGAGTGTTAGACATTAGGCAGAGTGTAATTTACAGTGATGTCTTATTTGGACATTAATATCTTGAATGAAACTGGTTATTGGTGATGGTAAGACTATTTTTCTTTCTTTATTTTTTTGTTTGTTTGTTTAATAACTGTCACCAACCAGCCCATTAACACTTTCTGGTGTTTTCTTTTTTCCATTTTTTTGTTAAGACAATATGACCATCTTCTGATAAAATTACTGACTTGAAACTTAAGTGTGTTTTTTGTTTGTTTGTTTGTTTGATGCTGATAGACCATGTAAAAATGGATATGTAATAAGTTCATAAATATAAAAAAATATTAGATCAAACTTGCAGAGGTGTTGTTGTGAATGTTGTTGCATTTATTTTTTTGCAATACCATCACCATTTTTGCCATATTGCTGTTTGTGGTTTTGGATAAAGGAAAAATGATTTATTAAATCAGATTTTTTGTTTGTCTATGTAGTTTTGGGTTCAGTTTATTGATATACACTGCTCAAAAAAATAAAGGGAACACTAAAATAACACATCCTAGATCTGAATGAATTAAATAATCTCATTAAATACTCCATTCTTTACATAGTTGAATGTGCTGACAACAAAATCACACAAAAATTATCAATGGAAATCAAATTTATCAACCCATGGAGGTCTGGATTTGGAGTCACACTCAAAATCAAAGTGGAAAACCACACTACAGGCTGATCCAACTTTGTTGTAATGTCCTTAAAACAAGTAAAAATGAGGCTCAGTAGTGTGTGTGGCCTCCACGTACCTGTTTGACCTCCCTACAATGCCTGGGCATGAGGTGGCGGATGGTCTCCTGAGGGATCTCCTCCCAGACCTGGACTAAAGTATCCGTCAACTCCTGGACAGTCTGTGGTGCAACGTGGCGTTGGTGGATGTAGCAAGACATGATGCCCCAGATTTGCTCAATTAAATTCAGGTCTGGGGAACGGGCGGGCCAGTCCATAGCATCAATGCCTTCCTCTTGCAGGAACTGCTGACACACTCCAGCCACATGAGGTCTAGCATTGTCTTGCATTAGGAGGAACCCAGGGCCAACCACACCAACATATGGTCTCACAAGGGGTCTGAGGATCTCATCTCGGTACCTAATGGCAGTCGGGCTACCACTGGCAAGCACATGGAGGGCTGTGCGGCCCCCCAAAGAAATGCCACCCCACACCATTACTGACCCACCACCAAACCGGTCATGCTGGAGGATGTTGCAGGCAGCAGAACGTTCTCCATGGCGTCTCCAGACAATGTCACGTCTGTCACATGTGCTCAGTGTGAATCTGCTTTCATCTGTGAAGACTACAGGGCGCCAGTGGCGAATTTGCCAATCTTGGTGTTCTCTGGCAAATGCCAAACGTCCTGCACGGTGTTGGGCTGTAAGCACAACCCCCACCTGTGGACGTCGGGCCCTCATACCACCCTCATGGAGTCTGTTTCTGACCATTTGAGCAGACACATGCACATTTGTAGCCTGCTGGAGGTAATTTTGCAGGGCTCTGGCAGTGCTCCTCCTGCTCCTCCTTGCGCAAAGGTGGCGGTAGCGGTCCTGCTGCTGGGTTGTTGCCCTCCTACGGCCTCCTCCACGTCTCCTGATGCCACAGCTCGCATTGATGTGCCATCCTGGATGAGCTGCACTACCTGAGCCACTTGTGTGGGTTGTAGACTCCATCTCCGTCTCTAGCTACCACTAGAGTGAAAGCACCGCCAGCATTCAAAAGTGATCAAAACATCAGCCAGGAAGCATAGGAACTGAGAAGTGGTCTGTGGTCACCACCTGCAGAACCACTCCTTTATTGGGGGTGTCTTGCTAATTGCCTATAATTTCCACCTGTTGTCTATTTCATTTGCACAACAGCATGTGAAATTGATTATCAATCAGTGTTGCTTCCTAAGTGGACAGTTTGATTTCACAGGAGTGTGATTGCCTTGGAGTTACATTGTGTTGTTTAAGTGTTCCCTTAATTTTTTTGAGCAGTGTAGTACAGTATGTTTTAGCATCAGGTCATATTGGTTAGGTTGTTGTGCTGAAAACTATACACTACACTATATGGCCAAAACTATTTGGATACCTGACCATGAAATCTGCATGTGCTTTTTGAACATCCCATTCCAGATTTAGTACCCACTCTGCTGTTATAGTAACCTAAACTCTTCTAGGAAGGCTTTCCTCTAGATTTTGGAATATGGCTACAGGGATTTGTGCTCATTCAGCTACAAGAATATTACTGAGGTCAGGTATTGATGTTGGGTGAGAAGGTTTGGGGTGCAGTAGGTGTTCCAATTCAACCCAAAGGCTTTTAGTGGGGTTAAGGTTAGGTCTCCTCCACTTCAACCTTGGCAAACCATGTCTTCATAGACCTCACTTTGTACACAGGGCATTGTCAAGCTGGAACAGGCCTGTACCCCTTAGTTCAAGTGAAAGGAAATTATAATGTTACAGCATACAAATATATCCTATACTGTGTGCTTCCAACTTTGGGCCAACAATTTGGGAAAGACCTTGTTATTTAATGCACTAATTGCTCATGATTGTTTTGTGCAAAAATTATGAAATCGACCTTTACATTTTTATCTCTTATTAAACGATTTCAGATTGTTAAATAAAGGCCAGAATGCATGCATTTGTTTACATTTGTTCTTCCTTTCCTGCACAGTTTTGCAAGAATTAAACTATGGAGTAGTTCATTGCATGTGATTGTGTTATTGTCTCTCTCTGCATGGAGAAAGAGAAAGTGTTTAAAAGCATCTGTGTGATACAGACCTGTAAAGTGGGATGTACTTGTGTCCCTTTGAGAAATGGACAACCACGCTGTCTGACAGCTCTGTGCTAATTTCTAGCTTTGACACACCCAGCCATGAGAAACAAAGTGTCAAAAATAATTCATGATTGGCATATGACAGGATGAACAAATGTAAGTACATCTTTTCCCCAAGCATAAAATAAACTAAAATATTAATGGACTCAAACAAATAGATGACATTGATGCCCATGATGGTTTAAGGATAAGAATAAATCCACAAAAATTAACACAGTTATTGATCCTAGACCCCATTTATACCATGCATTAACATGTTATGACTAGCTGGATATTAATATCTGGGAAGTAAATGAACCGATCTTGCTCCTGCTTTTACACCTGATATTTATGTGTCCTAATTGCCTGCATTCTGTGCGCATTGTGATCTCATCTCTTTTCACCCGTGCAATATGCAAATAACCTAGCTAGGTTGCGTGTGGGAAGTCAGCCAGCTGTCAACAAGGCAGGAGTAGGATTGCCAAAAAATGATTTTGTTATACTGACTGCTCTTATATTGTTTCAATGCTGATGAAGTGTTTGTTAGAAGGCAACATTTGCTTCAAGACAATTGCTTCCAGCAGTTACAACAGGATAGGAGTTATTTCTTTTAAATTTAATTGTTATTTTTGGAATAATTTCATTTTGTGTTTCGTGGATGCGTACAATCTCAAAAGCACCCACAAAAGCCCTGCTTGATAAGGTTTGAAAAATTGTGTTCAAATTAAAAGAATTTAAATTTCAGTTTATTTATTCTCCCTCATTTGTGTAATGTAACCAAACAGTTGAAAATGAAATACCATGAAAACCCTTTTTTACATGTTGAGGTGTTCTAGCGCGGTAAACATATGAAAAACAAATACTGATTGCTAATTAGGTAATAATAAGCATGTTAGTAGTTTTGACCAGAGACAGATGATTTTTGAAAAATGGTGTGTGTGTGTGTGTGTGTGTTTGTCGCCAGTACTGTATGCATAGTAGTTTTTGTGTGGTTATGTGCAGTTAATGGCTAGTAATTATCACTAAGGTTATGTTTTTGTGTCTCACACAAAAATATGTTTCTTTCATGATGAGTGGACAATCAAATCAGTACTAAAAAAAAATAAATACTGTAATACTGCATATTTTGGTTGCATTTGACCAAGTTTGGACCAAGCTGATGCCACCCTTAAATTCACACCAGACATGTGGACAACAGATACATCACACACTGCAGTTATGCTTCTATTTGAACAAGAGTTTCAATAAACACAGGCTTGCCCACATGAGCAGGGGTAGGCAGATACACTCTCCATCCATCCATTGTCCATACTGCTTATTCTACACAGGGTCTGGAGTGTATCCCAGACACAAATTCACATACTATGGACAATTTAGAGATCAGCCTACAATGCATGTCTTTGGACTGAGGGGGGAAACCAGAGTACCCAGAGGAAACCCTTGAAGCATGGCGAGAGCATTCAAACTCTGCATACACAGGGTGGAGGCGGGATTTCAACCCTCAACCCCAAATGTGCGAGGCAAACATGCAAGCCACTAAGTCAGAGTCATCCCCCCAATTCAACAGTTACACGATATAATACAGAATAGGTTTGTAGACACCAGACCACCAGTGGCATTGTCATGCTGGAGCAGGTTTGGGCCTCTTAGTTCCGGTGACAGGAAGTTGCAATTTTACAGCATGCAACGAGATCCTATATAATTACGTGCTTCAATCTTTGTGGCAATAGATTAGGGAAGGCCCACATATGGGTGTGATGGTCAGGTGTCCACATACGTTTTACTACGTATCAATGCTGAGTGTGAGATGTGTGCTTCAGAAAGTACTTAGATAGTCATGTTTTTGAATTATTTTTAAACAACAAATGTGCTGCATGCTGATTTGCTTGTAGCCATTTCCAAGAAAAGAGTTTAGTGAAAAATTGATTAAGAATTTTTGTTAGTGGCTGTTTATGCACATTTATCCAAAACCAGTGTAGGCTGGTATGATGGTTGCATTTTAAAGTAACTTGTCTACACTATACTATTATACTATAAATACACTATGGTAGTATTCTTTTTTATTGCATAGGCTGCCTTTACTGCCAAGACCTAAAATGGATGGCTTACTCTTTAGTATAAAACCAACTACCTTACCAAAATATGCAGTACTTACTGTTGTTTCTTCTATTATCCTATTGTACAAAATTGCACAAAGCAGTTGAGTGCCCATATTTCTTATATACACATTCATAGTCACTGCATTTATGAGTTCACATCATCTCCTCTGGTGAGTGCTTCTGTAAACTAGCCAAGTGCTCGGTGGAAGTACATGCTTTTAAAAAGTGCAATGCAGGAATGTTGCCAAATTACAACATGAATTAAGTAGCAATCAAGTTGTGGCAGCACACTGTCTTAATTGGGAGTCTTTTGTCAAAAAAAAAAAAACATAAGCAGTAGCAAACAAAATATGAATTACCACCGCCCCTAATTGCAAGTTACAAACGCTCTCTGCAGCTCCTCCTTTGTAATAATACATCCCAAATCCCTAAAATCTGGTTATTGCCAACAAAAGAATTCAGTGAACTGATGAAACTGCTAATTTACATAAGCATCTGTGTGTGATGTCAAGGGCATGTTCCTAGTTTCGGTGACAGGCTGTAAAGCAAAATATTTTCCTTCCACAGAGGTGGGGATTTCGGCTTGATTTACTATCCACCCCCACAATGAAAGCAACCTTTTATATCCAAGACCACATCTTATTTCTCTATAGACCATGCATTTTAAATTTGTGATTTTTAGAGGAATTCTGTAGTGATTGCATTGTTAGGCTGTACACAAGACAATGTCATTTTCCTCAGAGGTGGCCAATTTAGGCAAACATCCAATAGAATGACACCCAGAGAGGCAGATATACTCAAATATTTTCCCCCTGACAGTGCCACAAAAAAAGCACCAAATTTCAAGAACTGCTCTGAGAATGGAGACAGATAAAGAAGTCATAACAGATTTCTTGGTGAGTCTGATAACATTTTAGGAATAGGATATATTTCACATGTTTTCACAGCATGTCACCAAATATAGTTACAAGGAAAGTTCTGGATAAAAGTGCTTGCACAAAAATGATGTAAGTTGTATTTTATTGATGTTCTTATTAGTAACTGCAACTATTCACAGTTCACAATACACATTCTTGCAGCATGAAGAGATTCTTTCGGTTAGAGTGTTAGAGTGTGCGCCAAAACCCTACAAATCTAAATATTTTTGGATATCATGAGACAAATACCTAGAAATACAAATATTTTCTGGAAATCAAGAGACACATTTTGTAAATGTCACAAATTTATTGTACACATTCAGTAAATTTCATTTTTATCTAAACATTCTTCACTGTTAGAGGTCATGTGCTATGTGCTCAACATGTCTGTCAAAAGTCAATTAAAATTAATCTATTAGAGTGACCATTATCACTTTTGTGAAGAATATATTTCCAAAATTTTTGCCTTATACACTACGAACCATAATTCCTGCTTGACACTACAATATAACACTATGGGGACTATTTATTTAATGTATTCTATACTGTAAATGCAAGCTTGGTTACTTCCTAATTTCAAAGAGTCAACTCAGTCTTAGCACACATAAGAGCTTGCTGTGTGCTGTTTTCATTTCTGTGTAATTTGATTAGTTTGTTTTAAATCGTAATCATTATTTAATTAACTTTTAATTAATTAAAAGTGCTTGCATAACCTGCGAGTGAAAAAAATACAGAAATGTCTAGCAGATAGCATTACCATTTTCCACTGTCTTCTCAACTAAACAGATAACAATGTAGCAACCTGGTTTGTTGATAGTTGGCTTGAAAGGGGCAACTTGAGCAATAGATACTTCCCTCATACACAGACAGACCAATTGTATATACGCAAATGCATTCCTGAGAAATAATGTATGAACCTATTTGCACATAACTTGGGCTATGTAACAATGCTTAAGTTTTATGAATCATCCTCTTTGCCAACAGCTCTGAAATGTCATACAGATCCAACGTATTACCATGCCAGTTGCTCTGATTCCAACATTTGTCATAAAAAACTTGGTCAAATAAATTGACTTTAAAATATTACTTGTTTATTGTGTTCTGCTTATGGATGCTGTATAGCAATAACTGATTATGCACTACACACGAGTGCTACCTTTCCTAGAACCAGGAATAATAAATGGTAAATGTGCACTTATACACTGTGTCTCATTCACCCATTCACACACACTCGCACACCAAAGGTAGCAGAGCTGCCATGCAAGGTGCTAGATTGCCATTAGGAGCAACTTGGGGTTCAGTGTCTTGCCCAAGGACACTTCGGTATGCGGAGACACCCGGGCCAGGAATCGAACCGCCAACCCTACGATTAGTGGACAACCCACTCTACCAACTGCGCCACAGCCACCCATAAATGAACAGGAAAGGAAAATATGATAATAATTATGTAGCACTTGATTAAATTCTGAAGCAAATTTGGTATATGAACATTTTGTGTTAACCGTTCTAAATATACTAACTAGCCTAACTAAATATGTACCTCAGCAATCAACAATATCTTCCTTCATCATGTCAGCTCTATTTGTATGAATAAATATTGTCAAGTGGCGTGACGACTGACAAGGATATAGGATGCACTCGCAGTTCAAACGGTGAGGTTTATTTACAATGTGGTAAAAACAAACAGAAACATAAACAGAAACAGAAACAAGGCTCACTCTACAACTAAGCTAAGCTAAACTAAACCAAGACTGTTGCTATCACAAACGCTAATACTAAGCCCATGGCATAAACAGGACATGAAACAATACTCGCTAAATTCGCACTCGCGCTATAAATGGCGGGCATACATAGATGCATACATCAGTTCGAGGCATTCAACCGCGCCGTGTGAAGCACGGCTCACGGTATATATCCACACAGTCATTAGCACGCAATATCTTCCAGCTGCAGGCACTTCCGCATACGTCACACATGACGCGAGAAGTCCGAGCGTGCGTAACAGCGCTCAGCTCACGCTGTTACTCCGGAGACGTACAGAACCCCCCCCCAAGGCTCTCCCCCCGGAGTGCCAGGAGTCCTCTCCTTTCATTGGCGGCCCCGGGCCCCTGGGCTGAATGTCCCCTACAGCACCAGGAAACCGCACGCTGTTCTTGGCGGAGCATTGAAGCGGAGCAAGGACTGCAGCCGGGCAGACC
This sequence comes from Ameiurus melas, assembly GCA_012411365.1. Lineage (NCBI taxonomy): Eukaryota > Metazoa > Chordata > Actinopteri > Siluriformes > Ictaluridae > Ameiurus > Ameiurus melas. The sequence continues at coordinate 17,151,448 of CM022754.1, read as the reverse complement.
AGATGAGCGACGTTCTCCGTGGTGGTTGGGAGCGGTGCAACATCCTCAGCTGAGCGGGGAGGCCGAGCGGGCATGGCCAGAACAGGGCTCAGAGGCGTGGCTTGGCCTACATACATGGCTTGAGTGAGTGACGTGGCTTGAGCTTGAGATGTGGCTTGAGCTTGAGACGTGGCTTGAGCTTGAGACGTGGCTTGAGCGAGGGACATGGCTTGAGCGAGGGACATGGCTTGAGCGAGGGACATGGCTTGAGCGAGGGACATGGCTGTGGTGTCAGGAACGTGAGGCATGGCTGTGGTGTCGGGAACGTGAGGCATGGCTGTGGTGTCGGGAACGTGAGGCATGGCTGTGAGGCAATAACTGCATCAAGCCTGCGATGATTCACTTGTTGGTTTCTTCTTTTGTGATGCCTTTCCAGGCTTTTACTGTAGCCTTTTCATTTGTTTATGTAGTGGGGGGGGTTTCTCCCTTCAGTTTCTTCTTCAGGAGGTGAAACGCTGCTCAATTGGGTTAAGGTCTTGTGATTAACTTGATTTAAATCTTCCACTTTGTACCCTGATGAAGCCCTTTGTTGAGTTTGCGGTATGTTTTTGATCATTGTCTTGCTGCATTGTCTTGCTGATAAAGTACCTCTCGATTAATTTTTATCCATTTCTCTGTAAATTGGCAGACAAAATGTCAACTTAATTTCTGAATTCATTTTGCTGCTACCATCATGAGTTGCATCATCAATAAAGATTAGTGAGCCTGTTCCAGATGCAGCCATGTCAGCCCAAACCATGACACTACCTCCACCATGTTTCACAGATGAGCTTGTACGTTTTGGATCAGGAGCAGTTCCTTTCTTACTCCACACTTTAGGATTTCTATCACTTTGGTAGAGGTTAATCTTGGTTCCAGAACTTTTGTGGCTCAACTGTGTATTTCTTTGCAAATTCCAAGCTGGCTTTCTAATTCTTACTGCTCATGAGTGGTTTGAATCTTCTGGTATGACCTCTATATATCCACTCTAAAATTCTTCTTCGAATTGTGGATCTGTCATCAGCTGCTGTTGTTTTCCTTTGCCGACCTTTTCAGTGTCTGTTGCTCAGTACACCAGTGTTTCTTTCTTTTTCAGGACACTGTGAAGTGTTGTATTGGCTATGCCCAGTGCCATGCTTTTGATTTGATTTCCCCTCTTTTCTCCCACCGACAGCTCTCTGATATTCATGCTGGTTTACCTTTTTAACAACAAATGCAGACTGATACAAAATGTGCTACGTTCTTTGTCATCATATCTACATATGAAAACCAGGAAATAAAAGCTGAAATTCTAAACTCTCTTTTCATATTCATCTTTTGATTCATCAAACCCAAATGTCTTCAGTCTACACCAAAACCAGATGAACTGGCCTTGCAGTTCCAATAGTTTTGGAGGAGAATGTAGATCCCTAACGAGCAAGCCAGAGGCAACAGAGGCAATAAAAAACTTTAAATGACATGAGAGAGAAACCTTGAGGGGAACCAGACTCAAAGGGGAAGCCATTCTCTTCTTGGTGACATAAGTGTGCAATTAAGAGTTATTACCCTTCCACTACTGTATAATACAAAGTCAAAGAGTACTGAGTGTGTTGAAAGGATCCCCAGTATGAGTATCAGGGTTAGTTTAGAATTTAGAGTTTTCAGCTTTAAATCTATTGTATCTAAGTGAATTTATCCACTGAAAAATAAATGAGCATAGACCTGAGCATAGACTGTTTAAGTCTATCCAAGTGAGACCATTCACAGCAATCTTTAGGAAACTTTAGTTTATCCACCTGGATACATCTGAATCCTCAGCAGCACAGAGTGATCCTCAGGTGAAGGAAGCTCCAAGCAGAAGTAGAGCATCAGGATAGATCAGGCAGGTCTAGAGAGCAGAAGCAGTCAGAATCACAAGCATCTCTTCAGGCAGCATGAAAGGCATGTGTAGCTTGAGAGAGAGAGAAAGAGCGAGAGATTATCAAGTATGCTTTTGTCCTCTTTTGGTTTAAGATTATGTACATTGAGGGCAAAGTGCAGGGACTCCACCAGGACTTGCTATGTCAGCATAAACAAAAAGGAGACCCAGAAGGTAACACAGGCATGAGGACATCCTGGGACATAAAGCAGTCCACCACTCCACCATCAACAAACCTGAGTGAATGTGTGAGAGTAGGGGGCAAAAGCATCCAAACATCCCAGTTTACCAAAAATCTTGCTAACAGTACAAGGTTGTTAACGGCATAACAGATGATAACAGATGACAAAGTATAATTAAACAATACTTACAAATAGACTTTTTTGCAGAGTCCTAGACAAGTACCCATGATCTAATTTCATTTGCGTAGCTGCTCACTATCCCATTGAAGCCAATGCTATTATGGCCATCACAGTTTGCACAGCCACAGCGTCACCTCCCGAACGCCATGCCAAAGTACCTCAAAGCCACAGAACTGCACACACAGTGAGCACAGACAAGCTACTGAACAGTGATACTGAACAGAGCAAACTTCCAGGCACGCATTTCACATGTGGGAAAGCCTGGGGAATCCATCACTCAAAACTGTTTTTACTCACAACTGGCAGTGGACAAACTCAACCAGTGACCAAAACACCAAAAAGACAGAAAAATATAGCATGAAACGCAAAACAAAATGGAAAAAAAAGCTTAAAAGTGCATGGCATAGGAAGTTTGACTAAACAAATAGGATTTCAGCTTAGACTTAAAGATTGAGAATGTTTCTCAGCCCTGAACAGTAATTGGAAGGCTGTACTGTAATAACTGGGGTCTTTGAAAGAAAAGGCTCTCTCCCCTGCTGTTGTCCTCGTTATTCTAGGTACTAAAAAAGAGCCTGCACATTTTGATCAAAGTAGGTGTGACAGATCATAAAAGATCGAAATTTCATATATAATTGTATTATATTATATTATATTATATTATATTATATTATATTATATTATATTATATTATATTATATTATATTATATTATATTATATTATATTATATTATAATTAACTCGTTACACAGCACTGAACAATATATTTGTTCATACAAGGCAATAAATAATGCTAGCACATCTTGATATATTCAGGTGCATTTTCATCATCAGGTATTTTTCCTATTCAGATTGTCTGTCAGTTTAAAAAATGTACTTAATTTTTCATTAGCATCATCCAAATATTAGCTAGGTACCTAGTAACACCTTAGCACCTGACCAATCATGAGTCTCCATGTCACTAAACCCATTCCACCAGCACAGTTCTCCTGTCCTGAGTTCTGTTATCTAACCATGCTAAGACATCTTTGCATAGAATGGTGTGTATTCATACTGTTACGCCACGGCCGGCAGATGGCACGGCGGTGCGGCTTCTGAGTGCACGCATGCATGTGACTGAACAGGGTGAAATTGACATGTGCCTTTTGTTTTGGTTTTCTTCCCTTCCAGTTCCGGTTTGGTTTATATTTGAGGATGTCGCTAATTTGCCCCAGCTGTCAATGTTCTAGTTTAATTATGTTAGTTATTTAAACTCTTCATGTTGCTTTGCACTTCGCGCAGTATTTATGTTAGTTATGTTGTATGAGTATTTGAGTGTTCTGACGCAAATAAAGCTGCTGCAGCAAGCTGGGCCATGCGCCACATCGCCATCCACACATTACCCCGCAACCACTGCCAGAGAGCTACGTTGCACTACCGAGGCAGCAGAGCAATCCGAATTTCTGGGGTGTCCCCTACGAGGAGGTCTCAGCTGTGAAGCTCCAACCCGAGGTTAACATGACAACCTCTGGGCCCCTGTCTGAGGTCAAAATGGCAGCCTCTGAGCTCCAGCCCAAGGTTAACATGGCAACCTCTGCGCTCCCATCTGAGGTCAACATGGCAGCCTTTGAGCTCAAGGATGAGACCTACGGGGAGGTCAGCCAAGTTCCAGCCGAGGAAGCTGTCCAGTGTTCCAGTGCTGCTGGGGGCGTCGTTCAGTGTTCCAGTGCTGCTGGGGGCGTTGTCCAGCATTCCAGTGCTGCTGTGGGCATCATTGAGCATTCCAGTGCTGCTGGGGATGGCGCCCCGACTTTCAATCCTGCTGGGGTTGGTTCTCATTTTCCGTTGTTGTGAGAGACAGCTCACATAGAGGCCCTAGACCGCCGTTGGAGGGGGGTGCTCGCTGGTGCTCCGGCAGAGGTACCTTTTGGAGGGGGGTTCTGTTACACCATGGCCTGTAGATGACACGGAGGTGTGGCTTCTGAGTGCACGTGCACATGACTGAACTGGGTGAAATGAACACGTGCCTTTTGTTTTGGTTTCGTTCCCTACCTGTTCCGGTAATGCCTTATGTTTGAGGTTGTCTCTATGTTCTAGTTTAATTATGTTGGTTATTTAAACCCCTCATGTTGCTGTGCACTTTGCGCAGTATTTACGTTGGTTACGTTGTATGAGTATTTGAGTGTTGAAGACATTACGTACGATACGCGGTCTTGGTTTCATGTCCTGTTTCAGTTCCTTGCTTCGCATCCAGTCTCATGTTTAAAGCCTGTCTAGACCGTGTTACCTGTGTGTATTCTGAGAAGTGATAATAAAGACTTTGATCTGTTTCCGCTTCAAGTCCCATGATGTTACACATACCATATCAAACTGTTCTAATATAATGCTTCTGTATCCTCACTCATTGTACCCAGAAACTTGTGGGCTGCTGGTGGAAATTAACTTTTTTATATAGAATAAAATGGTTATTAAAGGAAAATTACATAATCTCCAACTTCAGTAATTGTTGCTTCAGGCGACTGTTAGATACAGACTGTGCCACTGTAGAGAAAATAGGGTTAATTATTGTTTTTATATATATAAAGAAATATTTCCTAATAAAGATCAGTTTTAGTTCAGTGTTAAATTTTTTTAACTAAAGCAGTCTCTCTGAGATCACTGGATTCAGTGGGGGAAGAGGACAAGGTTAGTTGTATTTTTTTCTGCAGTTCAATGTTTAATATTCTCACGTTCTGTTATTTCTGCCTCTGCAATCTCCTCCAGCCTACAAAAGAAATAAATAATTTTGACAGTATCTGCCTGCTATTGGTTAAATAGAGTAATTATGGTCTATTGCAAGCATGCATTTCACAGGTTTTGCAAACTACCTACCCTCAAGACCAATAATCTCCCTTACCATTATCTTTTTAATAAAAGAACAGTTGGAGTATTTTATGATTAAGCATATGATGTTTAATTATGGTCACTGGATACTATATGTAAATTGCAACTAATTACCTTAATCAACATGACATTTGAGAACCAATTCCCTTACTTTTCTGGGGTTTTCTCAAGTTGGAGAGTGACATCCTTCAGCTTTTCCTGGTAAAACTAGAACTGCTTTTCTGACTCTATAAAAAATACTTTACAGGGAACATCTGCACCAACAGCATCATCTGTTTACAGATACAACGGGGTCTGTTCCTTGGGCTTTTTGGTTTGGTGGTCTGTTGGACAGAGTGGAGTCTGCCATTTCTGGACTTTGTGATTTTTTCCCCCTTCCTCTGACATACTTTTCTGGTTTGTCTGTTTTGGTAACTTTTGCAAGTGACATTGAAAGTGAAGTTGACTCTACAAAACATGATGCATTTCGACAGACTGTTGTAACCTGACCCTGACCCAGACACAAAAGCAGAGGCAGTGCTAAGGCGAATGACATGCAGCTAGACATAACATATCAGGGACTCAACTACACAATTTGGTCTCATCTGACCACAACACTTTCACCCAGTTGTTCTCTGGTGGTCAGATGAGACCAAAATGGAGCTCTTTATCATAAACTCAACTCGCCGTGTTTGGAGGAAGAGGAATGCTGCCTATGACCACAAGAACACCATCCCCACCGTCAAACATGGAGGTGGAAACATTATGCTTTGGGGGTATTTTTCTGCTAAGGGGACAGGACAACTTCACCGCATCAAAGGGACGATGGACGGGGCCATATACCGTCAAATCTTGGGTGAGAACCTCCTTCCCTCAGCAGGGCATTGAAAATAAAAAGTAATTACTAAGTCATGTTTTGCAGAGGGGTCAAATACATATTTACCTCATTAAAATGCAAATCAATTTATAACATTTTTGACATGCGTTTTTCTGGATTTTCTTGTTTTTATTTTGTCTCTCACTGTTCAAATAAATCTACCATTAAAATTATAGACTGATCATTTCTTTGTTAGTGGGCAAACGTACAAAATCAGCAGGGGATCAAATATTTTTTTCCCTCACTGTACATGGTATCATTAGACAGCTGACAGAGCTTCTTATGAATAATAGTGACCAACCGTACTACATTGGAATCCCCAGCATTTATGAGAGTCATAGAAAACAGATTAAAGAAAAAAAAACAAAAAAAATCTGCCCTTACAGATCTAAAATTTTGGAAAGCCTCAGAATGTCGAGCATGGCTTCTGTTCTACAGCATGCCTGTATTAATTGGACTGCTCCAAACATGCTGTACCTTAGCTGTTTGGTGTCAGCTGTATTTATTCTTCTCAAAGAACATTGTCAACACGTCAGCCAAGCAGGTGAGATGCTTTTAGAATTTGTGGTACAATTTCTATTACCACATCAATGACATTTAATGTTGTTGTGGCCTTACAAACCTTGCTAGTCTGTTAAATTGTGGGGTCCATTGTGGGTACATGCAGCAGTTGCTGTTAAAACTAGTCCATGGAACCAAATGTGTAGCTATTCAGATTGTTAACAAATTTCTGTCACACAGAGCTATACCACACTTTACAGCAATCCATACCATCAGTGAGTATGTTGAAAAATTCTGTTTAGAACTAACTGAACACTCCAAAGTAAAAAAAAAAATCTAAAAATGGCAAGACACAACTATTTTGGATAGTGGCAAGGTGCAGGATATAACCGATGACATAAGATGTGCATTTCCTTCTGCCGAGAGGCATGTACCAGACAAAGTTGTTGTGCACAGGAGAATGGTGCATAAGGGTCTAGTGTATTCTAACAGTAGCTACAGCCTAAGTTAAAGAAAGAAAGATTGCTATGGAAAATTAACTGATGGATGTAATGGAAAAATCCTCCATGTTATATAATTTACCTCCAATAGTAACAGAGAAATTGCTTTGCTTTTCAGAAATATTCATTCACAGCCATCTTTTCCACTTTCACAAGGCATAGCTTTCATTCCACATATCAGACAAGCAAGAAGAAGTGATTTTGCACCACTGATATCAGTGGATAGCTTACAGTAGAAATGCTTGTTTTTGAACAGCACTGATCATACTTACATATGCAAAAGAAATATACTTATAATTAAATATATTACTATATATTATATGTTTTAATCTTATATTAATGTGATAAATGTATACATAAACAAGCAAAAATAATCCTTGTTCCCACAAAACTGCTTGCATAGCGGCAACTACTCAGACTCAACCCAGCAAGATCATACTGGTGAACCATCTACACCAGCTCCATTTTGGTTGAGAACAGCATGACTATGCTGGCCCTCCAGCTATACCAGTACTATAGCACTATACCAGCACTAACCAGTATAAACCAGCCTGGACCAGCATGGAATTCATGCTGGTTTATGCTGGATTTTTCATCAGGGGTAGCAACAAAACATTTCTTATATTGGCAATTTTTTTCAGAGATTTAAAAGGCTATCCTAGTAATATTATTTATGTGAGTTTCAAATGAGAGAATAGAATCAATTATCACAAGTTCTTTCACTGCTGCAAATTACGTATCTGAAAGGGTGTTTACTACATTATTAGAAAGGTTACTTCTATAGTACATGCCTGTGGTCCTAGTAGAAGTACTACTGATTGTCAGAATTAACTAGGAGAAAGTTACTCATCATCCAGTGTCTAATGCCCTTTACACATTTCTCAGTTTTATTAAGCTGTTGTCTGTCATCTGTGTAACATACAGCATTGTGTCATCGGCATAGCAGTGGTTGCTTGTTTATGAATAATTGTACCAAGACGTAGCATATATGGACAAAAGATTTCACTTCAAGAGAGAGAAAAATGACTGGGTGTTAAAGGAATGACTGTTCAGAGCAGTTGTCATTCAGTAATAAAGTACAAATTGTAATCATAGGTAAATTGCTGAAGTAAAAGAGGTATAAAACCCTTGCATCATAACAGCATGCACTGATATGTTTGTTTAATTAAATAGATTCTTTAATGTAGCTGTAAATCTAGGCTTTTCCAGCCACATAGTTTGATATTGGCTATTACGATTTTTAATGACATTCTAAACAAACTCCTGGCAGTACCTTGAAGCCATCATTACACTAATGGGTACAATGCTTGGTTTGAAGCAGCCAAGTTTTTTTTTGTTGTTGTTGTCATTTTCACAATTCATCAACAGCTTATACAAACAGAATGTTCAATGAAGTTTTCTATCAAGTTAGGTGCATTAATTAACAGCTTAATCCCAGGAAAATGAGCCCACATGAAAACAGAAACTGTCTACTGCATGTTTTCACCATTTGTACTTGTTATGGGAGAAACTGACATAGCACAGCTACTAGATGTAAAATGAATTTGTGATGAGCAAGGTAATTTTCAGGGCGCACGGTGGCTTAGTGGTTAGCACGTTCGTGTCACACTGCGAGAGTTCACACAAAGACATGCATGGTAGATTGATTGGCATGTCCAAAGTGTCCGTAGTGTGTGAATGTGTATGTGGTTGTGTCCTGCAATGGACAGGCACCCTGTACAAGGTGTACCCCAGCTTGTGCCCAATGCTCCCTAGGATAGGCTCCAGGTTCCCCGCAACCCTGAAGGATATGTGGTATAGAAACTGGATGGAAGGTAATTTTCATGATTTCCTTCATTCTCACTCTACTGTAAACTTTATATACCATTAATAGTTTAACCTGCACATATTGACATTTGATGGTTTCCTTTGCTGTATGACAGCAAACTTTAAAAGAGCTTCAACATGCCTTTTCTTTAGTAATGGAGTCTTGGGTGGTGTGAGCAGTGGAGTGCATTGCCTATTGTTTTCTCTGTGACGATGGCACCTGCTTCCTCCAAGTGTTTCTGGAATCTTTTTCCAAGTGGTCCTTGGCTCTTGGGCTACTCTTCTGACTATTCTTCTGACTCCCTGGTCAGAAATCTTGCAAGGAGCTCCTGTGCGTGGCCGGTTGATGACTGAGTGATGTTGCTTCCATTTGCAGATAATGGCCCCAATTGTGCTTACTGGAAGATTCAGAAGTTTTGAAATACGTCTGTATCCGATTCCATCAATATGTTTTGCAAAAATAAGGTTCCGATGGTTTAGGGAGAGCTCTTTGCTTTTACCCATCATGAGATGTTCCTTGTGTGACACCTTGGCAACAATAAGCCTTTTTATAGACCATCAATTTACTAACCCAGCTGATATTAATTTGCATGGATAGGAAGTATATTTACTTATTTATTTCAGCTGGTTCCTTGCCTTACCTTAGTGTGTTCAATACTTTTTTCCTGTGTCATTCCACTTTATTACACACAACCTTGTTTATGGACTTTAATGTTGTGAATTATTCATATTTCCTTATTTCTTGAGTTAAAAATTCATGTGAATAGCCTCATTGGAAATATATTTACTGAAAAAAATGTTGCCGTGTTCAATACTTATTTCCCCCACTATATATATATATATATATATATATATATATATATATATATATATATATATATATATATTGTGTGTGTGTGTGTGTGTGTATATGATGAAAAATAAGAATATAGTGAAAAAGGCCTGGATTAAGCTGGACTGCTTCACTGACACAGAAATGCAAGGAACGAGGCTCCAATACACAGCAGTGTTGACATTCTGAGAGTGATACATAGACAATTTTGTAAAGATGACTGACAAGCAAGTGCCCTTCTATGTAATGAGCCTCCAACGATTGCTGCCCAGACTGCCACACTTTGTGTGTGCCAGCTATAAATAATTAATCTGAACGAGTATGCCGGCTTGCGAGAGAATGTCATGTCTCATTTGGGTACAGAGTGCGGTAGTGTCTGGCCTGCAACATGTAGCTCAGAGTGCAATATCAGAAGCCACTGCTTTATCCTTACCCTAGTCTCAAAGTGAATCTCTGTCAGCAGAACTTTTATCAAGCTTTTTTCCCCCAGTCTTTTCATCAGTTCTGGGAAAAGTGGTGCTTTTTGTGGCCAGGCTATCTGGGCACCGTCTAAGTGTAGAACTAAGTGTTTAATTATTTAGACATGCTCTCTCATATCCCAGGCTCATGAAACATCTTAGAAAGATTTGTGAATATATTGTATACTTCGATATATAGCATCATTTGTCTAACTATGATTATTTCAAAAGGCTTAGATTTATGCTGGTTGTCTGTCAAATAATTATAAAAATAGCATGATGACTAGATTCAGTAATACAGCCAATTACATGAAGCCAATCATCTCAGGGAGATAGTAACAGGAAAGATGGTGAAAGCACAACATACATCAGGGTCCTATCCCTGTTGCAAAAAGGCAAAGTTTTTATCACCTGACTTACCATTGCTGCCTAATGCTATTACATATGGGCAGAGTAAAGAGAGAGATAGAGAAGGAAAGAGAAGAGCAGTAAATCGAGATTGCAGAAAGTGAAGAGAGGATTGTTGGTGAGAGGAGAAGGTGATGGAGTGGAGCACTCAAAGAAAAGGAAAGGCATCAGGAAAATAGTAGTTTTAGACATGACTTCCCACATAAGTGTTTCAGGGGGAAAAAAGGTAACCATTTTACACCACAGTACTCTTGAATTCTCTAATCTGATTGGTCATACGGAGTTGATTCATTTTTATGTAAGCGCAGCTCTTACAATAGTGCTGTAATTCAAATCAGATGTTTATATTCATTCATTTCTATTGTAACAACTCATTCACAGGGACTGTTTGGCAGACAATATACATAATATAAACTCATAATAAACTAATAATAAATGTTGTTATTTAGCAAAGAAAAACAGATTTTTCATTGAAACAATGAAACATTCTCTTAATTTAACATTTATGGATGGAATCATGGGTGTCAGAGCTTTGGAACAGTCAGTAAGCTTTCTGTCACAAGCGAATATTCAGGAAAGATGATTTAGCACTTACAGGTTTCTTGATACCTGTAACAATTAGTGTTTTTTGGTGTTTGTTGTTTTTGTTTGTTTGTTTGTTTTTTGGCCTTTGTAACTTCAACAGAAAGAAAAAAACAAGAATGAGGCTGCTAATTAAAAGGTTAAAAAGCATGACTTCAGCAAATCGCTGTGGTATGAGGGAAATAAACACTTTACACTATGCTGTTATTGGAAAACAATCTACTTCAGGCTGGTAAATTGGCACCACTGTGTGTCAGGCCAGATGTATACATGCACTCTGCTGTATACATCAACCATAACATTAAAACCACTTACATGTTGAATGAATATTATTGATTATCTTATTACAATGGGACTGGTCAAAGTACCCATGTTGATCCCTATCCACCGCAGAAAGCACCTACAATGGGCACGTGTGTATCAGAACTGGACCATGGATCAATGCAAGAAGATGGCCTGGTCTGAAGAATCGCAATTTATTTTACATCATGTCGACAGCCAGGTGTGTATGTGTCGCTTACCTGGAAAGAGATGGCACCAGGATGCACTATGGGAAGAAGGCAAGCCAGTGGAGGCAGTGTGATGCTCTGGGCAATGTTCTACTGGAAAACATTGGGTCCTGGCATTCATGTGAATGTTACTTTGACACATACCACCTTCCTGGTATAGTTTGAGGAAAATGAGATGTGGTTTAAGGAAAGTGAGAATGTTATTCCTCAGATTTTCCTGTGATCTAGGAACAAGACAGCATGTTTATATAATTTTGTGCATTTGCGGGGAAGAACACTGTGGAATAGCTTCAAGATTCAACAAAATTGTTTGTACTTCCTGTTCCAAGTTAATTTGGCCTCACCATGACCATAAAATGCAAAAAAGTTGTGTTGAAGGGACCCACACATTTCCTAACTGAAGAAGATTCACAATGAGAAATGGGAACTGAATCCTTTATAGCATTTTTCAATCACAATCTCCATTTCTATTTGCTCTTGCTTCTAAATATGAGGCCATTTTAACAGCTCCACTGCACTTTCCTCCCACACATTTCACTCAAATGAACATCACCTTTAATAAAAGATATCACTGATTCAACTTTCCTTGAACCATGCAGTTCCATCCATCCATCCAATATCTATACCGCATATCCTTCAGATTTGTGGGGAAGGCAGGGCACAATCAGACACATTCACACACCCATTCATACACTATGGACTCTTTGGACATGCCAATCAGCTTACCATGCTTGTCTTTGGACTGGAGGAGGAAACCGGAGTAGCCAGAGAAAACCCCCGCAGCATGGGAGAACATGCAAACTCCGCACACACAAGGCAGTGATGGGAATCAAATCCCCAACACTGGCGGTGTGAGCAAACGTGCTAACAACTAAGACACCATGTTCCCCCATGCAGATAAGATTATAAATAAATAAGAAAATTATTATTATTATTATTATTATTATTATTATTATTATTATTATTATTATTATTATTAACAACAATTAAATTCTAAATACAGTCTGTTTAATTGGTAAATTTGGTTAACAGTCACTGGAATTGTCTTTCTGGTGAAAACCACTTGTAACAGGCATGATACCAGTTAACCACATACTATAGGACCAGTACTAGATTTGGAGGGAGGTGTACTGATAAATAACCAAATGGATTGAGACCAATGGACAGATCAATACAGTTAAGTTGTCAGCTTTACTTATGAACTATTGATTAAAAGTAAAATACAGAGTAACAATAAAATGGAACTGAATTAAATGAAATAACAGTTTTCTGGTTTTCTTATAAAAAGTGGTCTTTCTGTTTCAAATCCGACCCACAAGTTGTATCAGTCCTGCTGCATAGGTGGGTATCCTGAGGGAGGTGTTCAAATCTTCTGCATGCAATTGTTTGGGTGGCTCGCCATTCCCTGATTAGGGAAATCTCGAACATGTGTTTCAAGGAAGAGGGGTTCCAGGAAATCTGCTGGTATCTCTTCTTTCTGGTGTCACTCCTCTGCAGTAGTCTGTTCGTCAACACAAAAAACCTGGCATGTTCACTTATTAAAAGAAACAGGACATTGTTTACATTCTATTCATCTCAACATCATACTGGTCATTAGACTGTTCTTCTTAAAGAACCAAACAACATCAGCATAGGATTATTCACAAAAAATAGACTCTTAATCATCAAGCCCAATCACGTTGTAAAGACTATATTGCTAAATGTTGTACAACTGTTTAGTAGCCATTTCAATTTCACAAATACATTCACTCGTAATCTGAGTAATAACCATGGAGTATAAAGAACTGCAATGGGTATTAATTGCATTACCTTGAACAAACTTAAAATACCTTAAAATTCTTAGTATGATGTGTTGCAAACATCCTTCACAATAAAGTATGAAAATAAAATGGTGCATATCTTTGTGTTCTTTCTTAGCACATGAGCACCGCCATTCCAAGATTCAATTAACTGAAATGCCACGAGGCACCCAACCACTTTGACTGAATCATGACTTTATAAAACATGTCTCTCTTCAAATATGATTTAAAAGTACATACAATACAAAAGTAATCTCTGTGCTATCAATATTTATAGGACAGGTAAACATCAATTATCTACAACAGCAATGCTATCTGTTAATAAAGTATCTGTTAATAAACTATCTACATTACAAGTCAAAAAAAAAAACAACCTCAAAATAAATAATTCACCAAAATCCGTTCTTGCTACACAAAATATAAAGATTATGCAGCAGTATATACTGGGAAGCTTTGATGTAAAGTTCCAGTTTGGTGTATAAAAGATACAACAGACAGTTCTGCTACATTGCGACAGCTACGTGGCTCAATTGAAAACGAAAAAGAAAAAAAGCGTTCTCCTGACAAAAGAAATATTACATGGAGGCGGGACTTCCTATTGGCTCAAATCTCAAATTAACAGCATCAAGACCATAACAACGAAAAATAAAATTAAACCAAAATACAATAAGAAAGAATAATAGTAAAGTAATCATAATAATTCAATAAATTCAAATTGAATAATTCCCAGAATAATTATTTAATTGTATAACCTTGACTGGGTTACACACTATTGCAGCAAAGTCAAATGCTATACATGTATAAAATAAGTCTCACATTTTCTCTCCAACTACAACCCTAACTAAAAATGCACCTTAAGCCACTCAACCATCATCTTCCTCCATCTTGTTTTTTTGCATGTGTTCATGTGTGCTATAATATATTTATAATATATAACGATATTTTAATAGTAACCTTTGCACTACAGCACTACTGAATGCTCAATTCTGACTGGTCAAAATATGTTAATTAATTTTCTATAATAGCGATGCTAGACAATAGTTCAATCTGCGAAGTTTCTATTAATTCACTTTCACTTATTCTAATAGGTTATCGCTTCATTAGTAACATAATTACATACAGTGACATAGCCATGGGGTCACAAAAAGAAAAATTCATAGAAAATTACTCTACACCTTCTGTCCAAAATTGTGTGTGAATTCAAATTGTTTCAATGGAATAATTAATGAATACTTGTTAAATACTTAACTTGTTGCTTTAAAAAAAATTAATTAATTAAAAAAAAAAAATTAAAAAAATATATATATATATATATATATATATATATATATATATATATATATATATATAAAAGAGTGACATCCAGCAGCTTGTCTTTACTGATTCAGTCACTAGTACTCTATACAAAACTCTCTCTCTCTCTCTCTCGCTCTCTCTCTCTCAAAAAAAGGTTGTTTTAAATAGGATTTTTCGTTATATAGTCCATCTTTTTTTTCTGACAGCCAGCTTATATGGCTTTATTCATAAATAATGAATTAACTGTTTTTTTTTTTTGTAAATATATCAGATTGTCATAAACAATTTCTGCTTGACCAGGGAGAAAAACATATGCTTATTGCCAGAGGTCTTTAACTGATATTTCAAATAAGCTTGGATTTTATGATTGCTTCATAGGATACCCCCCATTTTTAATCTTTGGCTAATCAAGTGGAGTGTGTCTCAGGGCTTGGCTGACACCTGTTGTGAGAGTTTGGCATGTGAGTAAAGATTATTTATTAATTATTATTTTTATTTTATTCACATCGACCAAAGCAGAAAATAGATGGGGTTCTAATGATATTTAGATGTATTATTGGAGTTGCCACTGTGTTTGGTTTATCTGTCTTATACAGTGAAATTGTTTCACACTAGTTACACACAAAAAATCCCACATTAAGTTTTATAAAAGTAAAAAACAAACTACATGTGTTCGTTTCACACTTAGCCACACGGCACACTGTCCACCACTTAAATAGGCTGCTTGACACAGTAAGGTCCACCAGATTCTTAAAAGCTACACATCATCCGACAAAATTCAGGACAATTGAGAAAAGTAGAGATCTATCAGTCTGAATAACCAAAGCTTTGGGAACAGCGAACCACAGTGAGAGCCATTATCCACAAATGGGAAGACAGGACAGTGGTGACCTTCCCAGGAGTGGCCGCAAAATACCCCAAGGCGCAACACTCATCAAGAGGTACAAACCCCACAACAACTCCAAGACTGCAGGCCTCACCCTAGTTAAGGTCAGCGTTCATGCCTCCACCATCAGGAAAAACTGGGCAAAATGGCCTGCATGGCAGGTCCAAGGAGAACCACTGCTGAGCAAAAAACATCAAAGCTCGTCTCAATTTCTCCACAACACATCTTGATGTCCCCAACTTTTGGGACAACATTCTGTGGACCGATGAGACAAAAGTGGAACTCTTTGGAAGGTGTGTGTCCAAGTATATCTGAGAAGGAACACTGCATTTCATAAAAAGACATTATACCAACAGTAAAATATGGTGGTGGTATGTATGGTTGGGGCTGTTTGTTTAGGACCGGAAACTTGCCGTGATAAAACTATAATTTGCTGTCACCAAGAATCGAAGGAGAATGTCCGACCATCTGTTCGTGTACACGAAACGAACTTGGGTTCTGCAGCAGGACAATGATCCTAAACACACCAGCAAGTCCACCACCGAATGGCTGAAGAAAACAAATGAAGTCTTTGAGTGGTCTAGCCAAAGTCCTGACCTGAACCTATTGAGATGTTGTGGTATACTTAAAAGGCCGTTCATGCTCGAAACCCTCTAATGTAACTGAATTAGACAATTCTGCAAAACGATAAATTCCTCAGGACGCTGTAAAAGCTTCATTGCACGTTATCGCAAACGCTTGGTTGCAGTTGTTGTTGCTAAGGGTGGCCCAACCAGTTATTAGGTTTAGGGGCAATCACTTTTTTCACACAGGATGATGGTTTTGGATTTTTTTCACCTTTAATAATAAACACCTTCATTTACAAATTGCATTTTGTGTTTACTTGTGTTGTCCTTGACTATTGTTTAAATTGGTTTGATGTTCCGAAACACTTAAGTGTGACAAACATGCAAAGTAACAGGAAATGAGGAAGGGGGCAAACACTTTTTCACACCACTGTAGCTTTATTTTATGTAGAGTGCATACTTTAAAGGGTATGAATCAGAAATTCTGTCAAAAGAAAGAGTTTTGATGCTGATTTTGTTGCGAGTAGATACTTGTACTGCAGTAAACCTGTAACGTATGTTTGGAGGTAGAACACAAGTGTGAAAACTCTGTGAATTTATGCAGGCAACGTTCAACTAATGTCAACTAATGAGGATACATGATCATGAATGAAAAGGCAGGCACAACTCGGAAAACCAGACATCACGGATGGAGAGTAAAGCTTAAATACTTAAGCAGTATCGTACAAGCAAGACTGCGGTTATACTGAATATCAGCAGGGCTGTGATTTGACTGTAGGCTCAAGCCTGTAGGACGAGTGCCTCAGGTAATCACAGACATGCTGATATTCAGTCTTGCTTGTATGATATACTTATATACGATATAAGTATAGTTTGACATGTTCGATGGTGATGTCACTATCTCTACTGTAGTAACCATTTTAAATTAGGAATTGTTTTTTTACATGACAAACACAAGTGAGCAGAGTGATACGCACAGTGAAATGTCCCAGTAGCATTATAGAAAATACAGGCACTCTTGGAACGCCGCTCACCCAATCAGATTAGTGGACTGGAACTAACTGTTGTATAAACATAAATAAGGCATTGCAGTAAGAAAACAGAACATGAGGGTATAAAGAGGGTATAGAGAAACAAACTAATCAAGGGCAAAAATAAGAATGTGTGTACACATTTGGGGAAAAAAGCCAATAGGGACAGAAACAGGATCAAAGCCAAAATCACATGTTAAACATAAAACCACATACAGCGCTTACTGTGCTGGGAAATGTTTTGTGTCCTGTTGTTGTTGTTGTTGTTGTTGTTATTGTTGAATCAATTGAGTTCAATCAACAGATCAATTGATTTTTGCCTTTGTTAACACCTTTTCACTTAAATTTTTTTTTTAGAAAAAGTGTAGGCTGGATCATGGCAACGGATGGTTAAATTAAAATGTAAATGGCTCTTGTATTTATTAATTAAAGGAAAGAGACAAAGAGTCAGGTCACATTATGAATAAAAGTTACAGAAAGACAGGCAATGTCCCATAATGCTGAGAGCTTTTAACCTAGTTTGCCCATCATTATGAACCTAAACCATTAGAGATGAAAGGAGGTCACGAGTTAATTAATGATCTCTTCCCTTGCCAACACCAGTTCCACCACTGGAACATTATATGCTGGGACTCTCATATCATTTAATTGCTTCTAGTTAAATATATACACATACAAACTGCTGGACCTTATAGATGACTCCATAATGGCTTAACACTTACAAATTGCTTAATTTCTGGATTATGAATTATATTTGCACTATAAATGACTACTTTTTTTTTTTTTTACACCAAGTGTAAACTTGGCCTCAACAAGAGAGTTGTCAATTGAAACAATGGAAAGAATTATAAAGAAGAAGAAGAAGCTTCTATTTATTACATATACAGTGGTGTGAAAAAGTGTTTGCCCCCTTCCTCATTTCCTGTTACTTTGCATGTTTGTCACACTTAAGTGTTTCGGAACATCAAACCAATTTAAACAATAGTCAAGGACAACACAAGTAAACACAAAATGCAATTTGTAAATGAAGGTGTTTATTATTAAAGGTGAAAAAAAATCCAAACCATCATAGCCCTGTGTGAAAAAGTGATTGCCCCCTAAACCTAATAACTGGTTGGGCCACCCTTAGCAGCAACAACTGCAACCAAGCGTTTGCGATAACGTGCAATGAAGCTTTTACAGCGTCCTGGAGGAATTTTGGCCCACTCGTCTTTGCAGAATTGTCCTAATTCAGTTCCATTAGACGGTTTTCGAGCATGAACGGCCTTTTTAAGGTCATACCACAACATCTCAATAGGATTCAGGTCAGGACTTTGGCTAGACCACTCCAAAGACTTCATTTTGTTTTTCTTCAGCCATTCGGTGGTGGACTTGCTGGTGTGTTTAGGATCATTGTCCTGCTGCAGAACCCAAGTTCGTTTCAGCTTGAGTACACGAACAGATGGTCGGACATTCTCCTTCAGGATCTCTTGGTAGACAGCAGAATTCATAGTTCCTTTTATCACGGCAAGTCTTCCAGGTCCTGAAGCAGCAAAACAGCCCCAGACCATCACACTACCACCACCATATTTTACTGTTGGTATAATGTTCTTTTTATGAAATGCAGTGTTCCTTCTACGCCAGATATACTTGGACACACACCTTCCAAAGAGTTCCACTTTTGTCTCATCGGTCCACAGAATGTTGTCCCAAAAGTCTTGGGGATCATCAAGATGTGTTGTGGAGAAATTGAGACGAGCTTTGATGTTCTTTTTGCTCAGCAGTGGTTTTCTCCTTGGAACTCTGCCATGCAGGCCATTTTTGCCCAGTCTTTTCCTGATGGTGGAGGCATGAACGCTGACCTTAACTGAGGCAAGTGAGGCCTGCAGTTCTTTGGACGTTGTTGTGGGGTCTTTTGTGACCTCTTGGATGAGTCGTCGCTGCGCTCTTGGGGGTAATTTTGGGCGGCCGGCCACTCCTGGGAAGGTTCACCACTGTTCCATGTCTTCGCCATTTGTGGATAATGGCTCTCACTGTGGTTCGCTGGATTCCCAAAGCTTTGGAAATGGCTTTATAACCCTTTCCAGACTGATAGATCTCAATTACTTTCTTTCTCAATTGTTCCTGAATTTCTTTGGGTCTCGGCATGATGTGTAGCTTTTAAGAATCTTCTGGTGGACCTTACTGTGTCAAGCAGCTCCTATTTAAGTGATGCCTTGATTGTGAACAGGTGTGGCAATAATCAGGCCTGGGTGTGGCTAGAGAAATTGAACTCAGGTGTGGACAACCACAGTTATAGTATGTTTTAACAAGGGGGGCAATCACTTTTTCACACAGGGCCATGATAGTTTGGATTTTTTTTCACCTTTAATAATAAACACCTTCATTTACAAATTGCATTTTGTGTTTACTTGTGTTGTCCTTGACTATTGTTTAAATTGGTTTGATGTTCCGAAACACTTAAGTGTGACAAACAAGCAAAGGAACAGGAAATGAGGAAGGGGGCAAACACTTTTTCACACCACTGTACATTACAACATAGTGAAATTATTTTCTTTGCATATCCCAGCTTGTTAGGAAGTTGGGGTCAGAGCACAGAGTCAGTCATGTTGTGGTGCCCCTGGTGCCGGGTTAAGGGCTTTACTCAAGGGCCCAATGGTGGCAGCATGGTAGTGCTGCTACTTGAGCCTCTAACCTTCTGATCAGTAACCCAGAGCCTTAACCATTTAGACACCACTCCCCCAAAATAAAACTGCTTCAAGAAGGCATTTACACATGGAGTGTGGCAAAAGGTTGGTTTTCCCAGTCAGCTGTGTCTGAAATTTGGTGCAAGTATAAACAAAATGGGAAGGTTATTAAAGGAAAACATGCCAGACTAGGAAGTGATATGCCTTGAAAATAGACGTTGCACAACAAAACAAATGAAAACCAAATGGGCAGAAATAGGAGGCAATGTGTGTGACAGTACTGTAGGAAATGAAATGGGATTTACATATAGAAAATCCAAACTAAAACCAGCACTAACACCTAAACCGATGAAAGCAAGATTACAGTGGGCTAAAGAGAGTGTGGATGTTTGGATGAAAGTGATATTCAGAGGATAATTATGAATTTGCACTGGCTAAGGAGATGATGCTGGAACTTTTGTCTGGTGCTTTTCTAATGAAGCATATAAAGATGACTGCCAGAAGAACACAATCAAATTTCTCCTCTCATTTATGATATGAGGTTGCATGTCAGGTAAAGGACCAGGGGAGGCCTCAACAGTCAATGCACAGGTGTACACTGAAATATTGGACACTTTTCTCATCCCATCACTAAAAAATAGGTTTGGAAGTTATTTTTCAGGAGAATATGTATTGCCACAAAGTAAAGAGTGTTAAGGCTTATCTTCAGGAAAGACATAGCAACTCAATGACATGGCCAGCAAACTCCATCAAATTGAAAATTTATGGTTGAAATAGGGCTGGACAATATATCGAATATCAAATATCTCAATTATGATTTTGACTGCCCACGATTACATGAATATGATCGACTGTGATATTGATGTTTAAAGTTCATCCTCCGCTCATTGAAAACTTCGCTGCATATCAAATCAAGAGCTTCCTAAACTTACAGCCAATAACCATAGAGTGGTGCAGTGATGACGTTATTTTGTAATACGAAAACCCTGAAATGAGTTAGCGTTTTAGTGCTTGAGCTGCCAGTTTTGCTTATTGCTCCAGAGCTTGCGCGAGAGGAAATCATGACACTAACATGTTGCTAAATGGGACTAGAGACATTGTCGGGGCATTAAACGTCATCATGCCGAACAGGAAAAAAACTTTGCAGATAAACTGGTTCAGGTGTGATATGCACAACCCCCCCCCCAAAAAACGTGGATGACAATTCATCCACAGAGTAAATCCGTATTATGGAAAATGTTTTTAAATCAAGTTTGGAAAGTTGTCAGAAGCTTGGTGATAGTGACGTTAAAGTCAAGCGACCGTGGTGTAGTTCGTTTATAGCATACAGTTAGATGTTTATTTCTGGCGATTGTATTTAGGCTTCAAACTTCATAAAAGTTGTGTTCATTTGTGAATATTATCTTGATGGACAAAATGTGTTACTGTTGTAAACTTTTCTTGATCACAGAGCTTATTTTTTGGATTATATAATCCAAAAGCCTATGGGAAAATCCTATTGGGTTTTTGTCAAGGGAACCAGTGTGATACTTCCAGGTTCCGGTACAAAATGACATCATCCCTGCACCACTCTATTGGGTGATTTGGCTGCCTCTCTTCTCTTGTAAACACTGTTATTGCCTTTTTTTGCATAGACCTGAATTGTTTTCATTTGGTTGCATATTGCTATATTGGACTGCATGTTTTCATTTGGTTGATGGCATTTTTATTTTTACTTATCCTATATTTTGAGTTCAATTTTATTTATATTTTGCTTCGATGAGATGATGCAATTTAAGGATCAGTCTAACTGTCACAAGTCGTGACGGAGCGGAAGAAGGTAAGCGCACTTAAGAACGAGTGATGTTTATTTACAAGAGACGAGAGCAGACAAATCCCAAAACATGATCCAGAAACATAATCCAAAAACAGGCGAAGGTCAGGCGAACGGCAAACAGGCATATATACGGCAAGGCAGAGATCAAGGTCGTGGTACAGAAAAACAGGGTCGATAAACAAACATGAACATAAGCATAAACACGAACGAGAGCTATGATAATGATCTGGGAGCGGATAACCCAGCGTGAACTATAACTAACAAGGAACTACGTTTAGTGTGTTTACTAATTTTAATTAACCGCGCCGTGGTTTGTACGGCGTGTAGTATATATACCGGCATGAATCAACTTAAACAGAGTTCAGGTGAAAGCAATAAAGACACACGTGGGGATACAACCTATGAGAGACACGGGGCGGGGTCATGACGAACATAAACAAAACACACGTGTCCTCCCAGCAATTGACAGAAACGAAAACAAAGAGCTCATGTTCAGAAGTCGCAACACGCATGCGCAACCGCGCGAGAGCATGCTGCTTCAAGGGGGAACCGTGACATTAACTTTGATGTAAAGAGTTGAGGTGACATGGAGGTGAAAGCAGTGGTCTGGTTATTTAAATGTGAAAGTGCAATAAAAATATGCTGTCCCTAAAATCAATGAATAATTGTGATAAATAATTGTGATCTCAATATTGATCAAAATAATGGTGATTATCATTTTGGCCATAATCTTGCAGCCCTAGGTCGAAATGTTTTAAAAATTGTCCATGATAAGTCTCCATCCTGCAAAGCTGTCAACCGCTATTCAAGAGAGTTCAAACTAGCTTTGATGGAGAATATTGTTTTTCATTAGGGAATAAATTAATTAAAGCCGTCATAAAAGCTCAAGGAAGAGCAGCAAAGTGCTAATTGTGATTTTTTTTTGGTGATGATTCCATCATTTTTTCCTGAACATTTATTTATTCCATCATTTTCAATAATGATTCCATTTTCCATAATGATTCCATAATTTTCACAGGCATTCACTTAACCCTGGTAACTGAGCCCATTCACCTAGAAAAAAAAGTGAAATACTGCAGAGGTCACATGATTAAAAGTAAGTTACATGAACTGAATATCCTGAAGAACAGCAAGAGGAAAATGAGTTTTA
This sequence comes from Ameiurus melas, assembly GCA_012411365.1. NCBI lineage: Eukaryota > Metazoa > Chordata > Actinopteri > Siluriformes > Ictaluridae > Ameiurus > Ameiurus melas. The sequence goes on along the minus strand of CM022754.1, from coordinate 17,128,650 downwards.
CTTATTATATGTCATCTGTTCACCTATGTTACCTACAGAATCTCACAAAAGTGAGTACACCCCTCACATTTTTGTAAATATTTTATTATATCTTTTCATGTGTCAACACTGAAGAAATTACACTTTGCTACAATGTATAGTAGTGAGTGTATAGCTTGTGTAAAAGTGTAAATTTGCTGTCCCCCCAAAATAACTCAACACACAGCCATTAATGTCTAAACTGCTGGCAATAAAAGTCAATACACCCCAAATTCAAATTCGCTCAATGAAAAGATGTATGAGTGTTGCCAGCATTGATGCAGAGGTTGAAGGAGTGGGGTGTCAGCCTGTCAGTGCTCAGACCATACACCACACACTACATCAAATTGGTCTGCATGGCTGTCATCCCAGAAGGAAGCTTCTTATAAAGATGATGCACAAGAAAGCCCGCAAACAGTTTGCTGAAGACAAGCAGACTAAGCACATGGATTACTGGAACCATGTCCTGTGGTCTGATAAGACCAAGATAAACTTATTTGGTTCAGATGGTGTCAATTGTGTTTGGAGGCAACGACGTTAGGAGTACAAAGACAAGTGTGTCTCGCCTACAGTTAAGCATGGTGGTGGGAGTGTCATGGTCTGGGGCTGCATGAGTGCTGCCGGCACTGGGGAGCTACAGTTCATTGAGGGAACCATGAATGCCAACATGTACTGTGACATACTGAAGCAGAGCATGATCAGTATGCGGTATTCAAGCATGTTAACAACCACAAACACACCTCCAAAATGACCACTGCCTTACTAAAGAAGATGAGGGTAAAGGTGATGACTGGCCAAGCATGTCTCCAGACCTACAGCCTATTGAGCATTTGTGGGGCATCCTCAAACGGAAGGTGGAGGAGCACAAGGTCTCTAACATCCAGCAGCTCCGTGATGTCATCATGGAGGTGTGGAAGAGGACTCCAGTGGCAACCTGTGAAGCTCTGGTGAACTCCATGCCCAAGACAGTTAAGGCAGTGCTGGAAAATAATGGTGGTCACACAAAATATTGACACATTGGGCCCAATTTGGACATTTTCACTTAGGGGTGTACTTTTGTTACCGGCGGTTTAGACATTAATGGCTGTGTGTTGAGTTATTTTGAGGGGACAGCAAATTTACACTGTTATACAAGCTGTACACTCCATCCATCCATCCATCTTCAACCACTTATTCCTTCTTCAGGGTCGCGGGGAACCTGGAGCCTATCCCAGGAAGCATCTGGCACAAGGCGGGGTACACCCTGGACAGGGTGCCAATCCATCGCAGGGCACAATCACATACGCACTCACACACACATTCATACACTATGGACAATTTACCAACCTACCAATCAACCTACCATGCATGTCTTTGGCCTGCTGGCGGAGGAAACCGGAGTACCCGGAGGAAACCCCCGCAGCACGGGGAGAACATACAAACTCCGCACACACATGGCCCCGGCAGGAATCGTACACCCTGGAGTGAGGTGAACGTGCTAACCACTAAGCTACCGTGCGCCCAGCTGTACACTCACTATTTTAAATTGTAGCAAAGTGTCATTTCCTCAGTGTTGTCACATGAAAAGATATCAAATATTTATAATCAAATATTTACAAAATTGTGAGGGGTGTACTCACTTTTGTGAGATACTGTAAACCTATTTTATACCTATAATATTGATTTACCTGGTCAGGTTGAACAGGTAACATTGTTATACAAGAATACAAGAATTTTTTTTTTTAATGTTTATTAATTAATCATTAAAAAGTCAACCCTGTTACTCAATTAAGAACAATAGCAGCCTGTCACATCAACAATGTAAACAGTGTTGCTTCCCACATCAGGTAACACAGAGTGGCCTAGAAACATGGACATCTTATGTGGTACCATACCATCACAACCATATGTACAGTGAGGGAAAAAAATATTTGATCCCCTGCTGACTTTGTACGTTTGCCCACTAACAAAGAAATGATCAGTCTATAATTTTATATAATTTCTATAATGGTAGATTTATTTGCACAGTGTGAGACAGAATAACAACAAAAAAATCCAGAAAAACGCATGTCAAAAATGTTATAAATTGATTTGCATTTTAACGAGGGAAATAAGTATTTGACCCCTCTGCAAAACATGACTTATAAACCTACCATTAAAATTATAGACTGATTATTTTTTTTGTTAGTGGGCAAATGTACAAAATCAGCAGGGGATCAAATACTTTTTCCCCCTCACTGTAAGCGTTTCCAAACTGTCATTACTGACAGTGATTGCTACTATTAGAATAATAGTTGGATACACTACATGGTCAAATGTTTGTGGACATCCATGTGTGGGCCTTCCCCAAACTGTTGTCACAAAGTTGGAAGCAGAAAATTGCTTACAATGTCTTTGCATGCTGTAGCGTTTAGATTTCTCTTCATTGGAACTAAGAGGTCTAAACCTATTCCAACATGACAATGCCCCTGTCCACAAAAGTGAGATTCATGAAAACATGGTTTAGCAAGGATGATGTGGAAGATCTCGAGTGCCCTACACAGAGTCCTGACCTCAAACCCACTTAACACCTTTGTGACGAACTGGAACATCAATTGCTGAGCCTAGTGCCTGAACTTATAAATGCTATTGTGGCAGAATGGACAAATCCACACAGTCATGCTCCAAAATCTAGTGGAAAGCCTTATTATAACAACAATTGGGGACTAAATCCAGAAAGGGATGGTCACCAAGCACATACGGGTGTGTTGGCCAGGTGTTCACAAACTTACTCATGTAATGTATGTTCCCTAAGGTTATTTTTTTTCCACAGTTATCCACTGGATAGTAGACTACATAGTTGAAAGTCAAGTCCCTCTCTTCGTTCATTGTGCAATCACAGCACAAGCAGTTGTAGTTGCAAATAGACCCACTGCTGTGCATTTATTGATTGAAATAATCATCCATCAGCACTTAATTAGTGCTTGCCAAATATTCCTTTTTAATTATTGGTTTTCAAAGATGAATGACAGAAGAATCTTTACGTGTAAAATGTGCAAGGGTAGATAAAGGACAACATCGTGGAAACAATAAGCAGGCCTAGAACAATACTGTATGTAGAGAGAACAAAATAATTATAGGCATTTAAGCTTGCCTTAACTAACACCTCACATTTTTATTAATTCTACAACGACCAGCCAACAAGTTATTACCCTGATCTTGAAGTATTAAAGTGAGCCACCATTTCTGAGAACAAGATCTTGCATTCATTTTGCTCTAGGGAACAACACCTGGTTGACATGGTCCCAGATCCAACATGACATTTAAAAAAAAGGGGGCTAACACCAAAGTGGGACTTGGATCAGACAAACATTTAGATGCTATCATACAGTTAGAATGAATAACTACTCTGCCACTCAGATCACGCTGGCATGGCCACTGGCAGCACCATCCAGGCTCCTAATCCCAGTAGACAGTGGAGTTGCACATCAAGCACAGTCACAAATGCAAGTAATTGACAAATGATATGAACAGTCACAGTGGATATACTGTGCCTTATTCCATAGTACTGTTGGCACTTCCTTTCCTCAACTAAGATTTGCTCAGATGCATATACCATGTAAAATTTTATAGCTGCATGTCCCAGTAAATATTCAAATTACCCACTTGCATAATGTGTGTTGCCTGCTATATTTTTACATGAAGTCAGGAAAAAATGTAAGTTTAAAATAAAGTATGTGAGCCATCAAATGAGAAGTAGGACATTGCATAATATTGCATTTTGACACTGTAGGACATTGTAGGACATATTATAAGATGCCAATGTACTTTGTGTAAGTGTAAGTAGCAATTTGCCTATAATAAAAAGTAGTACATAGTGGGGAGCAATTCAACCAGAGGGAAAAATCAGGTCAATGTCTTTACTAAGAGAAGTTTGATATGTAAAGGATCTAAACACTCTTCTGGCATGTTCTTGTCTTGAACACCCTCTCATCATGAACACATGATATACACTATTCTATATTACCATCCATCCATCTTCTACTGCTTACTCCTTCTTCAGGGTCATGGGAAACCTGGAGCCTATCCCAGGAATCATTGGGCACAAGGCGGGGTACACCCTGGACAGGGTGCCAGTACTATTCAATATTACTTCCAATAAATTTATCCACCTCAAATTTACCAATGTCTTTTGAATTTGGACTTAAATATGACTAACACAAACAAAGATATGTTTCAAAAATAAAACTGATAAGAAAAAGGTATTTGAATATACTGAACCAGGTGTTATGATAAAAGATTGACTGGGAATATTTCTCACAACAAGTAGTAATCTTGGTAAAGGAGCTTTCTAAATTTCTCAGGGACAGCATTATTAAACAATACTTGAATGGAAAAAGCTACAGAGCTATAGCAAAGACCTTAAACCTCATTTTCAGTGCCATTGATTCCATCATATGTAGGTGGAAAGTTCATGTAGCCACAACTAATCATCCCCTGAAACTTGCTCCACACTATGTATTATTTGTGTGATTTATTGAAAATAAGATATTGTTTACAGATTTTGTCCGCAATTTAAAAAGCTTTTAAATTGAAGTGCACATGCATGCCTCTAAAAACATCGCCCAACAACTGTGCTGATCTGTATGTAGAGGGTCACTGTTGTTGAGATTGAGAATGGTCCATCCATATGTTTATCAAAAACATTACTGTTGAGGTCTTATTATTTCTGAGACTAAATAATAAGACTGATGATTGGTCTATGGGTGTTATGTGGGTCTCATTTTGCAAAATGTAAGGTCTGCTGTTCACAGCAATAGAGATCCAATTGCTTTTGAATTGAATTTTAAATAAATTGCACTCAGAGTAGCAAAGTCCAAAAAGAAATCTTTTAACTGTTCAACTGTTCCAAGTATGAAATAGAATAGGATTTATTACATGGTGCAATATTCATGTTTGAATCTATAAGGTTAAATTACTTAGTAAAAGGTACACTAATTAAAGGGGAAAAAGTCAAAGAAGTGCAAATTTTTTACTTTCATGTGGGTGGGCAGTGGCAGTCGGATACAGAGAAAACAAAGTACTGAGAAATAATACTGATAAGTTTACTGTGAGCACCCTCTGTTCCCTTGTTAACACTTTCTTTGTTCCTGTGTTAACATCTTTAACTCTTCCCAACCTGGTATAGAGAGATAAAGCCCCTCACCATCTGCACATTCCTTTGTCTCCCTGAATACCATTTGTGTGCACTTACATACCTTCCGGAATAACATTTACCCATATTCCTACAACTTCCTGAAAACCATATATGGTGTTGTTACTGTCTTACATTGATATGCTTCCTGTTTTATGCAAATATGCCCTTCTACATAGTCAATCAATATTTAACCCATTGTCTCTGTTATGTGCCAAGCATGATATATACTCAGCCTTTCTTTGAATAAATGAGAGATCTTGCCATTTGAACTTTGTGTGTCTGTGTCTTATTTTGTAAACTCTCCCAAGGCCTTGGTGTGGGAAGTGTGTGGCGGGGCTAGGATTCTGTCTTTCTTGTGTACGTTCGCTTTCTCTCTTCTTAAGAATCGTAACCCGAAAACCCTCTATTCTCAAAATCTCAAAACAGTTTTCTGGGGGATCGTTCCAGGATATCTATTCTCAAATCCTAACCGTTGTATAGGGGCTCGTTCTGTGATATCTACTGAGAGGTAAGGATAATTTTAATTTGTTTGTTCTGCCTTGAAGTAGATATCTCATGTATCCCAATTGTAATACATGCATTGCATAAATATTCTGTGGTGTTCTGTGGAAGCAATTGGAAACAACTGGTAATTTAATCTTTATTGTGCTTAGGCTCCAGCCGTCAATGTAGTGCTTTCTCCCAGGTTCATTGTAAGTAAATATAGCATAAACCTATTTTCCAAAAATTTTGAAATAGGTTTATATATAAATATACGTATAACCTTCTTTTCAAATAATTATTTAATTAGGAGTGTCACAGTGCGGCCAGCAGAGGGCACTGTGGCACTGGGTTTTTCCACCGGACCAATCACGTGTTCTTTGTTTTGGTTTGTACTTCCTGATTTGACAGTGGTGTTTGACATTCGGTTAATTATGTTTAGTTTGGGCAAACGCCGGGTATTTAAGGCTCCCGAGCAACGAAGCACGTGGTGGTAACACTAGCGGGAGTCGTTCTAGTTATGGTCACGTTATTATAAGTGTAGCGGACTTCAGGTTTATTTGTTTGTTTTATCTTTATGTTTTCATTTAATGAAGACTTTGATCTGTGATTGCCTCCGTCTCCCATCTACAACCCCGTGACAAACTACCTCTTATGGACGCAGCAGATCGAACCGCAGTACCATGGATGTAGTAGGAGAACGGCGAAGAAGCCGCACACAGGAGCCCACGCTATGTGTTCCCGCCTTGGAATCCATGAGCTTTGCACAGAGGTTTTCTATGGTCATGTCGGAGCCGTATGATGGCTATGGATAAGTTTTTGAGGGACTGTCAGTATTATTTCTCCAGCCTATGCGACCCGAAGCTGACTGAAGGACGATTCATTTTGTTTATCATGTCTCGCCTTGTTGGCCCAGCTCGCATATGGGCACAGTGAGTGGCAGCAACGGAACCCTGGGTGCTGGAGGATGTCTGGGAGTTTTTGTACGTGTTTTGGGAGGAGTTCGGAGAACCAGGACAGCACTATGATCAGTTGCTGGAGGATGTGGACGTGGCGGAGCCCCTATTCCAGATGTACTATGAGCAGGTGCTGCTCATCTCTAGGTCTCCAGTCCCAGCCACTGCCGCGTCCCAGGCCCATGTCCCTGTCCAGGCCAAGCCACAGGTCCAAGTTATCGCGCATCCTGCTAAGCGGAATTCGTTCGTCTCCAAGTCTGCTGACCCAATTTTCAGAATTCCGCCCACAGCTAAGTTCAAGCCTAAGTCCCACTTCCAGTTCAAGCTCCAATCACAGCCAAGCCTCAAGTTCCTGTTGTAATCGCTCAGAGTAAAAAGGACTCTAAATCTCGCAAGAAGGGAAGCGACGCTCGGCTGCAAGAGCTCCAACTGAAACACAGCGACAGCGAGAAGCAGAGCAAGGAGATGGCTGAAGAGATGCCCAAAAATGCAGCTGGAACTGGAACGTTTACGCAGCGCGTCGTCTGGAAGGGAGTCCCAATTACAATCCACACAAGTCCTGCTGCAGGAGAGAGAAGAGGAGCTGGAAGAGGAGAGAAAGCGGAGCGCTTGGGCCATTACAGTGAAGGAGACTTTTCAGTCCCTCCTGTCCCAGTGCGAAGCTCAACTCATCCAGATGGTGGAGGTGGAAACCAAGCACATGGACAACTAAGGCAAGCCCAGACCCAGGTTGAGGACCTGATGCTTGAAGTGGAAGAACTCCGAGTGGCGAGAGATGCAGCACTGAACATTGAGAAACAGAATAGGACTCTGATGGCCAAAGTGAAGGAGCTGGAAGGCTCGATCAAAGCAAAGTCTCAAGTATGTGATGTCCAGGTTCAGACCCAGTCTCAAGTATGTGATGTCCAGGTTCAGACCCAGTCTCAAGTATGTGATGTCCAGGTTCAGACCCAGTCTCAAGTCCATGATGTCCAAATTCAGACCCAGTCTCAAGTCCCGGCCAAGTCTCTGAGTTACGAGTCCAGGTCTCTGAGTTACGAGTCCAGGTCTCCGAGAGCCAAGTTCAAGCCTCCGCCGTCCAAGTTCAAGCCTCCGCCATCCACGTTCGAACCTCCGCTGTCCAAGTTCTAGCCTCCGAGAGCCAAGTTCAAGCCAGTCCGGACCAGTTATCAGGTTCCTGCCACAGCTAAGTCTCAAGACCTCGTCCAGTTTCACGTTTCCCTCACCTCTCAAGCTTCCACCACGACTCTCGTCCTTGTTCACGCCAGGCCTCTCGTCCTAGTTCACGCCATGTCCCAAGTCCTGCTCCAGGTCTCAGTCCCTGTCCCGCTCCAGGTCTCAGTCCCTGTCCCGCTCCAGGTTCATGTCCCTGTCCCGTTCCAGGTCCCAGTCCATGTTACATCACATGTCCCGGTCCCTGCCACGTCACATGTCCCGGTCCCTGTTCTATCCCTGTTCCCAGTACCTGGTACGCCCCAGGTCCTGGTTCCTGTCATATCCCCGGTTCAAGTCCCGTCCCGTGGCCGTGCTACTGCTCTGCATTACAATTCCGACTCCACAGCTCTGCTTCATGGTCCCGACACACTCGCCACGTCACTGGCTCACGTCATGTCTTTAGCCACGTCCCTAGCTCATGTCACGCCTCTAGCTACGTCCCTAGCTCACGTCACGCCTCTAGCCACGTCCCTAGTTCACGTCATGCCTCTAGCCACGTCCCTAGCTCACGTCACACCTCTAGCCACGTCCCTAGCTCACGTCGTACCTTTCGCTATGTCCCATGTCATGTTTCTAGCCCCAGTCATGTTTCTCACCAGGTTTCTCGTCAGGTTTTTCAAGCTCTCGTCATGTTTTTTCTCCTGTTTCTCGCCATGCCTCTGAGCCCTGTTCCGGCCACGCCTCTGAGCCCTGTCTGTTCTGCCGGGGATGCCTCCCAGCCTCCCTGGTCCGGTTCTGTCACAGTGCGGCCAGCAGAGGGCACTGTGGCACTGGGTTTTGCCACCGGACCAATCACGTGTTCTTTGTTTTGGTTTGTACTTCCTGATTTGACACCGGTGTTTGGCATTCGGTTAATTATGTTTAGTTTGGGCAAACGCCGGGTATTTAAGGCTCCCGAGCAATGAAGCACGTTGCTCGGTATTATCAAAGTGGTGGTAACACTAGCGGGAGTCGTTCTAGTTATGGTCATGCTATTATAAGTGTAGCGGACTTCAGGTTTATTCATGCTTTGTTTGTTTGATCTTTATGCTTTCATTTAATAAAGAGTTTGATCTGCGATTGCCTCATACAACCCCGTGACAAGGAGGATCTCGGTTGGGTGCACTATTGCTTTCTTTGTCTCTGTTTCTCTTGCTGTTTGAGCATATTTTGCCACCACACTGCACCCTCCTGCAGTCTTTGTTGTGTGTTGTTTTTGTTGTATGTTGTCCTTGTTGTGTGTTATTTGTTCTGTATGTAAATCATTAGACATGGGTGGAAGTGATCAGTCTTAATCAGTGATAGCACTTAAACTGACAATTATTCAGGAAGTACAGCTGACTCCACTACCCTCACTCCCCTTAACACCTAATTTGTTACCGTGTTAACACCTTTAACTCTTCCCAAGCTCATCACCATTTTTGCATTCCTTTGTCTCCCTGAATACAATTTGCATGCATTCACATAGCGTCCTGAATTACATTTGCCAGTATTCCTATGACTTCCTGAAAACCCTATATGGTGTTGTTTCTGTCTTACATTGGTATGCTTCCTGTTTTATTCAAATATGCCTTTCCACTTTGCCAAGCAATAGTTAACCCATTGCCTCTGTTATGTGCCAAGCATGATATATACTCAGCCGTTCTTTGAATAAATGAGAGATCTTGCCATTTGAACTGTGTGTCTGTGTCTTATTTGGCAAACTCTCCCAAGGCCTTGGTATGGGAAGTGTGTGGCGGGGCTAGGGCACGTAACTAGAAAACCCTCTATTCTAGAATCCTAGCAGTTTTCTGGGGGCTCATTCTGGGATATTGATTCTCAAATCCTAACAAATACTTAAGTGAAAGCTTCGCAAATGTGTCAAAATCTTGCTCATTTAAGTGAAAGCACCCTGGATGGGGTGCAAATCCATCGCAGGGCACAAACACACGCATTCACACACTAGAAACAATGTAAAAATGCCAATCAGCCTACAACACATGTCTTTGGACTGGGGTAGGAAACCAGACTACCTGGAGGAAACCCCCACAGCACAGGGAGCACATGCAAAATCCACACACACAGGGTGGTGACGGGAATCAAACTATCAACCCTTTAGGTGTGAGGCAAAAGTGCTTACCACTAAGGCACCATGCCCCATTAGCTATTTTTTATAGTATTTGCTTACTCCAGCATATTGACATATTTTACTAAGGTAGGGCCAAGGAGGCTCAACTTCAAGTTCCACACTGCAGTTTAATGTCTTATCCATTTTCAGATATGCAAGGATAACTACAGCGTTAACTCCAATGTGCAGCATGAGAAGGTCATAGAAGATAATGAATTGTCACGATTCTTGATTTTTTTTTCTCTACATTGATGAACTTAATTGGACATTAAACTGTAATGACTGAGCCAAGTATTCTGTTTTATTTTTTTCTCGTAAATGTAACTAAGCAAAAATATTCAATGTCAATATCACTCAAATAAAACATAAATATGCCAAAAATAATCCTTAAGTACATAAAGAATTTACAGTGATCATTCAGCCCTCCTTAATAACCGCTTTATTCTGGTTAGTGTCACTGTGATTCAAATTTCCAGTTTTTATTTATTTATTTGTTTATTTACAGTACTTTATTCGGTACGTTATGTGCTGTTTATGATCTTGCAGATTGAGCACAGACACCCAGCCAGTCAGTGTTCCATGGCCATTGATGCTTGATCAGGTAACCGAAGTGAGGGCTAACTAGCTGACGGTGACTAAAAGGTGAATATTTATTGGGTGCTTTTTTCTCTTTTACCTGGTACTCAGTAATTTTGACTGTCAAACTTTGTACTACTGTACTAAATAGTATGTCACGCCATTGGTGTCATTAATATTCATATTTCTAAATAGTGCAATCTGTGCAGTTTGGGATGGAGGCATGCATTCTATCTAAATTTGTCATTAATTTGGCCAAAATAATTCAAGTGAATAGGAAATTTGTCCTAAAACCTATAAATGAGTTGAAGATTTAAAGTGAGTGAAATTGCATGGACATTAAACTAAGCCCTTAACTGACAATGTGGAAAGTCTGTCCCAGTGCTGAATGATTCTTTGTGTACTTCAATCAGTGGAGTCTGAAATAGCCAAGTGAAAGTTAATTATAAGGTTGTTAAAATAGACCTCTATAGTTATACTTAATTAGCCTTTTGCCATAAAAAAAAAATGAATGTCATTTTTTGAATGTCAGTCTTGTGCAAAATGTATTGTAAAGTAATTCCAAAGCCTTTCTCCAAAGGAGCACAACTAAGTGAAGAAAGTACTGAGTGGTGATTAAGTAATTAGATTAGAAGGTATTTATAATGTGTCTTCATGCCATTCCGTCATTAGTTCAATCACAAGATACCTAAAAAAATGGACCGTAGATGGCTAATTAAGTAACAAGCAACACACTTCATGCTACTCACACAGTGCTCCTCTTCTCCAGACATGTTAAAAGCTCAAGGTTTCTCCTGATTCATACATAACAAATTTTTCATTGTTTTGGTCTGTGATCTATGTTACTTGTGTCTTATTTTGCTGTTTGTAATCATGCTGTGTATATATTTCGTTGTTCTTTGTCAATGGTCGTGTTCGTGCTTGTTGCCTTTGTGCTTATTTATGGACATAGAACAAGTTGGGGAAAGACAACATTAATAATGACAAGCTCAAACTAGTTAAGTCATGAGGATCTCACTTTTGAGTTATGCTATCTATGAAAATTTTCGAGAAAACTGCAAAAAGCCATCAACATGTGGTCATCCAGCACAGTCCAGGAGATTGTTTTGAGCAATTTTGGATGTATCTTGTTCAACTGCATTTGACACAACAGGTGTGTTTTCTGTCACTGCATCTAAAAAAACCAAACAAGACCGGCAATTATTCCAAAACGTTTGGGTATTGGAAAAGGGGAGATCAATTTAGACACATTGTATGTACTCACCACTTCTCTGCAGAAATTTATTGGATCTCATTTACTGCCCTGTCTGTTATTCTAAGCATGAAGCAGAGAGATTCCTGCCCATTGGGTCTCTATCAGCACTTTGGGTACAACCCCAATTCAGAAAAGGTTGGGACAGTATGGAAAATGAAAAAAAAAAGTTATTTGAAAATTCACTTCACCCTGTACTATATTTTAAACACATTATTAACACATTATTTGATGTTTTACGTTATTATTTAATTTAATTTATTTTGGAAAATATACACTCATTTCAAATCTGAAGACTGCAACACACTCCAAAAAAGTTGGGACAGTCGACTGTTTACCACCGTGTAAGCACCTTTTCTTTTAATAACACTTATTAAGCGTTTGAGCACTGAAGACACCAGTTCATTAAGTTTAGCAAGCAAAATTTTTCCCCATTCATTCATTACGCATTTTTCAGCTGCGCAACTGTACTGGGTTATCCTTGCCTCATTTTGTGCTTCATAATGTGCCACACATTCAGAGACAGGTCAGGACTGCAAGCAGGTCATGCTAGCACCTGCACTCTCTGCTTATGCAAGCATGCACTTGTAATATTATAATGTGGTTGTCCTGCTCTATATCTCAGCATATGTTGGTCCAAAATGTGTACATATCTTTCTGCGTTAATGGTGTCCTCACAGATTTGCAAGTTACCCATGACATGGGCATTGACACACCCTATACCATGACAAATGCTAACTTTTGGTCCTTTTCCTCTAAGTCCCAGAGAACACAATGGCTGTTTTATCCAAAAACTATTTGAAATGTTGACTCGTCGGACCACAAAACATGATTCCACTGTGCTACTGTCCATCACTGATGAGTCCAAGCCCAGAGAAGTTGGTGGCACTTCTGGACAATGTTGATGTATGGCTTCTGCTTTCATAGTAAAGACTTAACTTGCATCTATGGATGCAGCAGTGAATGCTGCTGACTAGCAAAGGTTTACAAAAGTATTCCAGAGGCCATGTCAGGATATTCATTACAGACTCATGACAGTTTTTAAGACAGTGATGTCTGGGGGAGCAGAGATCATGCGCATTCAGAAGTGGTTTTCGGCCTTGCTTTTTAGGCACAGAGATTTGAGCAGATTCCTTGAATCTTTCAATTATATTGTGCACTGTAGAAGGTGAAATGCCCAAAATCCTACTGATTTGTTTTTGGGGAATATTGTTCTCAAAGTGTTGGATTATTCACTGATGCATCTATTGGTAGATTAGCGAGCCTTGACCCATTCTTGCTCTTGAAGGGCTAGGCATTTTTTTGGAGACTCCTTATATACAATGATTAGATAATTGCCTCACCTGTTTCACATCACCTTCTTATTTCAACTTGTCACATTGCAATAAGTGTTATATTGCCCCTGTCCCAACTTTTTTGGAACAAGTTGCATGCGTCAATTTCAAAATAAATGTTTATGTTCAAAAAAACTATGCAGTGGATTAGGTAAAACATCAAATACCTTGTCTTCATGTATTTTTTGTTTAAATACAAGTCAAAGTACATTTACAAATCACTCCTCTTTGTTTTTATTAGTATTTTCCATAATGTCCCAAATTAGTTGTAATTGTGGGTTTAAATGGTACTAATAATCTGCTAAAATAGTATTTTATCAGAATTTAAAATGTATAGAATATTAGGGGGTATGAAATAAACATTTGTTGCATGGCTGAAAGCTTGGATATGCCACACTTTCCCCTATAGAGGAGCTATCTGGTTCTGTGTAAATATATGTGTAGTATTAATATCCTTTGTGCATTAGTTCCTTGATTTCCCATGCTTCCTTATTTTGAGCTATCATAAATTAGATCCATTCATTATGAAGACCAAGAAGTGTCACTGCCATTAAAGAGCAGAGGGAGTAACTGCAGTACTTCTATAATACGGTACATATGCATACATAGTTCAGATGCCTTATAATGAGAAAGAGTGGAACAATTTAAAAAGTGGGCTAAATGCAAATCTGGGGTGGACTGGCACCCTGTCCAGGGTGTACATCGCTTTGTGCCCGATGCTTCCTGGGATAGGCTCCAGGTTCCCCCGTGACACTGAAAAGGAATAAGCGGTTGAAGATGGCTGGATAGCTAAATGCAAATTATCTCTGCTGTCGTTTACAGGTTATGCTCCATAATGAAATTAAATCATTTCCAATCTTTCATTGTGCATTCTTTCTTGAGAGAGAGAGAGAGAGAGAGAGTGAGAAAGAGAGAGTGAGAGAGAGTGAGAGAGGCACAGCTGACAGCATCCTAACAGTCTTACAGGAGGCAACTACAGAATACAGATGGTGCCATACTGCCTGAAACTTGGGAGCTAAGTAATCTTTTTTTTTTTTTTAGCTACATTTCACTCATTTATTGTGAGGAGCATTCAGCCAAACAATAATTATTCAATGTTTCTCGCTCAAGCTCTTTCTCTGAGTATCATATACAACATGTTTTTTAAAAAATATTTTTTTTTTTGTTTTTTTGTTTTTTGTGTAGTCTGCACTGTGGAACTATGCATTAACTATGACACAAGTACACTTTGTACTTTATTATACATGCTGTCAGATCAGGAGTAAGCTAAATGTGCTTAATTGCACGATGCTCCCTGAAGCTTAAAAAATGGCTAGTTAAAACAGCTTTTCTAACAGCCAATTTTGTTTAGTTGCCAAATTCACATGACATGATATTTATAGTAAGTTTATTAAATGCTGTGTATATATACAGTGGAGTCCAAAAGTTTGAAATCACTAGTGAAATTGCTTCTATTTTGCATTATTTTCTAATCTTGTACAACAATTTTCATTACGAATTATGTTATTGACAGCAACTTGACTGAAAAGTAGAATTACTTAAACTAGTTTTAAGTAGTTGCATGAATTTCAGACTTTCTTAGTATTTAGTATGACCCAGTATTGCTTTAATGACACTGTGCACTTGAGCTGGCAGTCCTCAAGTTTGGGCAAAATGGTATGATCCATTTTAGATCAAATCCATCAAACTGTCATCTGAACATGTTTCAACAAAATAAATTAGGCCTGAGGAAAATCTGTCCATTTGTACAAAGCAGTTAACATGGTCAAAATCACAAATTTGCTTAAATTTAAACAGGGACCTGGAAATTAAAAATCAATCTATCAATCAATCTATCAATCAATCTATTTGTCAGGAACAGCACCCTCCTACCTCAACTCTCTCCTGAAGGCCTACGTTCCCTCTCGCAATCTGCGATCGACTAGCAACCGATGTTTAGTAGTTCCCACTCAGCGTGGCGTAAGGTCCCTTTCCAGAACCTTCAAGCTTACCATTCCCCAGTGGTGGAATGCACTTCCAATCTCAATCCGGACTGTGGAATCTTCAAAAAAAAAAAAAACAGCTAAAGACCCACCTCTTCCGTGAACACCTAACCAAATCCTAGAGGGGAAAAAAAAAAAAAAAAAAAAAACAACACACAACGCACTTACACCTCTACTCTATATATCGCTTTGCTTATTTGTAAGTCGCTTTGGATAAAAGCGTCTGCCAAGTGAATAAATGTAAATGTAAATCTATCTATCTATCTATCTATCTATTTATCTATCTATCTATTTATCCATCCATCCATCCATCCATCCATCCATAAAACTGTGTATGTCTCACTTGTGCCTCAAAAGCAGCTCTGGCTCATCGAGGCATGAACTAAACAAGACCTCTGAAGGAGTGCTGTGGTTTCTGGCACCAAAGTGTTAGCAGCAGATCCTTTAAGTACCGTAAGTTGCTAGGTGGGGCCTCCATGGATCGGAGTTGTTTGTCCAGTACATGCCACAGATGCTCAGTCAGACTAAAATCTGAAGAATTTGAAGGCCAAGTCAATGCCTCTTTTGTCATCTTCCTCAAACCATTTATGAACAATTTTTGCAGTGTGGCAGGGTGCATCATCCTGCTGAAAGACGCCACTGCCATTAGGGAATACTATTGCCATGAAGGGGTGTACTTGGTCTGCAACAATGTTTAGGTAGGTGGTATGTATCAAAGTAACAGCCACATGATTGCCAGGACCCACAGTTTAGCAGCAGAAAATACCACTGCATGCTAATGCTAAGCTAGCATTTGAGTTACTACACTCAGTCATTAGCAATCAACAGAAATCACATAGTGAAGGAGTTTTCATTGTAGCAGGGAATTTCTATCAAACCTCAGGTCAGTTTATCCAAAATTCCACCAGAATTTAAAATGCTCAACCTGGGATAAGAAAAGACTAGACTATGTTTTGTACAAATGTTGACAATGTATTTAAAGCCCTGCCCTGTCTCCATCTAGGACGGTCTTACCATCTTTCCTTATTAATGCTGCAGCTTACAATCCTCTCATTAACAGGATTAAACCAACTAGCAAAATGGTTAGAGTATGGCCTGAGGGAACAACTTCAGAACTGTTTTGAGCACACAGAGTGGAGTGTATTTACCGAAACTACTCTTTTATAGATTTAGATAAATCTATACACCTCATCTGTCCTGTCCTACATTAATTACTGCACAGAGAATGTTACCACAGTTAAGGAAATCCATGTGTTCAATAACCAGAAACCATGGATGACCAAAGAGGTCAGGAGTCTAATAGAACAAAGAAATGCTTCGTTTTAGGGAAGGTGAGACAGAAGCGTATAGGCTAGCTAGGGCTAATTTTAAGCTAGGTATTGGAGCAGCAAAACTCAACCAAAAACTCAGGACTGAGGACATTTTAATAAAAATAATCCCCAAAGTATGCAAACAAATTGCCACAGACTACAAAAGGAATGACAATCTGCCTATAAACAGCAATATCTCCATAGAAAAGGATCTCAACGTGTTCTTTATCCGCTTTGATTAGAGAATAGTAGGGAAAGTTAGGCCTGCATTGCCACCTGACCAACAACATTGGAGACAACAAGGTCAGAAGGGTTCTGTGCAACATCAATATGAGGAAAGTGGCTGGTCCTGATGGTTTCCTCTGTCAGTCAGTGCATGCACGTCTTTACCTGCACTGTCAACCTCTCCTTGACCAGTGCCGCTGTTCCTACCTGCTTCAAAATTTCAACAATTGTGCCCATCCCCAAAATAGCAAAATGTGAGTTGTCTGAATGACTATTGTCCATTTGCACTCTGTTATCCAAGTGCTTCGAGAATCTATTCTGGCACGTATTAAAAGCATCATCTCTGCTACCCTGGACCAGTATCAGTTTGCAATCAGCCTTGCCTTCCATACTGCCTTGGAGCACCTAGATTGTTCTAACACATACGTCAAAATGCTCTTTGTTGACTTCAGTTTGGCCTTCAAAATGGTTATTCCCAATGCACTGGTGTCCAACCCCCACAGCGAAGGCCTATGCACAGCCGTCTGCAGCTGGACTCTGGACTTCCTGACCAACCATCCCCAGAACATCAGGTTAGGAAAGCTCACATCCTCCACTCTCACCCTGAATACTGATGTTTCACAGGAATGTGTGTTGTGCTCTCTGCTGTATGCACTCTTCACCCATAAAGACTGTCTACCTTCCCATGCAATAAACACCATTGTGAAGTTCACAGATGATATAACAGTCATTGATCTGATTGCATACAATGATGAGACTGCATACAGGGATGAGGTGAAACCTGACAGCTGGTGCTCTGCCAACGACCTCATCCCTAACACCAGTAAAACAAAGTAGATTTACTTCAGGAAGAAAAGGAGAACTAACCTTAATCCTGTGCTCATAAATGGTGAGGCTGTGGAGTGAGTCCCCAGTTTAAAATTTTTGAGGGTGACCATCACAGAGGACTTCTCCTGGGCCACACACACGTCCACTGTCGTTGGAAAGGCACAACACCTCTACTTCTTGAGAAGACTGATGAGAGTAAGAGTGCCCCAGGATCTTCTCGTGAACCTCCACTGTATCAATGTACAGTGAAGAATGTACTGATGTTCTGAATTACAGCATGGTGCACCACAAGGGAAGACCAGAAGGCTCTGTAATGGCTCATCAGGATTGCTCAAATCATCTCTCACTCAAGTCGCTCAGATCCCCACACTTGCCAATTTTTGTTTTCTTTCTTCCCAACACATCAAATTTGAGAACTGACTGTTCACTTGCTGCCTAATCCATCCCATCCCTTGACAGGTGCCACTGTAGGAAGACAATCAATGTTATTCTCTTCACCTGTCGGTGGTTTTAATGTTATGGCTGATCGATGTATACATATTTTTCTAATTAACATGCAGGACAATATAATGCCAGATTCAAATGTCTGATTTAACAAACACAACTGGCTATGGGTATTTTGTTATAAGTAAACAACAAAATCCCCACTTATTAATACCAAGTGTTTATCTAGCAAATTAGTCCCAGCCCCCGAGTCGGTAACCCCCCAAAAAAAAAAAAACATACACAGAAACACACACACACAATACACAGTTCCATGGCCATAGTTTATAAGGCCTCTTGCATTTCTAAGGTGAGACATTTGCAGGACATAGCCCCAGTTATCTCGTAAAAATGAATATAGAAAAGAAAACCTGTGAGAAGTTGTAAAATAAGTTACCTGTTTGGAATTTAATGAGTTCATGGAGGTGAGAAAGATGAGTTTGAATATCTCATGCTCCACCTATGATTCAGTCTTTTTTCATGTGGAAAAAAAACTGACACTGGTTTCTAAATCAATCCCAGACACATGCAAACCAAAACCAGGAAAAAAATTATAAATAATGAAATAGCAATGAATTATTATGATGCTCTACCTCAGGCGACTGAGTGTACATTAGCACCATTTGTACACTGTGACTTTTGTTTTGGAAAGCAAATCCTTGACAAATGAACAAAATATCCTGGCTTGTTTTCTGGCGCCAAAGCTGATTCTATAATTGACTCGAGCGTCTTAGATGTGAATAGCAACGGCTTTCTATTCCACTGGGGTTTGTTTGCAAATTGATCACACATACAATTGCACCTATAAAACAAACACAGGCTTAAAAATAATCCTGCATTTCCAACTATCATTAGGCTATTTACTATGCCAAATAAAGCATATGCACAAGCTAATAAGCCAAGTAACGGTTTGGGCCTTGTTAAGACAGGTGAAAAATGAATTCCAGTCAAGGTGCTGCATTTGAAATGGTTTAAAAGGAATATCTGTAATGTCTGTAATTTGCTGTTTTAACTGCTTCAAAGGCAATGTATTAAACATTAGTTATCTTTTACATATATCACAATACACAAGCATTCTACACTTCTCTGTGTTTCCCTTCCATTATTGCGCACACACACACACACACACACACACACACACACACGCTCGCCATATACTAGAATTTGAGGTGTTAAAGAGGACTGAAATATAAGGTTAGACACAACATAACAGCACAATATCACCACATTTTTAGCATAAGCTATTAAAGCACTTGTTTTGTATAAAGCTGGCTCACTACACACTTTATACTGTCAAAAAAACAAACAAGAAATACATAGCTGCATAGGGGCAATTATCTTTGTTGAATTTCTCATGGTTGTGATAGTGTGAAAGTGTAAATAAAGCAATTGGGAATCATAGAGTGGAAGTAAGACCTTTTTTGTCTCTTTAATTTGGTTGAAAGCTACTAAATACAATGTATTTCGAATTCTATCCAACACATCCCTACA
This sequence comes from Ameiurus melas, assembly GCA_012411365.1. Taxonomy (NCBI): domain Eukaryota; kingdom Metazoa; phylum Chordata; class Actinopteri; order Siluriformes; family Ictaluridae; genus Ameiurus; species Ameiurus melas. The sequence continues at coordinate 17,109,259 of CM022754.1, read as the reverse complement.
GCAGTAAATGTTGGGTTGGTGATAGGTTAAAGAACATCACACCCCAACATCAGGTATGAAATAAGTCTGCCTTCTGCCTACAAAGTGACTGGCAGGAGAGAGAGAGAGAGAGAGAGAGAGAGAGAGAGAGATGTAAATAAAGCAAACATGAGTAAGAGAATAGAAGATTGTGATATTTTTACACACAACCACTAACTTCTCACAGGAATAATAATAATAATAATAAATAAATACAACACAAAGAGGAAATTAGCACAAGAATCATTAAGCACAAAACAAATATTTCAATATGATCATATTTCATGTGTGTCATGGTGGAGTTTTCTTTTAACTCTAACCATGGGAGTAGGAGCCATGGTACAAGGGGGGAACACCCCACATTTCAAAATGTACACCCAGATAGGTGGCTACGCTTAAACAATAAAAGCGGAATGGATTCATTTGGAGACTCTCTTGAGCACATTAACGTATAGATGAAAGAGGTGTATTTGAGGTAGGATATCATAGCTATTTCAGACTATGAAATTGCTGATTGTTTGCTGGTATTGATTTTTGTTGTCAAAATAATTATTTAGCCAACAAAACTGTAAAATATGCATAATTTTGCAAGCAAGCTAGCACACCAAAATTGTGTGTACATTATGTGCCATTGCTACATGTCCATAAATGATTTAATGGTAATGTTAGTCAAAATGTTCCCACAGAGATGAGCATCCTACTACAGTGAGGGAAAGAAGTATTTGATCCCCTGCTGATTTTGTACGTTTACCCACTGACAAAGAAATGATCAGTCTATAATTTTAATGGTCGATTTATTTGAACAGTGAGAGACAGAATAACAACAAAAAAATCCAGAAAATGTCAAAAATTTTATAAATTGACTGGCATTTTAATGATGTAAATGTGTATTTGACCCCTCTGCAAAACATGACTTAGTACTTGGTGGCAAAACCCTTGTTGGCAATCACAGAGGTCAGACGTTTCTTGTAGTTGGCCACCAGGTTTGCACAAATCTCAGGAGGGAGTTTGTCCCACTCCTCTTTGCAGATCTTCTCCAAACCATTAAGGTTTCAAGGCTGACATTTGGCAACTTTCAGCTCCCTGAAAGTTCCCTGAAAGAACAAAATCAGCAGGGGATCAAATACTTGATTCCCCTCACTGTAGCGGATGTCTGCATTAATCTAATAAGCTATACAATTCTTCATAGTCATGGTTCACTTTAAAAAACTCTTTTTGGGGAAGCATGTCCCCCAATCCCCCAAAACACATTAAATATTGAAAATATAATAAAAACGAACAGTGCTATAAAATACAGCAGTGTAGTACAGATAATCATGGAATTGGGTTGACCATGCAATCATCTAATTAATTGACTTTCATTCATCTCAGCAGATTTTTATTCATTATGTCAATAAAGCTAACAGAAATACAGCAAGGGCCCTCTCACATGGTATGCTATCTAAACAGGCTGAGAGCTGTGAATGAAGTAAACACCTGCCTACACTTTGCGCTAAGTGAGTCAAGAGTTAAGACTAGTATTGGCAGAGGATGGTTAGAGCCACCGTATTATAAATGCAGTTTGTAAAGCTGTAATCATTAATATCTACTGTCATTCATTGAACACTTTATGTCCTGTGTGGCATCCTTATCCCCCTTAACTACACCACCTCTACAAACTCACTATGAAATGAGAGCTCTGGAGAGAGTATCTGCGAAACACGTTCTTACTTATTCTGGGCCACTGTGTGGTGTCAGTATTGCACTGTGTTTATACCTGTGAATATTTCATCAGCTTTTAACTGGGAGGCAATGTATATAATTTCTGTCTCTATGATATCTATGAATAATATATACAATTGTCTTCTTGCTATCGATCCAGAGAGGTCAAAAACAATGCTGAGGACAAAATGAGACTCTGTGGAGTGTTGAAACAGCAAACTCATTAAGAATGGAATTGACCTTGCTCTACTTTGAAATGTATGATACACAGAGTTGCACTTTAGAATGCATTAATTATAGAATTGACTTATTCAGGGAAGGAGTTTTTGACTTTAGAGCGAGACACTTGTTTGGGCTTTCACAAATCTTCTTTTTGCAATTTCCTAATTTTAGGTAGTACATTTTAGGTAGTATACTGATAATATTTTTTTACTTATAATATATATATATTATAAAAGCAGGCAAAAAAAAAAAAAGCAGGCGAAGCAGGCAGCCCAGCGCTGGAACCAATGCTAACCGGCAGGGCCGTCATGGTGGGGTGGAACCGCTGCCCGGCACTTGGAGGACCCGCCGGAGGTTGCCTGGCCGGGTAACTCCTGCCGACGAGCCCATGCCCACAGAACCGGAGGTGGGACCTGGCAGGCTGACCCAGAAACCATGGCTGGCCAGCTGCACCCTCCATTTACAACAGCCACCGGAGGGCCCCACCCAGATGGTGTGGATTGAGGGGAGGGACCCAGTGGACTGCGGCTGGAGGGAGTCCTTGCCGTAACCTGTATCCATGTGGACACCCGGGAGGTCCCGGCAGCCGAGGTTCAGATCAGGGGCGCGACAGGGGTCTGGCCTCTCCATGTGGGCGTGATCCCCGACCTCCCAGTGGAGGTACTCCTGGGGAGGGACTGGCCAGGATGCCTGACGGACCCGGTGACTGAGACAGGGAAGCCGCGACGTCGGAGACAGAGGACCTGGAGTCAGACAGCTTACCTGGCCCAGGACAATGGAGACGCCGCTGTCAAAGCTGAGTCCTCCTTATTAACTAATCCTATGTTTTCTGTCTTCCACCAGGTGAACCGAGAGGGGAGGTTTGGTCGGGAGCAGAAGGAGGACGACCGCCTGAAACACTGCTGGGCCCAAGTATGAGTGGTAGAGGGGGTCGACCAAAACTCCGGCCTGAGGCTCCCCACCTCATACTTCCTCGTCCGAGGGGGCCTCCTCTACCAACGGGCCTGCGGTCGGGGGGAGCAGGTGGACCTCCTGGTGGTACCTTGGACAAAGACCCAACTAGTAATGCACCTGGCCCACACCCACCCGCTCGTCGGCCACCCGGAACACGTTAGAGAAACCGAGGGACCGATTCGTGTGGCCCAGGATGGATGCGGAGGTCCGGGAGTTGTGCCAGCAGTGCCCTCAGTGCCAGCACACCACTCCCCGGAAGCTCCCGCCGGCACCCCTAATCCCTCTGCCCATCATCGGCGTCCCCTTTGAGTGGATTGGCATGGACCTCATGGGGCCCCTCCCCGAGTCTGCTCGGGGACATGAGTACATCCTCGTTATTGTGGAATACTGCCTCGGGGACTATGTATCCCAAGGCAGTATCACTACGCAAAAAAGCCACCTCCCCCAACATCGCCAGGGAGCTTGTACTCCTCTTCAGCCGGGTGTGAATACTCAAGGATATACTGACTGAGCAAGGTACGCCTTTTGCCTCCAAGCTAATGTCTGATCTGTGTTGGCTGTTGCAGGTGAAGCACTTGAAGACATCTGTCTACCACCCACAGACCGACGGACTGGTCGAGCGCTTAATTAGATGCTCAAACGGATGCTGCGGCGGGTGGTAGACGAAGAACGGAGGAACTGGGACCTTCTCCTCCCCTACATACTCTTTACTGTCCGGGAGTGCCCCCAGGCGTCCACCGGCTTCACCCCCTTTGAGCTCCAGTTTAGACAGCGCCCTCGGGGACTGCTGGATGTGGCCCGCAAACCTGGGAGGAACAGCCATCCTTGTTCCACTTGGTCATTGAATACGTGCAGGAGATGCAAGAAAGGATTGACCGAGTGGTGCCGATAGTCCAGGAACACATGTGCACCGCAAAAGAGGAACAGCAGCGGGTATACAACTGCCCGGCGCAGCCCCAGGAATTCCACCCAGGGGACCGAGTCCTTCTTCTGGTACCCAGTAGCGCCTGCAAATTCCTGGCCCGTTGGTAGGTGCCCTATACAGTCCTCGAGCGATGGGGGCCCGTCAACTATCACCTGCAACAGCCCAGTAAACAAGCGGACGGGAAACTATACCATGTAAACTTGCTAAAGAAGTGGGTAGAACCAGCTCCGGTAATTTCAGCATACGCCGCCCAGGACACAGATCACGACAAGTGTGCTTTGGTTGACTTGGGGGGGGACCTTACACCAACCCAGAGACAGGAGCTCAATGAGATGGTGGACCAATTCTCGGACGTGTTCTCCTCCTCCCCAGGAATGACCCAGGTAGTCCACCACAAGATAAAAACAGTAGTGTAGTGGAGTAGTGGGGAGACAGAGACCCTATTGTGTCCCAGAAGCCTGGCACAAGGACATCGAATAAGAGGTGGACCAGATGCTACGGGAGGGGGTCATTGAGGAATCCAGCAGCCCCTGGTCCAGCCCCATTGTTGCAGTGCCGAAACTCGACGGGAGCCTACGGCTCTGTAATGACTTCCGGAGACTGAACCAGGTGTTGGACTTCGATAGTTACCCCCTCCCCCGAGTGGACGACCTTGTGGAGCGTCTGGGGAGGGCCCGCTTCATATCCACCCTGGACCTCACAAAAGGGTACTGGCAAGTTGCCCTAGCCCCTGACGCAAGGCCCAAGATGGACTTTAGCACTTCCACTGGCCACTGGCAGTACCGGGTCCTCCCCTTTGGACTACACGGGGCACCGGCCACCTTCCAACGGCTGATGGACATCATCCTACGACCCCATTGCAGCATTACAGCAGCGTACTTAGATGATGTAGTCATCCATTCCTCCAAATGGTCGGACCACCTGTTCCATCTGGGGGAGATCCTAAAGGGGCTCTGGAAAGCTGGCCTGACAGCCAACCCCAAGAAATGTCACCTGGGGTTAACCGAGGCACATTACCTGGGATACCGCATTGGGCGAGGGTTGCTGAAACCAAAGGCGAAGAAGATCGAAGCCATAAAAGACTACCCCAGACCCACGTCGAAAAAGCAGGTACATGCCTTTTTGGGGTTGGCGGGGTATTATCGAAGGTTTGTGTATAACTTCTTGGCGATAGCTTCCCCTCTCTCAGATCTCACAAAAAAGCCGGACCGGGTGAAGTGGTCAGCCGAGGAAGAGAGGGCCTTCCAAGCCCTGAAAGAGGCCCTCACCAGCGCCCCAGTGTTGCGGATTCCGGACTTTTCGCTCCCGTTCACAGTACACACTGATGTGTTTGAAACCCGGTTGGGCACAGTCCTCTCCCAAACCTTCGAGGGAGAAGAGCACCTGGTACTCTACCTCAGCTGGAAGCTGTCCTCCGCTGAAAAAAGGTACACAGCCGTAGAACGGGAGGCCTTTGCGATAAAGTGGGCCATCGAGGAATTGCGGTACTAGCTGGCTGGCCGACACTTTGTCCTGGTAACAAACCATGCCCCCCTCCAATGGATGGCCAAGGCCAAGGACACAATCACCAGGGTAACCCGCTGGTTTCTCGCCCTACAGGACTTCTCATTCGAAGTCCAACACCGGCCGGGGGCCCTACACGGGAATGCGGACTGGCTCTCACGGCGAGACATGCTTTGGCCCGCCACCCAGCGGCAGTAGGCTCGAAGCTGTGGGGGGGGTACTGTCGCGGTGGACCGACACTCGACGCGAGAGGTAAAAGAATTGCTCCTTCTCCGCCTGCTGCACCGGTGCGGGGCTGCCTGCTTCACCGGACCCAACGCTAACCGGAAGGGCTGTCATGGTGGGGTGGAACCGCCAAGGCCGCGCCGTCCGGTGATTGGAGAATCTGTCGTGAGAATTCCACCACTCCAACACCGGAAAGAGGAAATAAAACGACGCCCTTCCGCTCATGGAGATTTGAGTACCGACTCACATTAGAAGAGTGAGCAAGAGTTATTCCATCCACTGACGCGTAATCCCGTATTTTAGTGTGACTAATCTCTCTCTCTCTCTCTCTCTCTCTCTCTCTATTGTCGCGGCGGACCAACACCCGATGCGCAAACTAGGAGGTTCGCTCCTTCCCCGACTGCCGCCCCAGCACGAGGCGGGCAGCCTCGCGCCGGTCCCAACGCTAACCGGAAGGGCCGTCACTGCGGGGTGGAGCCAACCCCCGCCTCACCGGCGGCGGATTGGCGAACCGGGAGCAAGAGGTTCACCTATCCAGCTCCAGAAGGAGGGGATAAAAGGACACCCTTCCGCCCACGAAAGGAGGAGATCAACTCGGCTACGTAGGCAGCTAATGACCGAGGTATTTACCACTGAATCCGCGCAAACACGGGCTTACCTAACCGTTCGCACTCTCTCTCTCTCTCTCGCTCTCTCTCTCCCTCTCTCCGCTCACAGAGGGCTCCACCCCAGACGAGGACGGCGACGACAGACGAGGACAGTGGTGAGGCCGAGAAACCGGCACAGGGAACCGCTCCTTCCCAGCTCTTCCAGGAATCCCGACACGCCCCGGAGGACGCCACTACACCAGCCCCGCCCCTGCCGGGTTTCCCTCATTCCCCCCACACGCACACACGCACCCAAACACACACACACACACACCACCACGGATTGAAAGACAAATAAATCCTGGGTTTTCCCTCACTTCTCTCACTACAACCTGCCTCCCGTGTGTTTGTGCTACGCCTTCGCCCCCCTGGGCTGATCCCGCTACACTGGTGGAGGATGCGGGCAGTAGCACAGCCCCGAGAGTTCCATCCGGGGGATCAGGTCCTGCTTCTAGTGCCTAGCAGTGCCTGCAAGTTCCTGGCCCTGTGGCAGGGCCCGTATACGGTCCTTGAGCGACGGGGAGCCGTCAACTACCGCCTGCAACAACCCGGTAAGCGTACGGACCGGAAGTTATACCACATCAACCTGCTGAAGAGGTGGGTGGAACCAGTCCCGGGGGTTTCGGCGTACGCGGGCCGGGACACAGATCCTGACAAGCGTGCCTTGGTCGACTTTGGGGAAGACCTCACCCCGCGCAGAGACAGGAACTCAACGAGTTGGTGGACCAATTACAGACGTGTGTGTTCTCCTCCCTCCCGGGATGACCCAGGTGGTTCACCACACGATCAAGACACCCCCGGCGTGGTAGTTAGACAGAGACCCTACCGGTCCCTGAGGCCTGGCGGAAGGCCATCGAGGAGGAGGTGGAGCGAATGCTAAGGGATGGGATCGTCGAGGAGTCATCCAGCCCCTGGTCCAGTCCCATCGTCGTTGTACCGAAACCCAACGGAAGCATGCGCCTGTGTAACGACTTCCGGAGACTGAACCAGGTATCGGACTTCGATAGCTACCCCCTCCCCCGACTGGACGACCTGGTGGAGCGACTGGGGAGGGCCCGCTTTATATCCACCCTGGACCTCACCAAGGGGTATTGGCAAGTTGCCCTAGCGCCCGACGCCAGGCCCAAGACGGCCTTTAGTACCTCCACTGGCCACTGGCAGTACCGGGTCCTCCCCTTTGGCCTACACGGGGCACCGGCCACCTTCCAACGGCTGATGGACATCATCCTACGACCCCACCGCAGCATTACAGCGGCGTACTTAGATGATGTAGTCATCCATTCCTCCAAATGGTCGGACCACCTGTTCCATCTGGGGGAGGTCCTGAGGGGGCTCCAGCAAGCCGGACTGACAGCCAACCCCAAGAAATGTCACCTGGGATTAACCGAGGCACAGTACCTGGGGTACCGCATTGGGCGGGGGTTGCTGAAGCCACAGACGAGGAAGATCGAAGCCGTAAGGGACTACCCTCGCCCCTCATTGAAGAAACAGGTACGTGCCTTCTTGGGGTTGGCAGGGTACTATCGGAGATTCGTGCCTAACTTCTCGGCGATAGCTGCACCTCTTTCAGATCTCACCAAAAAGGGCCAGCCGGACCGGGTGAAGTGGTCAACCGAGGCGGAGAGGGCCTTCCAAGCCCTGAAACGGGCCCTCACCATCGCCTCCCAAACCTTCGAACGAGAAGAGCACCCGGTCCTCTACATCAGCCGGAAACTGGCCCCGCGGAAAAGAGGTACGCAGCGGTAGAGCGGGAAGCCTTGGCGATCAAGTGGGCCATTGAAGAATTGAGGTATTACCTGGCAGGCCGACACTTTGTCCTGGTCACAGACCACGCGCCCTGCAATGGATGGCCAAGGCCAAGGCAACGCCTGGGTCACTCGGTGGTTTTTCGCCCTGCAGGATTTCTCCTTCCAGGTCCAGCACCGGGCGGGGCCCTGCCGGGAATGCGGATGGGCTCTCACGACGGGACACGCTCTGGGCCCACCCCCCAGCGGCAGTAGGCTCGGAGGTGAGGGGGGTACTGTCGCGGCGGACCAACACCCGACGCAACAACTAGAGTTAGGTTCTCCCCTCTCCCCCGACTGCCGCCCGACCACGCACGGTGGGCAGCCTCGCGCCGGTCCCAACGCTAACCGGAAGGGCCGTCACCGTGCGGGGGGGCGCCAACCCCGCCTGCCTGCGCGGCGGATTGGCGAACCGGGAGCAAGAGGTTCACCAATCCAGCTGCAGAAGGAGGGATAAAGGACACCCTTCCGCCCACGAAAGGAGGAGATCAACTGCGGTCATAGGCAGCTAATGACCGAGGTATTTACCACTGAATCCGGCGCGCAAACACGGGCTTACCTAACCGTTCGGCGCTCTCTCTCTCTCGCTTTCTCTCCTCTCTCCCGCCACAGAGGGCTCCGCCCCGGACGAGACGGCGAGACAGACAAGGACAGTGGTGAGGCTGAGAAACCGGCACAGGGAACCGCCCTTCTCCAGCTCTTCTGGGAATCCCGACACGCCCGGAGGACGCCGCACACTAGCCCCCCCCTGCCGGGTTTCCCTCATTCCCCCACACGCACACACGCACCCAAACACACACACACACACCACCACCACGGATTGAAGGACAAATAAATCCTGGGTTTTCCCCACTTCTCTCACTACAACCTGCCTCCGCGTGTGTTTGGTGGCACGCCCGCCCCCTGGGCTGATCCCGCCACACTATCTATCTCTCTTGTCCATATTTCCCCCAAGGTGTGGGCACGGATGTGGACGACAGCGGCTGAGATGACACGCCATGCTGAGAGACGGCACGGGAAGGCTCCTTCTGGGAATCCCCCAACACGCCCCCGCGAGCGTCAATATGTCAGCCCGCCTCAGCAGTCTTACACACCCACACACACACCACCTTACTCTGCCGAAGGAAAAATAAAACCTCAGCTTTTGCTGCATGCTAACCAGTTCTCAGTGTCTCTGTGCTCTCTGGAAGAAGACCCAAACTGTCTCCCTCAGCTGAGAGGAAATTGGTTCGGGTGGTCAGGAAAAACACAGGAACTGCGAAGGCACAGGCCTGCCATGAACTGGAAGCTGCTGGAACATCAGTGTCACTGTCTGCAGTCAAGAGAGTTTCACATCGCCATGGACTGAAAGGCTGCCATCCAAGAAAGAAGCCCCTGCTCCAAAAACAACACTTTCAAGCCCGTTCAAAGTTTGCAGCTGACCATAGGAACAAAGAAAATGCCTTCTGGAGGAATGTTTTATGGTCACATGAGACAAAGATTGAGTTGTTTGTCCATATTGACCAGAGGTATGTTTGGAGGAGTAAAGAACACTGTAACAACTGTTAAGCATGGTGGTGGTAGCATTATGCTCTAGGGCGGTTTTGCTGAAAGTGGAACTGGTGCGTTGCACAAAGTGGATGGAATAATGAAGGAGGAAGACTACCTTAGATTTATTCAACATAATCTCAGATCATCAGCCAGACGGTTGAAATGTGGACACAATCGGGTGTTCCAGCAGGACAATGACCCCAAACAGACATCAAAGTTGGTTTTGGAATGGATAAAGCAGGCTAAGATTAAGCTTTTGGAATGGCCTTCTCAAAGTCCTGATCTGAACCCTATTGAAAATATGTGGACTGTGCTTAAAAGTTGAAGCCAAGAAACCAACAAATGTCAAATATCCAACCAGTATGTCCTAAAACTATAAAGTGAATTTAATTAAACAAATTAGATAAAAATATTATACTTGGTAATTTTTTTATTGAGGAAATTGACAATTTTACATATCTGTGAGTGTATGAGAATCTCTAAAAAAAAAAAAAAAGCAAATGAAAACATCTTGAATATGACCAAACATATCTTATAATTTTTATTATATCATAATAAATTGAATATAAGATTATTCAGCCTTTTTTTTTTAGATGCTTTTTCTCATTTCAAGCTTCAAATTGTCTTATTATATTGGGATACTACTTTGCTTCTTTCCAGAAATTACTATTAAAATGAAAAAAAAATATCTACCAAAACAACAAGACTATTTCAAGATTGAAAATAATTAAACAATGACTATGTTTACATGCATATGAATATTCAGATATTAATTTGAATTTGGCAATATTCTAATTAGTATTGAGTCATGTAAATGCCACAATCCAATTGCCCGATTCAGATTAAGACTCTGGTTCCCCAAATTCTGGAATGGAATATTTCTGTTTTAATCCTAAATTTGTTGCATGTAAACATCTTAGTCAGAAAATTCACTGAATGGAGATATAAAGTATCTCACAAAAGTGAATGCACCCTTCACATTTTTGTGAATATTTGATTATATCTTTAATGTGACAACACTAAAGAAATTACACTTTGCGACAATGTTAAGTAGTGAGTGTACAGCTTGCGTAACAGTGTAAATTTGCTGTCCCCTCAAAATAACTCAACACACAGCCATTAATGTCTAAACAGCTGGCAACAAAAGTGAGAACACCCCTAAGTGATAATGTCCAAATTGGGCCCAACGTGTCAATATTTTGTGTGACCACCATTATTTTTCAGCACTGCCTTAAACCTGTTGCACATGGAGTTCGCCAGAGCTTCACAGGTTGCTACTGGAGTCCTCTTCCACTCCTCCATGATGACATCACAGAAGTGGTGGATGTTAGAGATTTTGTTCTCCTCCACCTTCCATTTGTGGATGCCCCACAGACGCTCAATAAGGTTTAGTCCATCACCATCACCCTCAGCTTCTTTAGCAACGCAGTGGTCGTCTTGGAGGTGTGTTTGGGGTCATTATCATGCTAGAATACTGCCCTGCGGCCCAGCCTCTGAAGGGAGGGGATCATGCTCTGCTTCAATATGTCACAGTACATGTTGGCATTCATGTTTCCTTCAATGAACTGTAGCTCCCCAGTGCCGGCAGCACTCATGCAGTCCCAGACAATGACACTCCCATCACCATGCTTGACTGTAGAAAAGACACACTTGTCTTTGTACTCCTCACCTGGTTGCCGCCACACACGCTTGACACCACATGAACCAAATAAGTTTATTTTGGTCTCATCAGAACACAGGACATGGTTCCAGTAATCCATGTCCTTTGTCTGCTTGTCTTTTGCAAACTGTTTGCAGGCTTTCTTGGGCATCATCTTTAGAAGAGGCTTTCTTCTGGGACAACAGCCATGCAGACCAATTTGATGCATGGTCTGATCACTGACAGGCTGACCCTCCACCCCTTCAATCTCTGCAGCAATGCTGGCAGCACTCATGCGTCTATTTCCCAAACAAAACCTCTGGATATGATGCTGAGCACGTGCACTCAACTTCTTTGGTCGACCATGGCGTAACTGACCATATAGCCTAGGCCATCTTTATGTAGAGCAACAATTCTTTTTTTTCAGATCGTCAGAGTGTTCTTTGCGATGAGGTGCCATGTTGAACTTCCAGTGATCAACATATGTATATATATATAATTTAGTTTATTTTAGTTTCACTAAAAGATGCCCCACCTACCTCTACATTTTTAACCAAATCTACTTATGCTATCATTATGAAATCATTACTGCCAAAGTTTAAAGCATTATAAATTTTCAATGGGAAAAGGTCTCACTTTGATTATCAGCATCATCCACATCAGTCTGTCTCATCACCTGAGATCAGTCACTCACAACATTTAAACATGAGCCTCATCGTCTCATTGAACAACTGATCTGTGTTCGCTCTTACATCGGTGGTGAAATAATTGCTGATTAATTCAATCAGTTCCATTCTGTTGAATAAATTTCTTGATATCAATGTCCACATCCACAGCAGCCCTAATAAAATTATTTCCATGTTTTTTTTTGTTGTTGTTTTTGTTCTTATTATAAACAATTTTGTATAATTTTGTCTGTTTTTCAGAATTTAGTCACTGACTTCCATCCATCCATCCATTATCTGTCCTGCTTATCCTACACAAGGGGAGCCTGGAGCCTATCCCAGAGGACTCATGGCACAAGGTGGGGTATACCCTGAATGGGGTGTCAACCCATTGCAGGACACAACTGCACACACACTCAGACACCCATTCACACAATTTAGATATGCCAATCAGCCTACAATGCATGTCTTTGGACTGGGGGAGGAAACCGGAGTACCTGGAGGAAACGCCGAGACACAGGGAGAACATGCAAGCGCCGCACAGTGTGAAGGAGGGAAAGTGGGAATCAATCCTCCAACCTTGGTGGTGCAAGTCAAACGTGCTAATCACTAAGCCCCTGTGCACCACCTTACCCTCCACCCTTCATTATGACATGTGACATGTTTCCCAAGACCACCACATATAATACAATTGTAATATTGTACTATGATAACATCAGTTTCAATATTTGACCCCTAATATAAAGCATTATGTCTTAGAGCCACACATATACTTTATGCATGTAGCATGGCAAGTACTACTTCTTTTCATAATAGTCACAGATGCATGTAAAGCTTAAAGAGTAAAGAATGAATTGACTATTAGTTTGACAAAAGCATGCACATCTCTACAAATCCCTTGTGTTTGCTTCACAGGATTTTTAAAGAAAATATCATAAAGAATAGTTGCTGACAACATTTTAAATTAAAACAAACACAAATGGCTGTGCATGCTAATGTTTTTAGAACATGGATTGACTCAATGTCTTAGTGTACCATTTTGGTATCTCCTCTCATTTAGGCCATGGTTTTTGATGCCAGCCTCAAAGCAAAATGCCATTTAGTTAGCATAAATGGCTCCTTTTTTTTCTTTTCTCAGACAATTAAGGCTGTAACTAGAATATTATTTACTGGATTGGAAGTCTTAAAATTAATGTTGCAAAACTTTTCAGCTTTAATGAATGGCTGTGCTGAAGCAACTGCAAAAGAGCACGTCCACATCCTGTTATATCTCAGCACAAATGACACATGAAAGCCCAAAGATGATACTTCTTTCACACTGAACAACACAGTCGTTATGCCAGAATTAAGGGATTCAGAGTGTATTTGCATGTTCTTTTGGAGTGTGGAAACGTCTCCACTACCTAAGCTCTTAGAGCGCTTTTAATTTATTGATTTCATTGTTCTTTTCTCTGCTGCAGCAATCCTTGTATTTGCATTAGACAAAGCCTGGTCTGATTTAGCAAAAAGCAAAACTCTGTAGGAGAGTACATTTGGTTCTGAGGGCAATGTGTTCCAGCGTTGTAAAAACCAACTGGGAGAGTGAATTTTAGTTTTATTACCCTTATTTTCTAAAGAGTTGATAAGTTTTATGACCCTTATTTTATCAACCTGCTGCTGGATGAAAATGTTTTATTATTACTCATTTATATGCCTTTGTTAGAAAGCAAAAGTAATATTAATATTTTTATTTTAACCACAAAATGCACATCAAGTGAGCATGTACACATGATTACTCAGCCACTATCTAAGCCATTTTGTTATTTATTCAGTTTTAGTTTGTAATGGCTGTCACGTCTCCATTTGTCGCAAGCTTGCTGGGATTCTGATGATTGCTTAGGTAAGGCCCCATGGCATCAACTGAAAGTCTGTTATCTGCATGCTACATTCAGTGCAATTGACAGGGATGCAATCAGAGACATGCTCAAGATGATTGCTTCTGCTTTTTACAAATATATACTTTTTTTAAGAGGGGGAAACGGGTAGAATTTATATTCATGGGAGTGTATAAACATTAAGTAAAGACAAGCTGGACATGCTGGTTCAGACCAGTATATACAGCACATATAAGCAGCCTACTGTCCAAATGTGCAGAGTCTGACCTAGCATCAGCAAGAACAACATTTATAAATCTTATTCGACAATATCGCAATGCCATGGTGCAATTATCCTTGTTATTTGCTTGCAGTTACTGGAGCTATGCTTTTAGTCCTGGCAGTTGATAATTATGAGTTATTATCCAGGCATCAGTATCTTGAGAGTTGCCTAGATGTATTTCAGCAGCAGTCTGGCTTGGATTCTCCCTTTTCAGAGCTGATGCTTTGTTAAAAGTGTTGTTGAGATTGAGTGCCCAAATGCAAACATTTGAACATCCTTAGAAATTGCACTTCCTCATGCATTTATTTTGCCAGAACAGACTTTAGCCTAATTGCCTCTTTCTTTTATAGCTAAGCCTTTAAAGGAAAATTTTACTCTGAAACATTCTTGTCATGTGCTTAGTGATTCTGGTGTTTTGGAGATGAAGCAAGAGCTAAATCCCACTGGCACCACCATTTTCAGGTATTCAAACGGCATTGAAATGTAGCAAACCATTCACCAAAGAGAAAATAGACCAACATGTTGATTAAAGAAGTTTAAACTAAAAAAGTCATTGCAAGTTAATTATAAAGATTAATGTGCAGGTTGTTTATGGTGATTTTTGTAGGGTTTATGTCATTAATTTGGTGGGTTTATGTGACTAATTTAGTGGGTTATGTCATTAATTTGGAGGGTATGTCCCAGCTCCAATTAAGCACTGTCCCTCAATACTCATTTATTTTTCTATTTTTAAATATAATGATCAGAAACAGATTCCACTGTCCTCAGTTCCATAGCAATACATAACAGAGCAGTATGGGTCAGTATGCAATAAACAATTTTATGCTTAGAAATCTTTATTATTCAATAAAAATGTATTGAATTTTAATGAAGATAAGCCCTTAAGCCCCACAACGCAAACAACCATGCACTAAATAAAGTTAATAAACTTAATAAAGTATGCTCATGATTAAATGTGTGCTGTTATCTATTTCTCTATAATATCGCAATGTTCTGGACAACCTTTATAACTAAAATAACTTTGTAAATGATGTAAATTATAAAGCAACTGTCAAATTTTTATTATAATTTCTACCACAGAGCTGTTAAATTTTTCAATCATGGCAATGGTTAAAATGAACAATATGACTTGATGGGTTAGTTTAGCCCAAAATGTGTTCTGTCCTACCTTTACACAGCTGTTGTGCTAAAAATAACCCAATTAGGGTTGCTTTTAATCAGTGTTGGGTAAATTACTCAAAAAACGTAACCCAATACAGATTACTAATTACTTCTTGTAAAATTGTAATCTGATTATATTACTGTTTACTGCATGTAAAAAGTAATCAGATTACTAATTACTTTATTTTCACGTTACTTTCAAAATTTATCAAACCTACAAAAATGTATGTATGACATGGATTTATAATAAAACATGCCTCAGGTGTTGTCACTGTCTGTAGAAGTACAAGAATGATGATAAATATGAAACTTTTCTAACGAGGCTAGTTTGGTATCACTAGCCAAGGGGAGACACAGCTAATCTATCACTCGCTGCATTTACATAGACCACAATAATCCACTCTTAACCCGATTAAGACCATACTTTGATTAAGAAACTACCATGTAAACAGCAATTTTTTACCTTAATTTAATTAAGGTCATACTCGAATTAAGCTCTAATCGAATTAAGACAGGTGGAGTACTCCTGTTTTAGTCGCATTATGGACATGTATTACAGACATGTAAACATCACATTATGAACGTCGTGTGAGAGTTTTCACCACATTTTGCAACAGGACACGATCACACACGGCAGTTTTACATTTTACGGTGAACAAGAGAGTTCGGCTGCATCTCAAACAGCATACTTGCTGTAATGTTGTATGTAACTTTAGAGACAGTCCCTTAATTTCTGCATATCTGTGAATATTGAACATCCAACGTCAAGCCAACTTTAAGACATGAGTGTTTTCAGATATTTTCCTGTAAACCCTGTCTGATTGATTTTGCCTCCGTTCACTGAAGATATAAAATTACAGGCGGTCTTTTTTTGTTTTTTACTGACGTTCAGTTACGCAGTGACAAACTGCTCCAAGTGGAGAATTATTGGGGCTAAAGAAAAATCTTTGGGGTAAAACGTGATTTATTTAAAAAATGCTAATATTGTTTTCTTAACAAAAAATTTGGAACACAAGTAACATCAGTGACTGTAATTACAAATTACATAAATTTAAAATGTAATGTGTTATGTTGTTGTATTATCTGAAAAAGTAATCAGATTACAGTAATGCGTTACACCCAACTCTGTTCCTTTTCAAAGGGAACTTCGATATTGCATTTAGCATTACAGTATGGGAAGCGCCTTGCGTGTGACCGGTATCTGAAGCTTGTGTAAAATCATGCTTCTACTTATAGGCCTGCCATGATCAGGTGACATGGCAAGTAAGCACATCGCATGATATATACATATATATATATATATGGCACTTGTGAACCGTGCCGTCGGTCATATTATCTTCAGCAAGACTGCATGTCTGCTGTTTGTGTGACAAAAAACGCTTCATTTCTACTCTATATTTTATCAAAATCAAAATTATATAAAAAAAAAAATTATATATATATATATATATATATATATATATATATATATATATATATATATATATATATATATATATATCACCTGATATATATATCACCTGATATATATATCACCTGATATATATATCACCTGATCATGGCAGGCCTATAAGTAGAGGCATGATTTTACCAGACTTCAGATACCAGTAATGCACGCAAGGTGCTTCCCATACTGTTATGCTAAATGCAACGTCTTGCTCCCTTCTCAGGGAACAGGGTTACTTGCATAACCCCAACATATTTATCCAAGTGTTTTTTTGTATGTTTGTTTGGTTGTTTTTTTTTTTATTATTGTAGACATTTCTTTCCATGTCTTAATTAACTCGCACCAAAAATGACATACGAGTGTTTTTTCCAGCTGAGTGAACTTTACAAGAGTGCTTTTATGCCATTCTTGGTGAGGTAATTGCTCAGTAAAGATTGTGAAGGATTAGTTCTCTCATTGTTCTTAACAACAGTTAATCTATGCTTTGTCTTTCATCTTCGTGAACTGACTCTAACACCAGCTGCAGATGGTGCTTCCTTTGTACATTTCAGTAATGCTCAAGATCATAAAACACAGAACGAATTGGCAAGCTAGTCAATAGACTGCTTTATTGTGGTGCTGAGTACTGGTCCATTGTGCATTGTGTAAAAATCTCAGGGGTGTATTTCAAGTGGAAACAGAGGAAAAAGAGGAATTACATGAGGAGTTGGCTCAATGGCTTAATGGACACTAGTATTAATTAACTGGACAAGTGTGTTCTCTCTCTCTTTCTCTCTCTCTCTTGCTCTGTCTGTCTCTCTTTAACCATGCTGACCTGGTCCATGATCCAGAGATGAAACTGATAAAGCTTTCTAATTGAAATTGAAAGCTGCCATATTGGAGGCTAACAAAGATTACATTATTGTCTTATTGAAAACAGTATTTTTTTTATGGAAAAATAAGTGCCCTTCCTGTTTTTCTGGCAAAATTAACAGATTTATCACAAGTGTTGACATTTTATGCAAGACAATATTTAAGATTGCAGTATGCAGCAGCTATGAAGATGATTATTCAGTTCCTGTTTTATCTTATTGTGTACAGCCACACGTGCTGCTGAGATTTGTTCCAAAATTTCAGACAATGTTCATATTACTGTTATGTATTTAGTTCATGTTCTTTTATATTGCCCTAGTGTTTATGTGTTGTTCCTATTTATTTGTTTGTTGAATTAATGATTACAATTTCCTACAGTCCCTTGTTGAACTTGCATTGTTTTAGAAGCCCGTTATATTAAATAAACTTGTTTTTTGTAAACCACCAAAGTGTGCATAAATATTTAATTTTAGTCCCAAACTACACCCATTACAACAAAAGCCATACCCACAACCATACCTGAGATACACTGCCCACATTGAACATTAAGCACATCTTTATTAATGTGTGCTCAACACCACCCTGGATTCTAATACTCAGACCCATCCAATAGTATTTTCAAAGTCTTGCCATCGAGCTAGTGAATGTAATTCTAAACATTAAGAGCTTTTTTCTTTTAATATTAGTTCTGTATGATTATTTAGCTGGTTTTGTCTCC
Organism: Ameiurus melas; assembly: GCA_012411365.1. Taxonomy (NCBI): domain Eukaryota; kingdom Metazoa; phylum Chordata; class Actinopteri; order Siluriformes; family Ictaluridae; genus Ameiurus; species Ameiurus melas. The sequence continues at coordinate 17,091,132 of CM022754.1, read as the reverse complement.
ATGCCTCAATGGCATGTTTCATGTTAGGATTCGCATTTTTACTTATGTCACCTACTGTACACAAAATAATTTTCACTATTCTTTCTATAAAATAATCCTAATATTCAACAATATACAATGCTGAAATTGACAATCCAAAGTTTTGCATGATTCATATTTTGAGCCAAATTGAAATGTAAATTAAAAAAAAAAAACCATTGCAATGCATTTGATGAAAAGTATCTCCCTTTCCCCTTCTGACTGCCAGGTATTGTGGCAGAGCCTCTTATTTCATTTTGAATAATTTAGCAGGCTGTCTGCTCTTTTTTTTTCCCTTACACAAGCCGTAAGAAGAGACCCGCATGCAGCGGTCCACTTTGCTGAAATCTTAAGCCAACGTGAAGATTCAACCCCATCACCTTTGTAAAAGTTAATGACTTTGTAAGCAGAGTGGATTTACATGGGAGACGTCTGCTAACCAGCATCAAGATTCTGATGCATGCCAGAAGAAGATGGCTGGCAGCAGAAGTAATCTCCAAAAAGAGCAACAGCTGGTAAAATGTCAAGTGGGAACAGTAGGATATCAGCAGTATATGTTCAGTCCTTGCTTTATTTTGTGCACCACAAATGTCCTAGTTTCCATACATTTTGGTAGAAACTACAAAACTACCAGAAACTACAAGTTGAAGTGTGTTTTGGCTGAACAAAACTAGGTGTTTATAACCTTCCTCGAGCTGTTTGGTGTAAGGTCATGTGTAATAGACGCAGAGGCCATGTCAGCTGGAGATGCACCGGACAGCATGTCAATAAGAGCAGCTGGTCTATAGCCTTCCCATAACAGCTACAAGGTCAGCCATGACCCCAGTTTCCAACATTAACCTATCCCTGCGTCTTTCCAATTCATTTTACAATATGATACAATACACAACACTAATATATATATATATATACATATATATATATACATATATATATATATATATATATATATATATATATATATATATATATATATGTGTATATATATATGTATATATATATATATATATATATATATATATATATATATATATATATATATATATATATATATATATATATATATATATATATATATATATATAGGGATAATAGCCATAATTTATAGCCATAATTTATATTTTAATTACATACTGCTTTGTTTGTGTGAAGCAATGCTTCTGAGGCTGTAAAAGGTCAATTTTTACTACCTCTACATTTATCATTATAGTGTGCTTCAGTTACATTTCTATGTAGACAAGATGAAGATGGCATACTCTTAAAAAAAATGTCATTTCTAATTAAAAACCAGCTACTGCCACTAAAGCAATAAAGATGTGAAACTATCATTTTTATGACACTCACGATTTTGATATAGTGTCATTTCCACCTTCCATGTTTTTATGCGAAATAAAACCATACTGTATTGCTACTTCTAATGTTACAATTATTGTAACAAAGAGCACGGGACATACTAGGGATGCTTTAGCTGTGTTTAAAGAAATACTTCAGTGAACAGGATAAGACTATTTACAAGAAGGATGTGAACAAAAACAAGAGCAAAACACTAGAAAGCTTATACTTTAGACTATAGTGTCAGATAAGGAGAAAGGAGAATATAATACAACTTATATGACAGAAATCCTGAGAATGGGCTATTCAAAGAAAAGGAGTATTTCAAAATTCCTTAAATAGCTACAATGAGAGAAAGAAGTATTTGATCCCCTGCTGATTTTGTACATTTGCCCACTGACAAAGAAATGATCAGTCAATAATTTTAATGGTAGGTTTATTTGAACAGTGAGAGACAGAATAACAACAAAAAGTCCAGAAAAACACATGTCAAAATGTTATAAATTGATTTGCATTTTAATGAGGGAAATAAGTATTTGACCCCTCTGCAAAACATGACTTAGTACTTGGTGGCAAAACCCTTGTTGGCACTCACAGAGGTCAGACGTTTCTTGTAGTTGGTCACCAGGTTTGCACACATATTAGGAGGGATTTTGTCCCACTCCTCTTTGCAGATCTTCTCCAAGCCAGTAATGTTTCAAGGCTGATGTTTGGCAACTCGAACCTTAAGCTCACTCCACAGATTTTTCTGCCCACTGTTCTTCCTTCCAGGTCCTGCACATTCTTTGTTTTTTCAGCTTCTTCTGCATGTTTGACCATTTGACTTTCCAACAGTGGCTATATAGTGTTGAAATCCATCTTTTCATACTGAAGACAACTGAGGGACTCATACACAACTAATACAAAAGTATAATTATTATAATAACACTATTATAATATATTGGTTCTTAATGTGGTGTTACCTTCTTAAGAGTCAATGGTCTACAGTTTGTTCTGGTAGTGTCCTAATACAGGAAAGCATTTATTTTATTATTTCTTATATAATTTCTTTTATCATATTTAATTGGCCAGGGATGACTTTCTTTCAAAGTTAAAAGGACACCAGTATAACGTTTCATTTTTGGCATCCACACCAGATTATTTGTTGTTAACAACTGTCTTAAGGCACGTATTTTGGGGTTTTATGGAACCAAGCACAACCGATGGTTGTAATCAAACTATACAGAACGATATGGAGACACAGCTGGGCTAGTTTTGTTCGAGCCAAGACTGTTTCATCTCCTGCTTCATTTGGGCTGATATATTTCAAACACATTCATAACAGCAGTGATTGAGAATGCCCCCCTTATGTCTTTGAAAGAGAAACTAAAAGTATGTACTAAAAGTACAACTGGCACAAAAGGACATAAGTTAGAACCACGAGTACATTGATTTTTAATTTTTAATTTAATTTTTTTTTTTTAAACAAAGAGTTTTTCTGTTTGCTGTCTTCGATACTTGGCATGAACCTAATAGTGAATTATTATACATTATTATACCTTGCTCCAGAAAGCATGTTGTATCACACTGTTCAAAGTTTGTTTACATATCAGAAGCTGGTGTATGTATGAGCACATATGTACATGAAAATGCATATAATCAATTATATTATAGCCAAAATTCTGAATGTTTGTGGCCAGAAAAGTCTTACTGCTATGAGCACTTTTGGATTCCTAGCCACAGACAGTAATCAATTTAACATAAATTTAATATACCATATTTTCTTGTAGGCATTGTAGTTTTCTTTTCTTTGGCACAAAATTAACTCTGTGCTTATATTATATGTCGGGCTTATATGACAACATTGAAATGCATCATAGATCCTTCTTTTAGCATACTTACACAGAGGGTATTCAATTCAGTGTATTCACTGAGCAGTGAGCGATACATTGAGCAGGCAAGGGAGTTTAATTTCCTGATGACAACCCACTAAGGAATAAGGTTAAAAAGAGGCATAGAAAATGAGTATGACCTTAATGTTATTGGATTAAAAAACAGGAAAGTTGTGATTTTTCATTTCAATATGACTTTGGTTGTAAGCCAATTATAAGTTTGACATTATAAAACCATGCAATGAAGCTATACCCTGGCAAGCCTGTTAATTTGCAAGGGAAGTTACAGTATCCTATTGAGCTCAGATATTATACAAAACATGACAAGCCACTCAGGCATGTAGGTTCTCACTGCTGCAGGGTGGCATACATTCTTCTCCATCTACAGATCCTACAACAGGACTCCTAAAAGTTTTCTTCCTTTATATAAAATAAGAAATCTTGTGGACTGATTTCCCATAATTACAATTGATATTATTCTGCAGCTTTGAGCATCAAACAATACATGCTGTATAAGCATGTCTGCATTTACTAATGCCTCAGAGCTAAATCCAGCTAAAACCTGTACACCCACTGTTATCACCTTTTACCTGCTGGGATCTGTCAAAAGCATTTAGACTGTTTGTTATATAATAATAATAATAATAATAATAATAATAATAATAATAATAATAATAATAATAATAATAATAATAATAATAATGATGATGATGATGATGACTATAGTAATAATACTAATATTAATAATAATAATAATAATAATAATAATAATAATAATAATAATAATAATAATAATAATAATAATAATAATAATTATAATAATAATAATAATAATAATAATAATAATAATAATAATAATAATAATAATAATAATAATCCATTTTCAACTGCTTACTCATTTTCAGGGTCACGGGGAACCTGAAGCCTATCCCAGGGAGCATCGGGCACAACATCGGGGTGCACCCTGGACAGGATACCAGTCCATCACATGGCACAATCACATACACACTCACACAACCATTACAGTAATAATAATAATAATTCCTTACATTTATATAGCACTTTTCTTGACACTCAAAGCGCTTTACATAGTATGGGGGGAATGCCCTCAACCACCACCAGTGTGGCATCCACCTGGATGATGCGACTGCAGCCACAGAATGTCCACCACACACCAGCTACTGTTATATGGCTCCCTGTTCAGAAAGAAGTATACATAGTATTATGTAATACAACTATATTATTCAGAATAGTGTATGAATTGTTCCATACAGATACAAATACAGATATGAATAAAAGCCACCTTTTTGTGTGCAAGTAAGTTTTAGATGTGATCTGGTGGAGTGCATCAGGCATCAGTCAGTAGTCAGTGAAGTAGTTTGTTTATATTTTGAGGAACAGAAACAAAAAAAATAAATGAAAAAAAAAAATTCACTGAATGTGTTAGAAAATATCATGTGCAGATCCAAATAAAGAAAATAGCTATGCTAGCATGATTAAAAAGGCAAACAAAGCGAAACAAGATACAGCCATGTGCACATCTCTACTTGAGACCAATTATGAGCTTGAGTGGTGTAGTTGAGGTTAAGGAATTTACAGAATTTACAGAACATGCGGATAGTGCTTGTATTCTTACATCTGGGTTTTACCAGTGTTTACCAATCTTTCCAATGGTCAAAACAAACAAAAAACAAAACCCTGCAGCTTAGGCCACACCAATTTGGTTTTAATTCATAATACAGATTTGCATATTTTGATGCACCACTAAACAGATACAGATAGTCTTATTGTGTTACAGTCCTAATACACAGAGATTCCCCTCATGTTAAAACAACTTGGAAATGGAGTGCAGTATGTTTTTTTTTCCATCACTTGCGTTTCCCCCCCTGAAATACATGACAGAGTACCCCACAATGTCCTTTTTGCTGAACCAGAAGCTGTTTAAAAGCTTGAACCTGCATCTGTACATTAGCAGGTGCTGGTGCATATTAAGAGAATGCAAAACCTTGCAAACAGAGACCGCGTCAGCATATAATAGTGTTGAAAACAATGTTTAAAATGACCTCAACTATCCAAATATTTTTCCCAACATAACAGGAGCATCGATGGTGCGTGTAATTCAGAGTGCATCCAAGCCCGGTCTAACTTTGTGTTGAGCAGAATTACTGTAGTTGGCTAGGTGCAAGCTGGCTGGCATATTTTCATGTTCATGTTCATTCTTACTTTTGTGGGGTGTCAGTTTTCATTCTCCTGTTTTCTGGTGTTTGCAATCAAACTGCTGCAGCAAAACACTTGTCTTGAAGTATCATGTCATAACAACTTGATTAAATAAACATAATAGACATAGTGTAATCATTAACAATAATGCTTTAAAACAGCACTTAAATGCAATAAGCATAACAGGTTTAAGACAGTAACCAAACTGCAAATTACGCCCCCTTATTTACAAGAATCCTTGTAAATCGATACAAAGTTATTCTTATCACCTTTATCATATGATGAAACGGCTCTATCTGAATGGGAGTGGTCTATTCCAGGATGACAATGTTCCCAGAGACAGGTTTAAATAAGAAAACTTTGTACATCCTTTGTTATGACCTTCAGATTCAACAGATCTCAACCCAACTGAACAATTATTGGAGATTTTAGCAACAACATATAAGACAACCTTCTCCAAAATCTTCATCAACATATGAATATGTTTTGGAAGAATTGTGTTCATACATCCAGTACCATTCCAAAAGCTTGCAAATTCTACACGGTGTATTGAAGCACATTACAAAGACCATTTATGTTGTGTTTTTCCCTTTAATTTTCCATTCTTATGGCGTTATCTAGTTTCGCAAACATGGTCTATAGCTACAAGTTGCCAGTCATTATCCACTGCCAAACAGTACATTTTATATTGGATCAAACTGAGCTCATACATACCGCTAAATCATTTCATATGGACATAATGAAATATATAGGTCACCTATTGTCACCCCCATTAAAACTTAATAGTCCTCAATAGTCTGACACGAACAGCAATACTTTTATAGTCCCCTCTGCCCCCCTCACCCTGCTAGAATTAGAATGAAAATTATATGGAAATAAATCACATTTGGTACTTGATTAGAACAAAGTGGGAGATGTTTTACCTCGACTCAATTACTCATTATGCTCAGCTATTGACCTTTCTTCCTACAGGAAGTGCTGCCGTCATGTCTGCAAGGATTATAATCGACAAGATGCCTCTTCTGAAAAGAAGAAAAGAAATTACCACATTTCCTGAGAATTTCCTGAAAACAATTTCATTAGCTGTCTCAATGTTTTCAGCATGGAAAGGGACATTAGAAGAATATAGCACCATATAGAACAGTCAAATGTTCTAAAGGTTTCATACATATTTTGGATATGCTGATTAAATCATTTCTTTGATCCAAAGGTCAGGTGTAAATGTATTTTGAAATCATCAATGAGTCAGGGGAAATATAGCAACAAGATATTAACTGTCCGCTCTATATGATCCATGAGCTAAAGTTCAGCACAATTGTTACTCGTGTGACGAATCCAATCTCAGGTGGCCATGTGGCTATTTCTCTGTGACACAGATGTTTTATACTACTTCAATATCTGAAACAGAATGTGTCCCATAATCTAATAATGCAGGTGATTTGCTTTGTATTACTGGACAATTCTGTATACAATACATCATCTGTCAACATAATGAAAACATGACAAGTTCCCATTGCATACATGCTGCTCTGCCCTTCACTTGCCCTCAATAATTCTGCTTGAACCACGCCATGGAGAAGAATGATAAACACATGCATCAACTTCAAATGATTTAGTATTCTGAAGGAGACACTTACTCCTACCTAAAGAGGAACCTATTGTATGTGTACTAATACCTAGTGTTATGGAAGCACAAGAGGCTCTGCTGCTTTACAAATTTCCAGTAACAATAATAAGTAACAATAATAAGCTATTCAACCACTGAACCATCTGAGCTCAGCTGAAAAACTTTAAGCCCAATATGAGTGGAAGATTTCAAGCCCACTATTCCAAAGGTCTACGGGCAATCTAGCATCTTGAAAGGGTCAAACTTGTAAACGTAACCTTAGATAATTACATGGCTGAAGTGAAATCTGTGATTTTGGGTTAACTAGAAAAGTTTTATTAGGAATGCTAGTGCAGGATTGACTTTGACATTTTTTTCCAGAGCGTGCACACACACACACACACACACACAGACACACATACACACACATATATATATGAAACAATTTAGTATGCAATATACATAATAACAGTAGAAATCAGTATGAGGGCAAATACTTATTCAGACAAAATGTGACAGCAACGCAATGCATAACACTACTGAGCACTGGTGAGCTACTAGCATTTTCAGTCACTTAGTCTCTAGTATTTGTACAGAATGATGCAAAACAAATAATAATCATCATACTGTGAGCAGTATATTTATGTGGGTTGAAAGGCTTTGTTGATGAGAGAGATCAGAGGAGAATGGACAGACTAGTTTGAGCTGACATGAAGGCTACAATAACTCAAATAATCCCTCTTTCAAACAGGGTGAGCAGAAAAGCATCTCAGGACACACAAAACATCAAACGTTGAGGTGGATGGGCCACAACAGCAGATCGCATCAGATTCTAGTCCTGTCAGTCAAATACTATAATTTGAAGCATTAGTGGGCACATGCTCAAATGAACTGGAGTTGAAAATGAAATGTCACCTGCTGTGTCATAAAGCTAGTAGGGTCAGAGTTTTCCATCAATAACATTATCCATGGACTCAATTTGCCTTGTAGTAATAGTGTAGGCTGGTGGTGATTGTGTAATGGTGTGGGGAATGTTTTCTTGCCCCCCTTAATTCCACTCAAGCATTGTTGGTATTCCACAGCCTATCGGTGTATTGATGCAGATGACAATTTGGCCACAACTTTCTCATAATGGCTACTTACAGCATGCCACAAAGCAAGTTATCTCAAACTAGGTTGATGAAAATAACAATGAGTTCACTTGACTATACATGTATATAAGGAAACAAGAACAATAGCACCATGAAACAATCATAAGTAAAAATAGATGGAATGGTATAAAGTTGAAGCTGGGACGATCATTTCTAGCCCAATTTGTACATTCATGCAACATAGCACTGACAGTCATGTCAAGTGATTACACGTTTGTTGAAATGTCCCCTAGATTTTTGCGTCTACTGGGACTAATTTATTTCAACCTGCTTTGGCTGACGCATCCGTAACAAGTCATAAGCAGCAATTGAAAATGTGAGAATGAAATGCAATAGCAGGTATAATAAACATGAATGAGGTGGATTATTTCCTTGTTCACTGAATTTTCAAAAAGTAAATAAATGAAGCAAACATTATCTCTTCAGTGTAAAAATTAAACAGAGGGACAACAGAGTGCATTTGTAATAGTTGAAGAGGCCCTGTGCTATAACGCTCAATATTTGTTTTTTGTTTTTTTTATAATGATAGTAACAATGACTTCTGATAGGTAGTAAAATTTTTTAAGCCGTCCATTCATTATCATGACTGCCATCACTGATATTTCCCCTATGCTTATGAGTTACAATGCAATTCAGATTTTATTTATTTCTTTTTTTTTTACATTTTATTTATTAGTTCCATGATTCCTGGTATGTTGATAGGTACCCTTGAGTATCTTTATTATAATAACTATTTTACATATATTAACTATGCTTATGATAATGATTATGAACTCTATGAAAACATATCAAAAGACTGAATCTGCTTCCACTATGATGGGAGAACCTGCGTTGATATAACTACTTTATTCAGGTTTGTGTTTCAGTTAACACTATCATTATGTTTATAAAAAATGGAATGGAAACTGGTTTAAAATATAAATAAGTAGCTGTGGTCTTAAAGGCTAGGAAACTACAGTTTAATTGGCTAATCAAATCAGGCCAAGGAAAAGCTGGACAGGGGGATTACAGTCAGAACCCAGTCACCCTGAGTGACAGCCGAGATTTCTAGTGTGTGAAGAGGAGTAATTGGAAAAGGGCTGCAGACTTGAGGGGAGGATTTTTTTCCATGACCAAATGGCACTAAATATCTCTCCAGCATGTCCTCCTGCTAAGAGCACCATCACTTTCCTTACAAAGAAGAAAGTCAAAGTTCATTCTGCAACTTTATCATGAACATTCTCTCTGATTGAGAGAGGGGGGGAGTAAATGGTGAACACTCCATAATTATATCATTGTGCTACAATGACAATATTTCTAAAAAAAAAAAAAAAAAGAAAAGAAAAGAAAAAAATATCTATGTAGATTTGCATGAGAAACAGTAGTGTTTTGTTTACTGCAGAATGTACATGCAGTTTTTGCCTGAATAATCTTAAGCAGAGGTATTGAACAGTGGTAATGCCCCTTACTGTATATAAAAAACACAGATATTTCATTTGAAAGGGGGCTTCACCATGTTATGCACTGAAACTTGAGTGAACTCAAGTAAACACATCATGTAAACAATGTGTGATGTGAAAAAAAATTATTCATGCAAGAAATTCACATCTAAAAAATGACATGTGAAAACTAATTTAATCATGTGTAAAATCCACAAGTGAAAATAAATGCAAAAAAAGTGAAAATAAAAATACTGTCGGTTCAGAATATATTCAGACCTCTTCAGTTTTTGCACATTTGACCATAATCTAAAATAGATTATGTTTACTTTTTTGCAATTAATATACATAATATCATATAATGACAATGTGAAAACAAGTTTTCAGAATTGTTTGCAGATTAAAATAAATAAATAAATACAATACAAAACTACTGTACTTGCACTACATATGAAAACCATATGGAAATGTCATGTGTGAATCAAGGTTATGTAACTGTCCTGTAATTGTGTAAATTCCCAGAACAATTTTAAAACCTTACTAATAACTTGTGCATTGAAAATGCAGTTCATCATAAGTGGGCACTGTGTTTGTGTGTGTGCGTTTGGGGGGTGTTGCAGGCCGGGCTCACTTTCTCTGTACCCTGAATAAATATTCTTAGAAAGTTGATTTTTCAACTAAAAGTACAGTTTTTTTTTTATTCATTGTCCTTCTCCATCAGGATCTATCTTTATACTACTTTACAAACTTTCTACTCTCTAACATGGAATGTGTTGCAATGTAGGATTCTTTCAATCATGGTACAGGCTTGTGCTCTGTTCTGAATATTTTCTTTTGAAAAATCACCATAAGACATCACAGTTATACTGAAATGCACTCAAGGTTTTGAATCAAGGATTATGTTTGACAAACCACACCAAGACAGCAAAGATGAAGTGATGAGTGGTTTGAGTTGACTGTCCTCTGCAAAACCAATCTTCCATTCGTGATATGAGCTTCACAAGGTAATTGCGTCTGGGTGCCTTTTAGAAACAACACTAAAGTGGCATCACTTATCCTCTGTAGATTATCCATGTTTCTTATAGAGAGTTGAATCATATTGATCAAAAGTCACCAACCAAGGCAAAGCTAAAACAAATGCAAAAGTATGCATATAATCATGTGTGCTTTTCATGACCTCCATCATTTCAAATGCTGCTTTTCCTACTTAGCTATAAATCCTGCTGGATTGTGCATGTGTATGTAAAATCCCTGGATTGCGCCCATATGTAAAATCCCAGAGAGCATGGAAGGAATTGCTCTCTGATGTATCACATTAAAATATGATAAACAACCATGCATTTCCAGATTACACTAAATAATTCACTACCCTTCAGAGAGCAAGATGTGTGGCTTGGCAGATAATTTACTGCTTTGAAATTATTCTTTTGAACCCCAATGGCTAGATGCCTCAAGGTTAATTTGCTGGAGAAAAGATGCATTTGTTATCTGTCTTGGTGTTTCTTATTACAAATTTGTAAAAAAAAAAAATAATAATAATAATAATAATAATTATAATAATAAAAAATTACACCATACGCATAGGCTGTCAATTAATAAATGACAACACATTATTTGTGGTGTAGTGTAAGTGTTAATAATCCTTTATCATATTCAAAATGTATTTTGTGAATTGTATACATTGTGTGTACTTTGTGGTTCAGGCAATGATAAAATTGGAGTCTATGTATTCATTTACAATGCCACTATAAGTTATGAAATGGATTAGGTATGGATTGTACTTCATGTTGCATGTTATGGCTGTGAGTGCCAAAAAATACACAGAAAGTGAGACTTTTTAAGCTGTGTTCCAAATAATATTACTAAATAGTAAGTACATTAAAGCTGTACTGTCATACTGTGTTAAGCTGTTTGGGAAAATCTCAAATATACACAGTGAGGGAAATAAGTATTGAAAATGTCAAAAAAAAATAAATCAGTAAATATATTTCCAATGAGGCATTCACATGAAATTTTCAAGATATCTGGAAATATAAAAAATTCACAACACTAAAGTCCATAAATAAATTTATGTATAATAACGTGCAATGACACAGGGAAAAAGTATTGAACATGCTAAAGTAAGGCAAAGAACCAGCTGAAATAAGTATGAAAATGTAACCGCACAGGTGATCCGGCTGAGCTGTGACAACCCCTCAAAGGCTCCCCGGGCCGTCTTCTAGGTCCCCGGGGGGGGCGAGAGAGAACACCAGGCGGAGGATTCTCGACGCGCGTCCTCAGGACTGCCCTCCCCTCACCCGCTGCCTTCAGCCTGCATGAAGCGTGGGCGGTCCCACACGGGTGGGTAGTCGCTCCGGAAAGGTGCGGAGCAGGTTGACCCTTGGATTGGGGTGGGCCCGGCTCTTCGGGTGGGGCGGTTCCTTTTTTGTTTGCTTTGGCTTTTCCCTTGGGAGTGCTGTGCCGGTCTGTGCGTGTGTGCAATTGTGGGTACAACCTAGGTGGGGAACGGGTCTTTGCCAGGTAAAGGGTGACTGGCTACCCGGTCCAGCGGAGGCGCGGCCTTGGTTTTTGGTAAAACGACCTGGTAAGACAGGGCCACGGTGCCGTTTGCCTTTTGCACCAGTCTATAGTGAAATAAAGGGGTTGCCGCTCCCTTAGCCAGCTCTTAAACTTGAGTTTCTTACCGCTTACGATTGGGTGGACTGGCTTATCTCCGAACCTTGTGAGATCTCCCTACCCCAGTTTCAGAAGCGTCCACCTCCAGCAAAGGTCTGATGGGTGGGATGCTTGAGAACAGGCGCTGTAGTGAAGGCTCTTGAGCTCTCCAGGGCCTTCTGGGCTCTGGGCCCCAGACGGTCTGGGCGAAGGATCATAGGATACCGGTAAATTGCAAACCGGGAACCTGTAATTCTTTCACAGTCCTGGGTGAAGGCTGACTGCTGAACCTTCTCCTGGAGGGACCTAGGGTCCCAGGAAGGCTACCACGATGAGTACCTCCAACACCTGGGCTGGTAGTCCTCCACGGACAGTCAGGACATTTCTCTGCATGTCGCACATGAGAGACACTGGAAACCAGGGCGTTGGATAGCAAGCATGACAGGTACTCATGGCCAGTGGTACAAACCGGTTTCCCTCTCCCCTCACAACGGATGAGGTTAGCACTCGCGACCAACTTGGTAAAAGGTGGCTGGCGTAACTGTCAGACAGGGACCAGAGGTACGGGTAGCGATACTTTACGCAGCACTGGTTGGCGCAACATGCGGGCCTAGACCTCTCCTTCTCAAAAACCTGTGATGGGATGGGAGTAGCCCTGTGCAAGCCGATACTTAGCGAGTAGGGCGGAACTCTCCGTGGGGTTAGCGGAACGCGCAGCGTGGGGCCTGTGAGGAGGAGCCACCTCCCTTGAAGGCCACAGTCAGGTATTCGGGATTGGAGGGCTCCTCCGGGGGCCTCGGGAAACAAGTCGCGGGGCCGGCTGGGTGACCGGGGGGGGAGGAGGGTGTGGGAGAGCCGTCCGGAGCAGGCGGATACGGCGGGATGAGGAGAGGGGCTGTTCCTCGCCCCGGCGAGCCCGGGGAGCATTGGTTTACACTGGGCCAAATCTCGTGGGGATCAAAACACACCAAAGAAGAACAGTAACAGGCGGGGAGGCCGAAAGAGGACAGCTCAAGGCAGGAATAGAGTGAAAAGGACGGCGCGCAGCAACTTTGTATGGCAGAGCTGGAGTGCATGTGATTAGTGACAGGTGTCGGGCAGAACTCCGGGATGGAGAGCAGCTGCTGAGTAGCACGCTGCACTTGATTTGGGTCTGATCCGGCTGAGCTTACACTAACTGGGTTAGTAAACTGATGGTCTATAAAAAGGCTTTTCATTACCAAGGTGTCACACAAGAAACATCTCATAATGGGTAAAAGCAAAAAGTTGTCGTAAGACCATTGTAACCCTCGCTGTAAGACCATTGCAACCTTATTGTTGCAAAACATAGTAATGGAATTGGATACAGACATATTTCAAAACTTCTGAATCTTCCAGTAAGCACCATTGGGGCCATTATCCGCAAGTGGAAGCAACATCACTCCATCATCAGCTGGCCACTCACAGGAACTCCTCACAAGATTTCTGACCAGGGAGTCAGAAGAGTAGCCCAAGAGCCAAGGACCACTTGGAAAGAAACACTTGGAGGCAGCAGGTACCGTCATCACAGAGAAAACAATAGGAAATGCACTCCACTGCTAACGCTCACCCCACAAGAATCCATTACTAAATAAAAGGCATGTTGAAGCAAATTTATAGTTTGTTACAACTCATTTGGACAAGCCTATGGAACACTGGGAGAGTGTAGTCTGGTCAGATGAGAGCAAAATTGAACTCTTTGGCTGTCATACTACACACCATGCCTGGAGAAGAAATGGCATTGCACATCATCCTAAAAACACTATACTAACAGTGAAGTTTGGAGGTGGAACCATCATGGTGTGGGGCTGTTTTTCATTGCATGGTACTGGCAAACCATATAATTGAAGGAACAATGAATGGAGCCCTTTACCGGAAGATCCTTGAAAAGAATCTGCAGCAATCCACCAAGATGATGAAGATGAGACGAGGGTGGACCTTCCAGCAGGACAGAGATCCAAAGCATACAGCAAAGGAAACTCTCAATTGGTTTCAGAGAAAAAAAAAGGCTTTAGAATGGCCCAATCACCTGACTTGAATCCAATTGAACAAGATTTAAAGAAAATATGTTTATAAGAATGGGCCAAAATCACATCTGAATACTGTGGCTGATTAATTTCTTCATACAGGAAGTGTCTTGAAGCTGTCATTACAAACAAAATCTTCTTCACTAACTATTAAATACATTTCAGTTAGCGTGTTCAATACGTTTTTCCTGTGTCCTCCCACTTTATTACGCTTTATTATTTATGTACTTTAATGTTGTGAATTCTTTATATTTGCAGATTTCTTGAGTTAATACTTATGTCTGGTGAATTTCATGTGAAGATCCTCATTGGAAATATATTTACTGAAAAAAATGTTGACGCATTCAGTACTTATTTCCCCCACTGAAATTATAGTTTTACAGTGCTTGAAGAGAATAATATACATTATTATGCACATTAACGTGACAGTAACAGGTAGGTCCTTTCAATAGGGGCTTGTCTTTAGCTATCGCCAAGCTTGAATAGGAACGGAATACTGTAAATGTAATGGCGTTACGTAATCAGAATAAAAACTGGTAACCGTAATCCGTTATAGTTACATCAAAAAACAATGTTATCAGATTACAGGTACATTTTGTCAAAAACATTTAATACTATCAGGATTAAAAATTCATTTGAAACCACAGAAATGTATATTTTGACATAACACAATATAGACAACTGCTTGATTATAGTTCTGGTTCTCTCTTGCTGGTCGTGACTCACATGAGCAACCTCCTGGTGCAAGTTAATTTGATAAAAATTAATACATAATTATCTGAAATGCTTTTGTTAGGGTGACCATATGTCCTCTCTTTCCCAGGCATGTCCTCTTTTTTGAACCTTAAAAAAGTATCTGGCCGGGATTTCTAAATTTGAGAAAATGTCTGGGATTTGGCTTTGGTCTCATTATGACATGCTTATATTCTAATACTGCAACATGTGTGACCATTTTTGCATTGCTTTAACCCCTCTCTATAATTCCCGCCTTCTCGAGAACCAATGGGTAGATTATAAAGGGCTTGGATTACAATACTGATGACATTTTTACTAAGTAATTTGTAACTGTAAAGGAATACATTTTTAAAGTAACCCTCCCAACCCTGGTTATCAACAACTGGTTAGTCCTTATCACTGCCAGATCCAGCAGTAACCATGCACAGTCTATGCCACAGTACAACTTTGCCTATTATGTAAGATCATTAACAGCAAAAAGCTTAGAGATTGAACTAGTCATGCAGCATTAACAATCTAACTAAAATATAGGCTGTGGATGAAGGATAAAGGATTCCTCTGTTGTGAACATGTACTTCAATAAATTTTATAAGAACACCTTAAAACCACCTATAAGTGGGTGCACCTTACACAGGAATAACAAGTGATTTCCTTCCTTCGATTTCCTGAATTCCATTATGGAACACATACTAAATGCATAAGGTTTCCATTTCAAAACTCCAAGACATACACCACTACTGACCCAAAAGCACAAGAAAAGCCAGCTCAAAATCATATAAATAAGTGACAGAAGTTTGGGGATTCTGTTCTGTGGAGCAATGAAAAAAAATCTTTTCAGCACGATGGATCAGCGGTATGTCTGGAGAAAGAGGAATGAAGAAAAAACACTCCACAGTACTCAGTGATGCTCTGGGGCTGCTTTGCATCCTCTGGCACTGGAAACCTGCAGCATGTGGAAGGCAAGGTGGATTCATTTAAGTATTAGAAATTACTAGTAGAAAACTTAAGTAGCATACCTCAAATTCCACTAAGGCTTGGTTGTAGAAGACGTCCTCAAAGATTCTACAGGGCCATCACAGTCACCTGACTTGAACCCCATAGAAAATCTCTGGTGGGATTTGAAGAAATCAGTTGCAGCATGCAAACCCAGGAATAATACTGAACTGCTCATGAGGAATGTGCTAAGATTACTCAGGAATGCTGCCAAAAGCTATGCATCTCATTTGCAGCAGGTCATAACAGCAAAAGGGTGCTCTACTAAGTACTAAAGACGCTTGCCATAATGCTAATTTTGAAACTAGAGAAGTAATTTATAAGTTGCATTTGCAGTTGAATTTGGGGAAATCACTTTTAAATGGGGAAACTGTTTAAATTGCTTTTGTTTGATTTGCTCATTGCAAACAAAAACCTGATTTGCAATGGGGGTTGATTAATTTTAATTGCAACACTATATATATCTATATATATATATATATATATATATATATATATATTAAATATGGAATGAGTATACAATAATCATATATGATTGTTGTATACCTATTCCATATTAGATTTTTGTACTGCCACAATATGTACACCAGCCAAACCAAAGTCTATCTGTTTTGAACTATCTATACTTATTCAACGTATCCCCTAATGTTACTAAATCCATATTTAGACATTACCTTAAATTACATAAGGATTTTATTCATTATAAAATCAAGTGAGGTCAGCTGAAATCATCAAAAGAAGAAAAGTCCATCTCCACATAACATAAACAAAATAAAACAAAACAAAAAAAATACCTTCCTGGGTGCAAGGCCAGGAAAAACATAAAGGACAGTGGACACTCAGGACACTCTCTGTTTCAGCTGATGCCCTGCTCATTCATCCAAAAGTTAATCCAAAATCAACTAGTTTATGTTCAACTAAACCTGTGCCCACTGTAACCTGAGATTCTCTTTCTTGGCTGACAGAAGTGGAACCTGAAGTGGTCTATTGCAGTGTAGCTCATCCACATAAATGTTCAGTGTGCTTTGCATTCTGAGATGCTTTTCTGGTCATCACAGTTTTATACAGAGTATTTACTGGAGTTACAATAGCCTAACAGTCTGGTTCTTCTTGGCTGATTTCTCTCATCAACGTGGTGTTTTGGCCCACAGAACTGAAGCTCACTGGATGCTTTTTTGTCTTCGCACTATTCTCTGTAAACTCTGGAGACTGCTGTGGATGAAAATCCCAGAGAATCATCAGTTTCTCAAATACTCAAAGAAACCTTGCCATGGTCAAAGTCACTTACCACATTTCCCCATTATGATGATTGAAGCTCTTGACCTGTATCTGCATGATATTATTAACTTATATAATATTTATTTTGTATTAGACTTTCTGTCACTTTGCATAGTACCTTGCTTTAAGTTATCTTAGTTACGGCGTCAGTGTTTTCCTGCTTCCGGTTTCATCTTAGTGCACTGGTTTTCTCCATTCTTTTATCTAGCTTTCTGGTTCGGTTGTGGTATTTTCTAGTTTTGATCTCTGCCATCATGTTTCATTGATGAAAGTCAGTGCTTACATCTAGTGACCTCTGTCTTTTCCTTTCAGTACATTATATTTCATGCTATTTTTTTTATTTACTACTGCTGCAGCAGGCCCAACAGTGTTAGTCCACAAACACTGTACTATTCAGACAACAAAAATTCCTGACATGACTTAAGCTAATGTGTTTTCAATTTCAGGAAAGAAGACTTTCAATTCTATCTTTCTGATCATAAGATTAGAGCAGTCAGTGCGTGAGGAATTAGGGACTCAGCCACCTCAGCAGCTTCCTTTCCTCATATACACCTAAAGAAGAACCCTTTACCTTAGCTATAATGGCCAACGCACATGGAGGAGGGACCTCTGATGGGCCTGTGTAAGCATTCATGGCAGTTGGTTTATTGCAGATTGTAGATAATAAAGCACAAATAAGCATGTGCATAATGTTTGATGTTTCCCAGCACAATATATACAGTACTTTGCAAAAGTCTTAGGCACCCTATTTCTTTTAGTACAAAGTATGTTACAGATTTTTATTTTATGACGTCTACATTATTGAGTCAGTACAAAAAAACATTTTAGAATTCCAAACAATAGTTTTCCAGTACAAAATTAAATGTAAAAAAAAAATTGTCAGTAAAGAAAGCAGAATATTATGTAAGAGACCACTTTTAAGACAAAAATATAATTAAGGATGCTGGGTTTTGCTGCAGAAATAAGAAGCAAGTGCAAGAACTGTAGCTGGCTCTGCAAGATGCTCAGTAAAACTTACCAGCTAATTTCCTTATAAAACTGCACAAATTGCACCTGAGACTACTAATGTATTTTTTTAAACAAAATAGTTGTCACACCAAATATTGACTTCGTATCATTTATTACTATTCACTGCTCTTTATAATGTAGAAACATTTAATTTCATTATTTTGAAGGCAACCTTACCCTACAGAATTACTTTGCATGTGCATTTGAATCATAACACAACTGTTTTATCAGAGATGTCTGATTTACATTTACCTGATTTAATGTCTGATGACACATGTTCCTAAACATACATTTCATTCACATGTTCTTATACATTATTCAAAGCCATGACTAGAAATATAGAGCTATGTCTCATTCAGCTGCAATACTCCTACATCACTAAATTATGGCTGCAATATTATCTGTGTCTTCCAATTACTTGGGTTTACCTCAACTTTCCAAAGAGTATTCACCGAGACTTTCAGCTACAGACAATACATGGCACAACACTTCGACCCATATTTCTGACATCCACATATTTGAGGAATGATATTTAATTGGTGTCTTATTTCTGAAAGATCTGCAATACACAAGAGACAATTTTTTAACCATAATAGACCTTTTTTTCACTTGTAGCTATTTCTGGGTGCATAAAGCAAAACAAGATAATTTAGCAGAATTTAACAGTAGAACAATTTATGTCCTCAAATTATGGCTCTCGGTTGGTTCAGTGGCCTTAGTTTGATATTATGACTATGACTATGAAATTCAACAAAATTATATAAGAACAAATGAGTGCCTGTAACTTACATCAGAAAAAAAACTGTTAGGAAATCACTTATTGTTATTCCTGTGTAAGGTGCAGCCACTCATTTGTTCTTATATAATTTATTGAAGTAATCGGCAACACTTTATATTATCCTACACATACATTAAACATGTCTTTAAGAGAAATGTCATTCAATCCATGAAAACTGGTAATATTTCAGTATAATATATTATGTTATAATAAATATTAATAATATTATATATATATATATATATATATATATATATATATATATATATATATATATATATATATATATATTCAATATATTCATGTATTAAACATCAATGTACAGCATTAAATTAAATAAGATATAAATGTATATTAAATATTCATAAACTGTATATACTGCATATATACTGATCAGCCATACCATTAAAACCAGTGACAGGTTATGTGAATAACATTGCATATCTCATTACAATGGCACCTGTCAAGGGTTTGAATATAGTAGGCGGCAAAGGGAACATTCTGTTTTCAAAATTGTTGTTTTGGAAGGAGGAAAATGGGCAAGTGTAAGGATCTGGATGACTTTGACAAGGGCCAAATTGTGATGGCTAAATGACTGGGTCATCTCCTGGGTCTTATGGGGTGTTCCTGGTATGCAGTGGTTAGTTCCTTCCAAAAGTAGTCCAAGGAAAGACAACCAATGAACCGGCAACAGTGTCATGGGCACCCAAGTCTCACTGATGCGCTTGAGGAGGAAAAGCTAGCCCATCTGGTCCGTTCCCACGAAAGAGCAGATGGTTTTAATATTATGGCTGATTGGTGTATTTGGCATTTTGACAATTTTGACATTTACAACATAAAGTTTCAGAAAGCATTTTTTTTTCTGAAAGTCATATCTTAATTAAAGTCATAGCATTTCAAAATTTAGCTACAGTGCTGTGAAAATTTTAACCCAATCCCTATTTCTTCTTTTTGTGTCTATCCCATACTAAATAGTTTATAAAACTGCATAAAACAAAGGCAACCCGAGTAAACACACAATACAAGTATTTTTTTGTTTTTTTAATTTAAAAAATATATATTTTTATGGCTCTCACTGTGGTCCTTTGAATTCTCAAAGCCTTTGAAATAGCTTTGTAACCTTTCCCAGACCTTTCAATAACCTTCTTCCTGATCATTTCTCGAATTTCTTTCAACTTTGGCATACTGTGTTACTGTGTAAGACCTTTTAACCAACTTCATGCTGTTGAAAAAGTTCTATTTAAATGTTGATTTGATTGAACAGGGTTTTCAGTAAGCAGGCCTAGTTGTGTCTAGTCCAGCTGAACCACATTATGAATGCAGTTTCATAGATTTGGGAAATTAATAACTATTGCCTAGTTGGTATTGGATAATTGTTTTGCTTCAATAAATAACATTATCATTTAAAAACAGTATTTTGTGTATACTCAGGTTGCCTTTGTTTTATCTTATATTTTGTTTTAATTTCTGAACCAATTTGTGTGAGATATACAGAAACACAGAAGAAATACCTTTTCACATCACTGCACCTCCAGAACTGTGCATTTATATATTCAATTCAATTCCACTGACACACTGATTGTCCTAAAGTAGCTACTATTATTAATTTGAGTTGCATTTAATTCAACATGTAATAAATATAATATTTTCAATAATACAATAATATAGAGACTATCCAGGCTTTTTATTATTATTTAGAAGTATCCCAAATTGACAGTCTATATATAGCAAATGCCAACTCTACATTTGCACCCTAATATATTTAACATACAGTTGTCACATGTTAGACATTCAGTTATTTAATACATGTGCATATTGAATAGTAGTAATGAAGATAACACTTATTTGTCAACATTAACAGTCATTTACTTAGATTTTAATTTTATTATTATTTATTTTATTTATTTTAAACTAATATTCTACATTTTCTCCAGCTTCATTTTGATAACTAGGGTTTCTGTGCTGGCCAATTAATGCTTTTTAAAATTACTACAGCACAAGATATAGATGGAAATAATACCTTTTAATTCATACTTTAATTTATAAAACAAACAAACAAACATACAAATAAATTACTCTAAAAATTCCTGACTGGCACCCTGTCCAGGGTGTACTCTGTCTTGTGCTCCTGGGATAGGCTCCCGTGACCCTGAAAAGGAGTAAGCGGAAGAAGATGGATGGGTGGATGGATGGATAAAAATAAAAAGTTTTGGAAGATTAGTGTATATATATATATATATATATATATATATATATATATATATATATATATATATATATATATATATATATATATTTTTTTTTTTTTTTTTTTTTTTTTTTTTTTTTTTTGTTTTTTTTTTTTTTTTTTTTTTTTTGTTTTGTTTTTTTCTTTCAGATATACTGGAGCAGGTTGGGTTAATGGCCTTGCTCATTAAACTAGCGCCTTAACTGTTGAGCCAACACTGCAACACTGCCCTAATAATATATGTAGTATATATTATATAAGGTAAGGATTTTAGATCACTAAATAATTTTTGTTCATGTTGCCTAATAACTGGATCTTATAACAACTACAGCCAAAAACATACAAACGTACTTTGACACCGCTTGCTTAAGGAAATAAGAACCAAACTGATGTAGAAATTTTTTCTTAGCTTTCTAAACTTACTTTGGCTTTCTGTAGAGATTATGTTTAGTAAGGTGCCAGTTTAACAAAAGCAGACAGACAGCCTAAAGGTGTTTTAATTCCTAACATATAGTTAAGTGTGCATTCTTCATGCAGAAATGCCATGTTTTGATCAAGTTGTTGGTTGCATACCATAGCTAAATGGACATAACCCTTATAGATGAAATTTGGATAACTGTATATAAAACAGCTTTCAAACTATCTGCAATTCACATGCGTGGGCACTGATACTGGAGACATGGCTATGGACAAAGTAATGTTTGAATGGAACTTTAGCCAACAGAACAAAATTCTGAATTAAACAGACATTGTTTCAGCATCAGTGTAAGAGCAGAACAGTCGAGTGAGAAGCGACACTGAATCTCAAATCGAATGCAGTAACTGATATTTACCCCAGGAAATTAGACTTGAGAGACTGTTATGGATAAATTATGATCAAAATGATGGTTTTCCATTGTATTTTTTGAAGTGTCACTGCTGTTGTTTTTCAATAAAATGTTTAGTGAGACCTTAAGTTAAGTTTGGAAAAATAAATATTTAGAAGCATGTAATATGTAGTTTTCTAATTACATATTCATTAGTAAGTAATGATCAATTAATGGATAAGTATTAAAAAAAGAAAAGTTTTTAATACAGCTTCTGCAATGAATTAATAGTTAGATACCAGCTTAAAAACTTCACATTTCAAGGTTCCTCTACTAACAGCACTCCTCACCATCATAATCATCAAATATAGAGAAGGAAAACTTGAATCATTGAATCGTTTGGTGTCCAGCGGGTTTAGAATACCTGATCTATTTATCTGTTCTATTTTAAAGTTTTTGTCCGTTTGTCATATCTATCTGTTTCATTAATATAATTACTAATGTTTAGTAATATATTTAGAAATAATTTGAATTATTTATTAGTAAACTAATCAATAGTTTATTGTAAATATTTTATTAGCAATACTTTAAAGAAATTACTAAATGTATAGTATGCATAATTTTCAACTAATTGTGAAGAAGCATGGGACAATGCATAAAAATACAAGTGGAAGCTTTAGAACACCCATATCATTATATTTATAATACTATTGGTAAAGGTTATAACACATTAGAGTCATTTGCATTATTTGCTTCAGATTCAATGGCACTTATAAATATTGTTTAATTACATAATTATTCCAGTATTTGCCAGTTGTTGCATGCATTAAATGTGTCATATATACACAGCCTATTCCCCCATTGGCCCTTCTCCATCATCACTCTCTCCTCTCCACTAATAGCTGGTGTGTGGTGGGCGTTCTGGCGCACTATGGCTGCTGTCGCATCATCCAGTTGGATGCTACACACTAGTGGTGGTCTAGTGTCAAGAAAAGTGCTACATAAACTGTAACTGTAACTTATTATGATTATTATTATTTGGGACTTATTACATAATTTGATGTATCATAATACCTTATAGCTTATATATTAATACCTTTTGTGTGAATGGAGGCACTAATAAGAAGAGAGATTTTGGCAAAATTGTGCTCTGAGGATATTCTCCTTAAATGAGTTCTCTATCACAACAATCTGAGTCATTCAGCAAAGAACAGCTAGCATAAATAGATGAATGTTTTGTGCATACCAGACCAAAAACTTTGGAACTTTCCCTTGCAGCCCCTGTCAGGAAAACGGCGCTGGCAGCCATACAACCTTTGAGCACAAATATGACTAAGCCACTAAGCTGATGAAGGGTTTGTGAACACAGTATGTAAGAGAATGACTTTGAGAAACCTGCTGATTTCTCAATTACATTTCTTTCTTCAACTTTGGTCAGATAAAGTGCTCAACCACACCACTGACAATCAACAGGACAAGAGAAGTTTTTGGTAAAAGGACATGTTGTTCAACAAACACAACTAATAATGCTGCTGCCATGGATTGTCCATGCTTCAAACAGACCAAAAGAAATGGTTTAAAACCATATAATGTGCAAAATTACTGTGTTCTCTACTGTGTACTGTGAAAAAAAAAACTATTAAGACTGTACCTCTGAGAAAGATACATGAATACAAAAGCAGTTTTGTAGCTGTCATTTTTAAACATATGGATTATAAGCACACTTTTATTAATATGTTAAAATATTTTGGTTAAAGAGTTATAGAGTTTACAGTTTTAAGATTCAATACAATTAATAACATTAAGCTTGTTGTAATGAAAATTGAGTTATTGCATATTTATTATGAAATAGATCTAGAAATTTTACTTCAGTGAAAATACACAACATATTCCTAAACTCTGGACTTATATTTAAAGAAATCATAGTATGCCCTATGTTGGAAATGGACTTTATTTATTAGTGTTATATTCTTTATTATCCTTGTCCACTTTTGAAATCTGTCAATTCAGAGTGTAGCATAATGCATAATTCCTTTGTGATTTATTAAAAGATGCACTCAATATCCAGGCTTACAATTAAATGTTTATAAGAGAATTACAGCTGCATCTTGCAACCTTGAGAGCCTTGTTTCATTATTAAGGTTCTATTCATAAAACCCATATTCAGCGAATATTCATTCTCTTTGCCGTTTGTGAGAAAACACACCAAAAAAAAGTTTTATCTGTTTTCTGCAGTTTTTTTTTCCCCCCAGAAATGTCAGTCTGTTCTCTTGCTTTCTTTTATCTTTTTCTTCCTCTGGAAAATGTATTTTTCAAGGTGAATGTATGTGGTGAAAATGTGGTAGTATATAAGATTTTTAATCAAGAAAAGTACACATATGTTACAATTCTCATTGGTGCTCTCTTCAACAGTTACGCATAGTTCAAGGATTTAATGACTGCCTATAAATGAGACTTCACGCTCTTACATAAGGAATGGTGAATGCTTATGTTTCATCCTGATCCTTAGGTTTTATGAGTGAATGACACAAGTTAATATTAATGTCAGAAAAATTTTACTTTTTTTTTTTCACTTGTGGTTTTGCAATGGTGCAATGAATCACCCAGCTCTTTCACTCTGCAGACTCCATCACAACCTTAAAGAAATGCCTAACGACTAGGCTCTTTTCTTATTTGAAATCACCAGAACATTGATGCAAATATAACATGAGCTTACATTTTAGATGTAAACCAGTATTCTCTGTTGTTACTCATATTATTTGTTTATTCTTAATATTGTGTATCCTTATCAGTGTTGAGGAGTAGCTAAGATGAAAACAAGACTATTTCACATACATGTTGATGTTTATCCACAGCAATGGACACACGTTTATAATCTACCGCAAAAAAATTGAATACTGTTGACATCCAACACTTTAAGCACCGATTTAAGGACACACATAAAGGCAAGTAGCTAATTTTCTGTTTTTGTTATTGCTGTTGATTAGCTAGGTTAAGTTAAGAGTATGGTCAGGGGTGATAGGATTAGGTGTTTTCTGTTAAATTAATTTGATAAAGCAGTGAATATCAAAATATCTGTCATGAAATCAGTAAGGGAACTCTGAACTACTGCTCCCAACAGCCACTGCTTCATTGCCACATGACCACCTGCACCTGATTCACGTTCCTGGTAATTAGCATTCCTGTCCCCTTAGCAGAAAAACACCCCCAAAGCATAATGTTTCCACCTCCATGTTTGACGGTGGGGATGGTGTTCGTGGGGTCGATTTTGGTCTCATCTGACCACCAGAGGACAACTGGGTGAAAGTGTTGTGGTCAGATGAGACCAAAATGGAGCTCTTTGGCATCAACTCAACTCACCGTGTTTGGAGGAGAAGGAATGCTGTCTATGACCCCAAGAACACCATCCCCACCGTCAAACATGGAGGTGGAAACATTATGCTTTGGGGGTGTTTTTCTGCTAAGGGGACAGGACAACTTCACCGCATCAAAGGGACGATGGACGGGGCCATGTACCGTCACATCGTGAGTGAGAACCTCCTTCCCTCGGCCAGGGCGTTGAAAATTAAATGTAATTACTAAGTCATTACCAAGTACTAAGTCATGTTTTCCAGAGGGGTCAAATACACATTTCCCTCATTACAATGCAAATCAATTTATAACATTTTGACATGCGTTTTTCTGGATTTTTTTGTTGTTATTTTGTCTCTCACTGTTCAAATAAACCTACCATTAAAATTATAGACTGATCATTTCTTTGTTAGTGGGCAAACGTACAAAATCAGCAGGGGATCAAATACTTTTTTTCCCTCACTGTAACTGTTTCAGCAGACCATGACTGCTGACCTCAGGTACTTACCCTACTAGCAAGCACTGTCTAATATGAAATAACAAGCAATGGATTGCAGAATTATAGCAAATGCCTAAGCATAGCTTTTTAATGAAATATTATATGGATTACTGTATGCCCATTAACTAGGTAGCTAGTTATTTCCAGAAGTGAACTGAGTCAAGAGTAATAGAGTGAGCATTCTCTATATCTGATACATTTTTAATCATTGTTGCTGTGCAGTTAAGTAAACTTAACTGCTTCTTACTAAGAGTCGTATACAAATAGAAAACCAAACATTCTTCATTATGGCATACCTTGTACAAAGTATGTAAAAATAAATTGTGCAATGTTACTTTTTCTTAGTAGCTTGTAGTGTCGCTATCTTCTTATTAAAAGGGATGTTTGGCTGTAGCTTAGTTCTTTTATATGACAAATCACTTTAATTTGACCATTTACAACTGCAAAGTAGTTTCACCAATGTTTGTAGCACTTGCTTCAAATTTTGAATGAAATATAAACTTTGTATCACTATCAGCTCTTCCACAGTCAGATGCTCTTATCTGCCCCCTCCCCCCCCCCATCCAGCTGTTGCTTTGGATAAAAGCCTCTGCAAAATGTACACGTATAAACAACATATGGCTACACTGACCTACTGTAAGTAATATGTGATCTATTTTTGACACTGAAAGTAGTCTCATATTCTAGCCACCTGTTTCCAAGCACTGTTAATAATTAAGCAAAATTAGTTTATTATTAGCAGTGTTAATTTTCTTAAAAGCTATGATGAAAATGAAGCAATTATTCATGCTGAACTGCTGTGTTTGAGCAAACTGAAAACTAAACTCAAGACCTGTCTACTTTATTAATATTCTCAACTGTAGCGGCATTGTTTTTGTGATTAAAAATTTTATCAGTTCAGAAAAAAATATATATTAAAAAAAATTAATAATCCTTCTGTGTTTGCAGTGTTTGCTGGGGTAATATAACACTGTCTAAGTAGCATATTTTATATCCACACTAGAGAAACTTAAGTGAGAGTGTTTATTTCCCTTCATTCCTTCTATGCATCATAAATGTGTTCACTAGAGTAAAATTATTAAATGCACCCATTTACCTGAAAAAGCTGCAGACTGTTCATTTGGCCAATGCATATCAGAGAAGGTGAAAGGCTTTGACTAGCCACCATTGGAAATTTTAATTTGTAAAGCAATCTGGCATTCCATTTAACAAGGAATTAAAGCATTTAACAAGGAATCAAATTAATTTCCTCTTTCACATCAATGTTTACTTTAGGTTTTTTTTTTTTGTTTTTGTTTTTGTTTTTTTTTGTTTTTTCATCCAGCTACTGCAAGCAATGAATTATAAAATTTTACTTCCTTTTTAGTGGTGTTTTTCATCTGTGATTTGTACATATTGAATTATTTCTAAACTTTGTTCTTATTGATGTATGTAGTAATTTTTATTTTGTCTACCATGTTTATACAATATTAGAATATGCTGATGATAAATTTGAAAATTTTTGCTTATTGATATTGTGAATAAGTATGCTACAGATAAACGTTTGTACTTTTTTCTTTAATTGAGGATGGAAGTGAATAACTAAACCACTGAAAATAAGTTCCAAATCTGCAAACATGGGACTAAAAATGGTTTTGAATCTGTTTTGAAAAAAATAAGCCACTGTTCTATAGAATACAATATATACATTTTTCTTGAGGATATATCTGCTGATCTGTATTCACCCAATATATTCTTCATATATTTTGTCATTTACAACTTTTAACTAAAATGAAAAATAATCAAATAACTAAAATATGACAAACTAATATTTTGACAAAATAATTTAACTAAGTCTGTATCCAAATTAATCATTATTAAATTCCAATTGGAATCATCAGGTATGAAAAAATAAAAAATAAAAATCAGCTAAAACTACATAAGCTAAGCTAACACCTCTAAAGCAGATCACTGTGCTTGCTAGTTGGAGCTAAAGTCCACTGGCTAAATGAAAGAATACATACTTTCAAATCAAAGCGTAGGTTCATTTCCAGCTATTGCAAAATCACCACAATTACAAGCTGCCAAAGCACATGTCCCATGAGGATGTAGTGTTGTTACAATTTAAACAGAACCTAGCACCATTTTTTACCACCCACCAAGTACAACACAAATTCGGCACTATTGGTTAGGGGGCATTGCCAGGACAACGCGAAGATGAAGTGTTTTATTATAAATTACTCCCCCAAAAGCATGCAGTCTTAGCAAGAAAGAGAAAATGGTTCTTAGATCTCCTTCTCTATGCCATGAATTATTAAACCAGCTTGCCAATATTGGGAATGTATTACATTTCGACCATATGCTGTGAGATGTAGAGAAATGTTCAAACTGGCTCTCTCTTCTGAAAGCTTTACACCCATTACTGATTGAGATCCAATTACTTTCGTTGTATTTTAGGGACATTGACTGTGATTGCCTGATAGAGGATGCACTGGTTGATGGCAAAGTCTTAATAAAGTGTCATCGTCTGAGTGCAAACAAATGTCTCAGTTTCCCATTAAACAATCTTTTGCAATTTAACTTGTATAGAATTTCAGTTTCCTGGGGGAGTTAAAAAAATATTCTTAGCAATGGTGAAAATTTACACCATCAAACAGCTGTCATCCAAAGTGAAAGTATTGCTATGATTATGTAGCCAAGTTATATTCAGGTCAATGCCTAAATGAGGTAATCTTGTTTGCTTTTACCAGCATAATAGTACACTACAAAAAGTCTACTAAGTTATTATGCATACATTGCTGCTTCAAGTTATTATCATCACACTTTCACCGGCAATATGTGTAATTATTAAAAAAAATAATAATTTATTTATTTTAGTTTGTAATGTGCTGGCGAAGGAGGCAGGACACAAGAGCGTAAATTAAGCATAGACTTTTTTTCTGGCAGATCCACAGATCATCATCACTGTTTGTAGTCCAAACAAAGGCAGTCAAAGTTATCTTAAAATAATCCATTATCAGCAACAAGAATCCAAGGCACGAAATGGACAGCACTCAGATGGAAAAAACAAACTCAGAATTCCACAAAATGATCAAAAAAGACTTTATGAAGATATTAAGAAACAACAGGGAATAAATAGAGAAATTAATCAAGGACTCAACACAGAACAGATTAACAAAACTGGCCAACCTACCAATGGCATGATAGATGTGGAGAGCAGAGTAAAACCAAAACAAAGACACTTGGCCAAACTACAAAAGCACATGGAGAACAATGAAGACTGGGAATTGTGCAGTGCCTGATTGATTGATTGATTGATTGATTGATTGATTGGTCAATTTAAAACATTTAACCTAAACTGTGATGGAGCACTCAGAACCTCAAGGGCCTATAAACCTTGCTAGAGGGTTCAATATTTTAAAACATTTTTAAAATGTTGTACCTGTGGTTATATTTGCACCACAGTTAACCTTAAAATATAGCAGCTTATATGAAATGATCTGCTGCTATCACTTCAACTTTATTTTTGACGGAGGCAATAAAAACTTTGACATGAGCCAGTAGAAAGTTGCATAAATACCCACACAAACCTAACGTCACATGTTAATGTGAACCTAGTTACTGTAGAAGCACCTACCACAATAACCATGAAGAACTGAGCATAATCTAAAGCCAAATCAATTAATCTGAAAGTTTAATATTGACAACATTGAATTTGCGTTTGCCCAAAACAGTAAGGGTAGTCCAAAATGTGCCACCTGCCAAGATGTTAGCAAAAAAAAGGCTATGAAACCAGCCAAGCTAAGGTGACATCTTGTAATGAATCGCTCTGATTATGCCAACATTTTTTTTTAAGAAAATTAAAAACAATTAAACACTGCAATGCAAGAGTGAAGTATACAGTCAATACAAGAAACAGCCACAATCTTGAAGAAAGTGTTAAAGGCTTATTATTTAGTATCTCAACCGTTTTGCTAAAAATAAAAATAAATAAAAGAAAAGAGAAACCTAAACAAGATTGGAAAAGAGCTTCAAAGTTTCTTCAGTGGTTCACTGATGAAACTGATTTTATGGCCATGGGCTGTTAATAAGCTTAAATCTGTTCCTTTGTCAAATAATTCAGTGGAGAGGAGAATTGAGGATCTCTCGGCTGATGTCCAGTCAGAAATATTGGACAGATTGTGGACATGCAATCAGATTGCAATTCAGCTGGATGAATCATCAGATATAGCCAACACTTCTCTAATTGCACTTGTGTGCTTATAAAAAATAAAATGGACATAGGGAGAGAAAATTCTGGATGATTTTTTTTCTTCTGTAAAGAGGTACATGGGAGAACAACAGGAGAGGGAATATTCAAATTGTTGGATATTTTTTTTTTTTATGACAGAAGCTGGACTTATTTTAGAGAATTGTGTAGCCATATGCACAGATGGCATAGTGGCAATGACTGGCCATAAAAGTGGGGTTGGTACACAGATAAAAGCTGCAAAATCGAGCATTATGACAGCACTCTGTATGTTATATTGCCAAGAACTCAAATCCTAATCAATGTACCCAGACCTTCATTCTGTTCAGAATACACTTATAATGACTTTGTACCATCAAGAGCAATACACTCATGTCTGTCTGGCCAGCTTTGAAGGGATATCTGAGCTGGGCTTGCTTTGCTCTTATTTCATTCTGAGGTCTGCTGACTCTTTCGAGGGAAGGTATTGCAGCAATTTTTGAGTTTCTAAGACAGGACAAACCTAACATGGCTGCACTCTTTTCCAACCTGCCCTGGCTAGCCAAGCTGACATGCCTGGATGACATATTCAACTTGCTCAACAGCCTCAAACAATCTGTTGAAGAAAGACACTAGAATTCAGTGACCAAAAACTGCTTTCATTAAAAGAAGACAGTTACATACTGCACAAGTTTTCTGCACTGACAAAGTTTTTCCAAGCAAACAGCCTGTCACATGTCTGTGGATATCTCACACCATTTGTATTTCTCCAATATTAACACTGACGATTCAGACTGGATTCGGGATCCATTTGTCCTAGATGCTACAGCTTCAAGACATCTCGCTGTTAAGGAAGAAAAAAGAATGTCTAGTTTCTGAGCAATGGCAGTGAAAATATTGTACGTTCTTCTTTCCTCTGACTTATCTGTCCACCTAGACTGCAATGAAACAACAGCACTGAAAAGAGTATCTATTGTATATACACTGAAAAGAGTATATATTATATATATACTATATATATATATATATATATATATATATATATATATATA
Source organism: Ameiurus melas (assembly GCA_012411365.1). NCBI lineage: Eukaryota > Metazoa > Chordata > Actinopteri > Siluriformes > Ictaluridae > Ameiurus > Ameiurus melas. The sequence continues at coordinate 17,059,885 of CM022754.1, read as the reverse complement.
TATATATATATATATAAAACTTTGAAAATGATTGTATTCCTTCCAGAATTAACTGTGCCATGAAAGACAGACACACCCTTTCCATTAATGCAGAATTATTTCAATTCCAAAATGTTCTTTATAGGCCAATGTGTTAAAATGCTATTAAATACAGAAATTACAACTTGTTTCAAGTTGGTATAGCACAACAATTATCCTTGGTACCATTCTATTCTGAGCTTTCTGGTACGCTATTGCTTTTAATGTGCCTAAAAGTAATGAAGTTTAAACATTGAAGTAATGTCGATTTTATAGTTACAGTTATATACAGTTATAATGATACATCTAGTTGTCTGGTCTGCTCATTTTGGTGTAAAATTTTACCAACAAAACAAAAACAATTTTTTTTAAATAAAATTATGAATATATTAAATGCTTCAACAATAAAAACGTGTATATCCCATATTTACAATAAAATACATTTTGACTGTTGTATAAAACTAATCTCTGTGGGGTTTATATATATATATATATATATATATATATATATATATATATATATATATATATATATATATAATTTTATTTCATTTATTTATTTATTTTTTGGGGGAGTCCTTGGCTTAAAAAAGATCTGAGACCCTCTGGTGTAACACTTGTTTTTGTTCAACTATGTGGCAATTTTAATATGTTCTTTAAGTAGTTAATAAAAGAACGTGTGAGTTTTAGATTTCTTGACAATAGGCCATATTAATTTTGCATCACAAAAGTAACGCTTAACAAAATCCTGAGGTACAATAATGATTCTATTCAGACCTGACACAATTTCAGCTTTTCAGTTATTACATTGCAATCTTGAGACACAACTTGAAGACAAGAAGAAAGATACAATTATTTTTGAACACCACTTATAACACTCAGAGCGATACTGAAATATTGAAACTGAAAATGGCCTAAAACATTCACCACTGCTTCAGAGGTATTATACCTGTTAAATTCATTTTGCAGTGAGGTTAAGGCATTATAAATAGCATTGTCTCATCTTCTCTGATCTATTTTGTGTTCGTGATTATAACTCAACTTTTGATCATTGCAATAATCTCAAGATATTACATTTTATAATGTCAGTTATTCAATCAATCACCAAGCTAACAGGGAATGTTCTCCAAACTTTGGCTAATGTTCTCTGAAAGTTCTCTAAGTTATTAAAAAAATGTTCTTGCAATAACATTATTGCCATGTCATATGTCTTTTGTAAATGTTCTTAAAATGTTGGCATAAAAACATTATTCATACATTGTTAGCGGACCGTTTATTGTCACGGCATAAAATTTGTCATAAAATCAGTCAAGAAATCAGATGTGCATACTGATGTACAGATGTGCATGTAGTAATTGATAAATAAATAAAAAACAAATTTACAGTTGTTTATTATATTGTATAATTATTTGTATAATATGTAAAAAAGTGAACAAGGCTAAAAATTCATTAAAAAACATCAACATAGTAACATGTGCAATCATACTGAAGGAGAAACTATGGAACGCAAAGTGCAGTCCTTTTAAAAAAATAAATAAATCATCGCCACATCGCTATTCAAATTCATTAATATGGTTTAGCATGATAAGTTGGGCGTGGTTTTGGCATGCACGTGTGCGTCAATCAAACTGAGTGGAACGGACCGACGATTGACACTCACATGGCGAAACACCACCTTTCAGGTAATTTGAATGACTTTTGTTCGTTGTATGAATAATACTTTTATTATCACAAAGCTGATTAGCTTATATTTACTGCAGGTGCTTATTATTAGTATCCTCTAGTTTGCTCTTTCAATGTAGCAAAATTGATTTTCGTGAGAATTGAGATTCACCTCAATTAAATTATCTAGCTAGATTAACTAGTAATGTCTCTCACCTGTGCAGTTTTCCCTCCATGTTCTGTTTCCTGTGTTAATCAGTTTGTACTTTTGTTGTGTCAGGTGCTTGAAGTACCTGAATTTGGCTTTTTGAAATTTAAGTACTGGAAAACTTTGAAAATAGTCAGTTTTTTTTAAATCTAGTCATGCTTAAAATATGCTTGAATCATAAAAAATTCAATAAATATGAAATAGCTAAATAAATTTAAAGTGTTTATTTTTTGATTGAACATGCATACAATCCTTTCACTCAATATATGATGTCCCGCTGCAGCCTCTCACTCTCCCTGGAAGAGAGGAGTAGCACATTCAGTGTGAGAGAAAAAATTAGAAAGGCATAGTGTCGCTTCTAAGTATCTCAATCTGAGTGATCATTTTACATGTAAATATAGACTAAATCAGATCACAGACATTGTTTTTAATTTATGTGTATTTTGTCAGACAACATTGTGGTTATAAAATCATGATTTTAGCAGTGCAGAGCAGCAGCTTGGAAATGGCTTTTAAGTGAGTGCTGGCTGACATGTAATCTTAATGTGCCACATTTCAGTCATTAAGTTTAGAACTCCAGTGAATTTGTACAGTGTTATTTTAGAAATGAATTCTTAATAGATAATTACATAGTTAATATAAATTTTATATTAATTTGAAAAGAATTGCAATTGAATTGTCAAGTAAAGTGGATGCGCTTTCTTGTGAAGACCCTTCAAACTATGAGATCATGTATGGTTGAGAGATGCATTCACCAGTCTAGCTGAGTGTTTGTTTCCACAGTTTCCACAGAGCTCCATGAGTATAACTGATCAAACGACTTCTATTTGTTAGTAAACGTTTATAAAACATCTAAAACAACATAAAATTTATGAAAAATGCAATAACATGTCCATATATATTTTTGATGCAGAGTAATAGCTTTAGATTTATTTGTGATATCACAGGATATATGTATATTTGTATAATGTACTGTGAGCTTGTATAACCATGTGTAATATATTTGTTCATTTTGTGGGACCAAATCCATTAGCATTCTAGAATTTTTCAAAACTGTAATGAGAAATAACCGGCGCTAAAACAGGGTGATTTCATGACCCTTTAATGGTGTAACAAAAGTTTGGATTGTAGGTTGTTGCAGATGGTTACAAGATTAGATTTGAGTAATATTCACACAATAATCTGTTTATTGCATTTCTTTAAACATAATTATTATTTGCTTGACTTTCTGGACTACTGTTATAAATGAACAACATTATTTTGAATTTGAAGTAGATACTATCCATTTGTTATGACTGAAAGGTATATATAAGGTATACGCTAAGACAAAGATTTTATTAAAACTGTGACTAAATGTTTTTTTCTTGCCTGTGCAACTTAATTTTGTGAATTTAGCACAAAGTGTAGTATTCTATCACTGGATATCTTATGATTATAATAAAATCGTGCCCAGTGGTCACACGATAAATGAACAAATTGTTCTTGTTAGCATTCATTGTTTCAGTCATGAAGGATTCAGTATTTTAATTAATCAACTTTAATTGATGATTCAGTGACTTGCTCACAACTTGAAAGACAGTCATCTGTGCCACCACCTATTAATTTAAAGATGTGATCTACAGAAATTGTCACTAGACTAATGTATGAACAAAATCAAAGTAATTAATCAATATCCCCACTATTTGGAAAGCCATAAACATTTTATATTTTTTTACACTTAGACTATTTTATACTAAATCTCACCACACTTTAATACAACACAGTTTTCTTTTCTCCCTGCTGTCTCTCCCCAGATCCTCTGAAATTTCTCTAAAGCCTGATGGCCCAGTATCTGAATCTGACATTTAAAAGGATTGTATTTATAAACAGTCATGTGAAAAAGTAAGTACACCCCACGGAATATGTTGGCTTTTTGACATATTTGGACAAGCAAACATTTGATCATCTTTGAAACAGTGCCTATTAATAAAGTTGATATACTTCAACAAAACCACAAGGAAAATTAGCTTTTTCAATATATCAATAAATGTGATATTCTTCTGTGGAAAAGTAAGTAAAGTCCATTTCAACTTTTGGACAGACTTCAACTTTCGGCCTCACATTATCTTCAAACACTCTTTGATATAATGCAGAATTCATAGTTGAATCAATGAAAGCTGTCTTTGGTCTGTGCCAAACATGTCTGCTGTTACTGTGGCCAAACAACTCTATCTTTGATTTGACTGTCCAGAGCACATTATTCCGAAAGGCCTGGTCTTTGCCTATATGATCATTGGCAAAGTAAAGCCTTGCTATAATGTTATTTATAGACAGCAAAGGCTTTTTTCTGGCATGCCTCCAATGCAGGTCAAATTTGTGCATTCTCTTTCTTGTTGTAGAAGCATGCACTTTGACACCAACAGTTTCAAGACTTACTAGCAGATCCTGTAATGAAATTTTGGGTTTCTTGGAGATTTCTTTTTGTATCAGAAGGTCTGCTGAAATTGCTGGGACGGCCAGACCTGAAAATATTGGCAGTCGTTTGAAATCTGCACCACTTGTCGATTATTTTCCTTACAGTGGAAAGATGCATTTAAAATAATTTGGAGATGTTTGTAAATCCCTTGCCAGACTCATAGGTATCCACAACCTCTTTTTCTGAAGCCTTACAGAACTCAGCACCAGACAATAGATATGAAAGAGGTATAAAAAGACAGGTTCCACCTGCACTCCCTAAGCAGGTTCTAATAACTGGAACCCAATCTAGAACACCTGCTTCTAATTTTATGGGTTTGAAGTTTTTATGTTTGTTTGTTTGTTTGTTTGTTTGTTTGTTTGTTTGTTTTTTAATTGTGAAAATTACTAGAAAATTTCAATTTTATTTGTCATTTGACACAAAGAGAATCAAAGAGACACTGTTTCAAAAAGTATCAAATGTTTGCTTGTCTAAATATAATGCCCTCCACTAATATTGGCACCCTTGGTACATATGAGCATAGAAGGCTGTGAAAAAATGTCTTTATTGTTTAAAGTTTTGATATTTCCTTTAAAAAAAATCTGAAAGATACTCTGCTCTCATGGATTTCAAACAATTGCAAACAAAACACAGGTTTATCAAAAAAAAGTTAAATATAGATGTGCAACAATGATTGCCACTCTTTTACTCGATACTTTGTGCTACCTCCCTTTGCCAAGATAACAGCTCTGACTCTTCTCCTATAATGCCTGATGAGGTTGGAGAATGCATGGCAAAGGATCTGAGACCATTTGTCCATACAGAATCTCTCCAGGTCTCACGTTTCCAGGTCCACGCTGGTGGCCTCTCCTCCTCAGTTGACCCCACAGGTTTTGTATGGATTTCAAGTCAGGGGACTGGGATGGCCATGGCAGGACTTTGATTTTGTGATCAGTAAACCATTTTTGTGTTGATTGTGATGTACGTATTGGATCATTGTCCTGCGGGAAGATCCGACCCCAGCCCATTTTAAGCTTTCTGACAGAGGCACTTAGGTTTCCATTTGAAATCTGTTGATATTTGATAGAGTCCATGATGCCATGTATCCTAACAAAATGTCCAGTCCAGGTCCTCTGGCAGAAAAACAGCCCTAAAACATTAAAGAGCCACCACCATATTTAACCGTGGACATGAGGTACTTTTCCATATGGCTACCACTCTGGGTGCACCAAAACCACCTCTAGTGTTTACTGACAAAAAGCTCTATTTTGGTTTCATCTGAGCATAGAAGCCAATCCTATTAGAAGTTTTGGCAGTGTCTTGCAAACTGAAGGTGCTTGAGTGGGTGAGAGTAGAGGCTTTTCCCTTTCAAAGGGAACTTCGACGTTGCATTTAGCAGTATGGGAATACCTTGTGCACGTGACCGGTATCTGAAGCTTGTGTAAAATCATGCCTCTACTTATAGGCCTGCCATGATCAGGTGACGTGGCAATTAAGCGGGTCGCATGATATATATATGGCACCTGTGAACCACGCCGCCAGCCTTATTATCTTCAGCGAGACTGCATGTCTGTTGTTTGTGTGACAAAAACGCTTCATTTCTACTCGATATTTTCTCAAAATCTTGTAACTTTTCTATCCCTTTTTAAAGAAAAGGAGAGGTAAGTAATGAGCGAGAAAGAGTTAAAGATGTGTGCAACGTGCTCCCGTTTCATCACGGGGGAAAAGTGTTACCCACTTTCTTGGGTGAAGTGTTAGTGGTGTAGTATGCGATGGCAACCTCGAGAGGCTGCGCATGGTAACGCTACATTAAGCAGCTCGACTCGCGCTTTTCTAAAAAAAAAAAAACGAAGCCGAGCGAGTCGAGTTTCAAAGCCTCGCGGATCTGGGCCGGCCGCTGCCGAGGCAGCTAACCGTCTCAGGTTCGGGGGATTTTTTAAAATCCGGAAGAGGAGCCGGAGACGAGCGCTGCTCTATCTCTCTCTCTGTCTTCCGGGTTCAGCTCTCCGCTGGATTTTGGAGTTCGCGTCGCGACTCCTCCTCCCGCTATGGAAAGCCAAAGGGGTAATAATCCCTCTCTGACTCCGAAGAGTTAGAAGGATGTGTTAAAAACTAAGAGCAGCGTATGAAGAGCTGCTTGAAGTGATTACCTAGTGAAAGTAAATACTTCACACTGCAGAAACTCCCCTGTCTTCCAGAAGTTATGACAAAATCTCAAACTTCCGGGGGAAAACCGTGCTTAAGCCATAGTCATAACCCCACGATGTTGGATTATTCTGCCATTGTGGGAATGAATGGCATGGCTATTTAGCTTTGCCCGAGGTGGAGGAGGCGCTTGCTAGCTTCCTCTCTCCACCGACGGCAGGTAATTACAGGGGCCGGCATCCAAGGTGGAACCAAATTAAAAGAAGCATTGGTGGGCAAGCCTACGCAGTAATAGTCTTGCTTGTGGGCCACTGCAGACAATTACAGGGTTGCAGGCCTACCAAGCAGACCTGCTGAGTGAGCTCAACTTATGGCAAAAAAAAAAAGTTGTCTCAAGCTCATCCGGGTGTCCACGAGTGGAGCCTGGGCCAGCACTAGTATGGGGGAAACCCAGAAGGTGAGTATGGCAGCCCGCCAACCCCCGCAGACAGCCAGGGGAACCGGGCGGCCACAGTCGCGTTCTGCTGTTAGGCCTGATCTGAGAATGGTCATAAAGGCCAAGCAGGCAAAGATGAGCGGTCCTGAGGGTCTGTGGAGGGATGTATCAGGGGACATGAGGTTGTTAGGGCAGGTAACCCCCAGTGCTACTGTAGGGCCTCCCCTAGCCGAGGTGGTCCCCAAGTTTTCGTGTTCCCTGGTCAGCAAGCTGTCACAGGGCAACGAAAATCTGATGCTTCTCTCCAATAGAATGTGGAATAGCTAACGTCACTAGAAGACCATTGGGCAGCGTGCAAGCTACGGCCAAATGTGTCTCCATGGGTTCTGTCTACCATAGAAAGGGTTACCGGGTCCAGTTATAGCTCGACCCCCCCATTCACATGTGTGCTCACCACAGAAGTCAGCGCAGACCAGAGCCCGACGTTAGCGCAGGAAGTAAGTTCCCTTTTGGACAATGCGGTCCTGAAACATGTACCCCGTTCCCTCAGGGAGGGAGGTTTACAGCCTTTATTTCCAGTTCCGCAAAAAAATGAGAATATGCGGCCAATTTTAGATCTGCATCATCTGAACCGTACTCTTCGGACATACAGGTTCAGAGGCTGATGTTCAAACTTATTGTGCCACAGATCCAGTTCGAGAACTGGTTTGTGGCGATAGATCTAAAAAGGTGCAATATGCTAGCTTTATCCCCTCGCACCTTCACAAAGTGCATGGATGTCACTCTGGCTCCATTGGGACTCCAGGGCATCTGTGTACCAAACTACCTGGACGACTGGTTAATTCTAGCACGATCCAGGGAGCTGGCGGTTCAACATTGAAATGTTGTTCTCGGCCCCGTTTGGAGAACTGGGAGCTCAGGTTGAATCTCAGAAAAGTTGGCTTTCCCCGGTGCAGTGGACAACTTTTCTAGGGGTTATAGGATTCTACTACGATGAGGGCATTTCTATCCCCAACAGGCGTAGTGTCAATCCTATCAACACTGAGCTAGATAAAGCTGTTTTCCGCCATTTTGGCCAGCCACGCCCCTGTTGAGGGAGCCTCTGTGGGGCAACATCCTCTAACTGCGAGGTTCATGCGTGGTGTCAGATGGCTGAGGCCTATCTGCAGGCTGTGCATACCTTCCTGGGACCTTCTGTGGTCTTGGAAGGTCTGTCAGGGACCCATTCGAGCCCTTAGAGTCAGCCTCTGAGAAGCTTCTGACTCTAAAGGTAGCACTTTTACAGGCCCTGACATCTCTCAAGTGAGTGGGAGGTCTACAAGCTCTCCCACTCAAGTTGCCCATCCTGCCTTGACTTTACCCCTAGATAAGCCAAGTCTTTCCTGTATCCTAGGCCGGATTATATTCCTAAAGTGCCTACATTGGCTGCCTACCCTGTGGTGTTGCAGGCTTTCTCCCCTCCTCTGTCCTCTGACCAGAACAAGAGAGGATGCACCCGCTGTGTCCAGTAAGCGCTCTCTGTACTTACGTCCACCGCTCCGGCCAGTGGCGCAAGTCAGAGCAGCTACTAGTCTGCTTTGGCAGCGACAGGAAAAGTGATGCTGTGTCAAAGCAGTGCATCTCTACTGGGATTGTTGAAGGCTTTGTCCAAAGGGGTTTCCTTGCAGGATGTGTGGTGACTGCAGAGTGGTCAGAAGGGAACGAGACGTTGCATAGCGCTGTCATATCGGGGCTGGCCTGTGAATTGCGTCTTCGCTTCAGATAATAGAGGCTGGCGGCGTGGTTCACAGGTGCCATATATATATCATGCGACACGCTTAATTGCCACGTCACCTGATCATGGCAGGCCTATAAGTAGAGGCATGATTTTACACAAGTTTCAGATACCGGTCACGCGCACAAGGCATTCCCATACTGCTAAATGCAACGTCTTGTTCCCTTCTCAGGGAACAGGGTTACATGTGTAACCCCGACGTTTTCTTGAAACCTTCTGACCCCAAGACAAAGGTAACATCTTCAGTTCTCCAGTTGTGATCCTTGCAGTTTTTTTGGCCACTTGAACCATCCTCTTCACAGTGCATTGAATTACACATCCAATTCCAAATTGATTCATAACATTTCCCCTTGACTGGAACTTCTTAATTGCCCTGATGGTGGAAATGGGCATTTTCAATGCTTTTTCTATATTCTTATAGCCACTTCCCATTTTGTGAAGCTCAACAACCTTTTGCCACACATCACAGCTATATTCTTTGATCTTATCCATTGTGATGAATGACTTAGAGAATTTGGCCAATGTGTTACCTCATATTTATACCCATTATTTGGATAAACCAGTGTTGTGCCAATTGTGGAGGGCACCATAAGTTAAAAAATAAATAAATAAAAAAGCCAACAATTTCCATGGGGTGTGCATTATGTATTTCACACATTTTTTAAAATAATTTTTAGATCATATTCTACAACATTTAAACTCTTATATTTAACTCTCTCAGGATCTTACAATTTGGTTTATAGTTCTTAAATTCTTAACTGATTTTGTCATTGTAAGTTGAATTCTGAAGGTGCCTTCATGTTGATTTTTGTTCATATTGTTTAAAATGGAAATTAAATTGTTGGATACTAGACCATGATTAAACAATGTATTAAAAACTATATTGAAGCTTAATTGTAATATGTATTGAATACAGGGTTACTATTTTCTGCAGTCAAACAATATAAATTAAACATGTTGAATTATTTTTGGTACATATGCCATTTTTGTCATACACATTGATTTGAAATCCAAACAAGTGACTATACATTTTGAATTGCTTTGATCGTTTCTGTCACGTAATGAAGGCTAAGATGGATGCAAGTGCAGATAAGAGCTTTATTAGAGATAGGCAGACAAATCCAAATCGAAAGGCAAAGGCATGGTAATAAACAGGCACCAGGTCATGTAACTGGCAAACGAGCATAAACTAGGCAAAACAGAATTAAATAACGAGGACGATAACAGGATCAAAACTATGGAAAGGAAATGAGGAACAAAGGCTTGGTACTAAGTCGAAACTTACACACAATACTTCACACTGAACATAGACACACGGGGTTGAAATAACAAATGTAATCAGGGTTGAAGCCCAAAACAGCTGAGAACAATGTTGAACATACAAGAAACAACCAATGACAATATGGGGGGCGGAGACAGGACAGAAACTATAACAAATGCACACATGTCAAAAGTAAACAAAGTCAATGTCACTGTAAAACCCCGGAAGTGCGTGCTCGCACTTCAAGCTTCGGCGCACGCTACGAGCTTCCGTGCAATGTGAGGGGTAATTGTGACAATTTCAATGTTTCTGTTTTGAGTCATCTTCAGAAATGTCTATTTTAAAAGGAGAACTGGATAAAGTAATATAGTTATAATTTAAAACGAAAGTTAGTTTAGTTTAATAATAATCTAGTGTTTTCTTACTTCCATGTACTTTGTTGACCTATTATATTTCATTGTTATTTTCCATTAAATTTTTTCTAGATTGCATTTTGTACAGTCCTAAAGTTTGAAAACAACAAGTGCTAGTGAACACCTAGTTTAGTGAACTTCCAGTAATGTTTTGCATTTATAATCATTGAAAAACATTAAGAGCATGTTATATAACAAGAGCATGGAACATAAGGTTGCAAAGAATGCTCTTATACCCTAGGAAGGATGCTGACAAAACATTTATCCATCCATCCATAAATCCTCAACCGCTTACTCCTTTTCAGGGTCACAGGGAACCTGGAGCCTATCCCAGGGAGCACAAGGCAGGGTTCACTCTGGACAGGGTGCCAGTCCATCGCAGGGCACACAATCGCATACACACTCACACATAACCATTCATACATACGGACACTTTAGACACGCCAATCAGCCTACCATGCATGTCTTTGGACTGAGGGAGGAAAGGAGTACCCGGAGGAAACCTCCGCAGCACGGGGAGAACATGCAAACTCCGCACACACATATTGTTTTGAATAAATTTCTTATAACCAATCTAGAATGTTAATACAACGTCTAAAAAACTGGATGTTTTGAATGTTCCTAGATCATTCAGAAATAACAATTTTATAACTTAATGGGAATGGTAGGGAACCTTTCTTTTTGTTCATTTTTTTGTTAAAATTTTGTTTAGCTCTTTTGTTAAAATTGTTAGCTGGGCAGAAGAAAATTGCTAATAACTAATGTGTGGTTTATCTCATTAATGCTTTCAGCAAGTTCTGCATTTTCACCATTTCAGCTAGATTAAAAGAAAAAAAAAATTTGACAATTTTATCAAGCAAAAATGAGTGACCCTCACAGCAGCAGAAATAGGCTGGATCATGTCTACCAAACAAGACAATGACTGGGGCCAATTGGGGTGGCATAAGGGCTTTGAAAATAACAAGATTCTTGGACTTGAAAGAATGAAAAGAATCATGAGTGGAAAACCTATGCAGTATCTCATCTTTCAGACATGAAATCAGACTTTGTATACAAGCACATCCCCAGTTTCTGAGTGCATGGATTGAATGTAACCTTACCTGCTTCAGCATTCGATCTGAATCCGCACAGCTCTAGTGAACATATGCTGCTATGTTAATAGTGTGTAACTTAATATAATAGCAGTGATGTCAATAATACCATACCCAACTGTTGGGATCAACTAAATGATACTTGCTTTCACAGATCAGTAAGAATATTATAAACAGATGAATTTTAATCCTTGTTTAATTCTGCACAATAATGCCTGGGCTTATGCAAAACTTTAAGGCAGCATTAAACTGAGAGCAAGCAAAAGCAATGAAACACTTTCTGACTTTCTGTCTAATCCTTTTTTTTTTAAACCACAATGAAAAAAACAAAAACATTAAAATGAATAATTACATACATACAAGAGACAAAACACGGAGACATAAATGACGTGACATAAATGACGTGAGTCTACAACAACGAAAGACCAGGAGAAAGTGCAGACAAGGACTATAAATACACATGAGTGCTCATTAACAAAAACGTGAATCAGGTGCATGTGGTGGCGCATGTGGTCATGTGGTGTAGTGCAAAGTGACAAAGACTGTGTGTAGATTTCAGCACATATGGCCATATTCATAATACAGTTATGCATGCATGAAAGCCATATTATTAAATTAAAACACATTTACAGTGATTAATGTAATAATTGTCTTCTCATTCATCTATTATCATTTACTTTTTCACTTGTAAAATGGACCTTGCTTTTATGAGACATTGCATTACATCTGACAACGAAAAGATAAAGAAACCTTATCTTTTTCTTTAGTCTGCATTTTCTATCCCCCAATTTGTTTTGTGCTTAAAGGTAAGTGCTTGCATTTAAGGATGTGGTCTAGATGCTTAGAAACTCATGAAAAATCTGGCAACATGGAAGGCATGAACTACATGGACGTAATTTAATTAAATTCATATAAATTGTATTTGTATAGTGCTTTTTTTTAATTAATGGACATTGTCTCAAAGCAGCATTACAGAAACATAAACACAGGATACAGATTTTTTAGCATGTGAATGTATCCCTAATGAGCAAGCCACAGTGGCGAGGAAAAACTCCCTAAGATGATGGAAGAAGCCATGAGAGAACCCAGACTCGGAAGGGAACCCATCCTTATCTAGGCAACAAAAGATAGTGTGAAAGTAAAAGAAAGTTCATTATGCTTTATATATGATGTCTGTTTGTTAAACTAGTCCACTGTTCACTAAAGGAGACTGGAGTGCAAAATTGTGTGTGGTAGTTGCAGTCCTAAGGCTATAGCAGCAACCATAGTCCAGGGGAAATTGAGGTCCAAAAGCATTTCCGTGGTACTTCAAGCGGTACCATTCTCAGCCATCTCCAGGCTGCACTGCTTGGGGTCGCCCTCAGTGGAGGAAGGTAGCCTCCTATTGATGAGAGCTCCATCCAGAGGTAGGGCATCAGAATGGATCAGGATCACTTGCATCTCCATAACATTGTGTGGGGCTCAACAGAAGGAGAGAGGGGCAGGGGAAATTGAGGTCCAAAACCATTTCCATGGTACTTCAAGCGATACCATCCTCAGGCATCTCCACGCTGCACTGCTTGGGGTCGTCCTCAGTGAAGGAAAGTAGCCTCCTGTTGATGAGAGCTCCATCCAGAGGTAGGGCATCAGAATGGACCAGGCAGGTCTGAAGAGCAGAAAGGATCAGGATCACTTGCATCTCCATAACATTGTGTGGTGCTCATCAGAAGGAGAGAGGGGGTGGGAGGTAAAGAGAGGGAGAGATTGTTAGGTATGTTAGGTAACAGACCCTAGAACCAGGGTCTGTTTTACATACATAGTAGACTTACTATTTACTGCATAGTAAAGTTACTATGCACTTGAATGTATGTACCATACATTATTTGTATTTAATATATGTATCTATTAAATAGTAGGTAGTTATTATACTGTAAAATAAAGTGCTACCAAATATTATTGTAACTGTCATATCAAAAATATGTCATGCCTCAACAAACTCAGTGCAAAGGTATTGAAATACATATTGTTATAATAGTAGTAAGATGGGATAGACAGTGACATAACCTTATGTATCTAAGTGTAAACAACATATAGAATAACAAATTGGTCAGACATGGCTGGAGGACAGAGGCAATTTTCATATGCATAACTCAAAGGCTTCGGTTTCAAATCTCCTGTGCAGTGCACACTCCAAATCAATAAGTCTCTCAGAGACCTGCAGGTCCTAATATTTTTGCCCTTCCTCTATAATCTGACACTATAACCTTGAATAAGACACTAATCCCAAATTGCAATGGAAAGCTGACATAAGAATCCCTACATTTTCTGTATAGAAAACAGAAAATAGTACCAAGCTGTTTATTAAATTATTTCAGCACAGAATTTTTTTTTACCCTGAGTTTTTTGCAGGGTAAAGGACTACAGCATATAACATGATATAACATGAATTAAAATGACTAATTTAACACAGTCTAATATTCAATAATATGAATATTATACACTAGACTATAAAGACCAGTTGACCATGTTGTAGCTTAGGTCAGGGCTATTGGGTTGTGAGGAATCAAATCTAGAGGATTTGAAAAGGCTTCCAATGATCCAAATAAAAGTATGTAGGATTATGTTATCAATCCATTCAGATGTTCTGTCCACTGAAAATGACAGAAACTTTTGATTTGTAAAGCCTTCAATCATTCCCAAAAGTCTCCCAATTTGTCCATGTAATCTCTTAGAATGTATACACTTGACATAAACTGACAGCTACCTGTGTTTACCTCATCTGTTACAGTGTTGTTGTTGTTGTTTTTTTATCTAAACCCCAGTTGGGTTGATATGAATTCTATGCTTTTTTTGCCCCTATCATGTCTAGTGGTAAACAATAGTGTGTGCTGCTGATAAAGCAGTGGCAATCAGCCTCAAGGCCAGATTCAAGGCTTTATGTTTTTGTTTAACTGTAAATCTTTGAGGAGTGGAGGTTGTATTGTATTTAATCTGAGATGGAATTGCATCAAGGCATACAAGCAAACAAAACACTTTTTTTCCTTTCAAATCAGTGTAGCAGCTTAAAACTCATTCAGTGATGCCACAACAGATAGCTATAACCTTACAAGTAACAGTGTTAATATAATGCAATTCCAGTTATACTTTATCTTCATAATATCCTAATATCCTTTTAACATAATATTTCCCAGAAGAATCCTGAATGTGGCCTTATTTACAATATATACAGGCACATGGTGTTGAGAATGTAAGACTGTAAGCACTGTATCCATTCACTTAAATTTTATTTGTATAGCAGATTTACAAATACATATTATCACAAAGCAACAATCCAGATATAGATTTTTAAATAGATCCCTAAAGAAACAAGCCATAATCATCAATGGCAAGGAATATGTTCAAAGCATGTTCAGTATGAGCATCATAGTGTTTATGATTACAGCAGCAGTTCTTTGGAAAAGTCTACAGTATCCCAGTGCAATTATTCACTGAAATTGTGAAACTTGGGCAGGAATTGTTTTTTTTTGGGGAAGTGCAAATCCTTAAGGTGTCCAGGTGGAACTATCCCAAGTAAGTCATGAGTGCAGAAATCTCCAAACAGAAGTCGAGCATCAGGATGAATCAGACAGGATCGGAGGATGAGAGAAGCCATAGCAGTACAAGTGTGGATCAGGCACTGGCATCACACCAGAACAGTTTATTAGGTGTGCTCTTATAATAATAATAATAATAATAATAATAATAATAATAATAATATTATTATTATTATTATTATTATTATTATTATTATTATTTATTATAAGGCTGTACAATTGTGTGATTAAATGTTAATCATTCATGATAGCTTTAATTAAATTTTCAGTAGGAAAATTCACTATAGAACAGAATAACAACAACAAAAAACACATCTACAGATTTACTACCCAAATTGGTTCAAAGAAATTACCATTTCTATAAGGATTTGCATTTTCTGAGGTTCTTTAAAGCATTATTTAATGAGTTGCCTTCAGATTTTAATCTTTAATGAACTGGATATGCTTCTTTTTTTAAACTTACAAAACAAAGACATACATTACAAACAAAAGATACAAAAGACACATACTAACCAAACTTAAAATTCAATGTCTCTTAAATGTCCTAATTAATTGTCAGAAAATAAGCTCCCTAATTACAGTGCCAGGATGCTCTCTAATTTCCCACTAAATCCGGTCCTTGTTGCAGGTAATCCAGTCTCCTCGGAGGGACCATCAGCTGCGTGCTGTCAGACACTCTGTATGGCTATATTTGGGGCGGCTTTGTCTGTGAGGATCAATCACTGCTGTCTCATAAATCTGGCACAGTATAAGAGAGGTGGAAAATGTCAACACTAATGCCATAGGCAGTGTGTTAGGAGGAGAGCAGCTGCACCTGAAATATTTCTGATCCTCAACTGTTTGATTTATGCCCATCCAGCACAGAGACTATTTGTAATAGCTGCCAGCATTGGCTCACAAACCACAAAATCTCACTTGATAAGTGAAAATTGTTTTATTGTGTAGACAGAAGGGGTTGGAGGGAGGGATGGATTTTAAAGTAATGATTAATTATAGGCAAGTAGGTAGTAAATTATTTAGAGTCTTTTTGAGTTATATGTAATTAAATCTGTTACATTTAACAGGTAAAGCCACAAGAAATATAATGTAATAAATTGCATGTTTTGGAATAACATGATTGATAGTTTTTCAAATTTAACATAAGCAAGCATGTTAGCAAATTATAAATTATATATAAATATATGATTTTTTTCAACACATCAACACACCTTTAAGGTACAAGTTCTACTTTGTAGTTAATTTGTAGTGCTTTAGCATTATAACAATCTACTGACATCATCAAAAAAAGACAAACACAATATTATGCAGCATGAAGCAGAATCCTTAAGAACCCTGAAAGAAATGACAGGCTTCAAAAAATTATTCTGCTTTGCAAAAGATATTACCAACTAGGAATGTAACCAAATAAGAATACATTTGTCAGAAAGAACAAATAATGTTTTCAAATCAGATATAAATATGCATATGAATAGAAAGTGCACTAGGCATCTGGTCGAGACTAAGAGTATGCAACAGAGGACTAGGGACATAATGGAACAGAAAGGTTTGCGTAACAAGCAGGAGGTTTCTACTTTCATAAGCTGTGGGCAAGTGGTCAGATATGAAGCTTGCAGGGCAAAGAGTGACCACGTACATTAAGTGAACGTGAATCACAGCTTGATGAATTTACAAGGTTCATTCATTCAGCCTTAGTAACTGTCTGGTCAGAGTCAATGTGGTTTAAGTTATTCTGCTAGATTGCTTATATTTTGAGAAATAGAACCATAGAAATTTCATTAAAATATCAAGTGCAGGCACAAACAACAAAATAACTGTCCAAGCAGGATTTTTTTTTTTTAAGTCCCATATACAGAGATAGTTATGACCAATTATGAACTTATTGACAGAGTGTTAGGGTTCATATTTAGGCCCACAAAGTCTGGAGGCCTACAAAATGCATAAACATACGTATACGTATAATAAACATACGTATCGTGTCACTTTGTCACACCCTTATTATAAACTGTTACTTAGATTAGTTGATTCAGTAGAGATTATATTGCTAGTCAGCTTATGTCTCTCGCATAAAAATGTAAAATATTATTTTTGCAGATTAAAATACATACTGTATGGTCAATAGTATGTGGACACCTGACCATCACACGTATATGTCAGCTGTCCCCAAATTGTTGTCAGAAAGTTGGAAGCTCACAATTGTCTAGAATGTCTGTGCATGCTGTAGCATTTACCTTCACTGGCCCAAATCTGTTCCACTATAACACTGCTCTTGTGAACAAATCGAGGTTCCTGCAGATATGGTTAGCCAAGGTTGGAGTGGAAGAACTTGACTGGCCTGCACAGAGCCTTGCCCTCAACCAAACTGAACATCTTTGGGATGAAATGGAATTCTGACTGTTTAACCAGACCTCGTCACACAGAATCAGTGTGTCAATCTCACTAATTCTCATGTTACTGAATTAGTACAGCCACAGCCAATTCGTATAGCCATGTTTTTAAAATTGAGTGGAGAGCCTTCACAGAAGAGTGGAGGATTTTATAGCAGCAAAGAGGGGACCAGCGCCTTATAAATGCCAATGTTTTTGGAAAGGGATGTTCTACAACCACATAAGGGTGGGATGGTCATATAGTGTAACTGTCCCACAGTAAATCAAGAAACAGTCTTTTATTGGTTATTATTTCCATGGAAATCTTCTCCTTAGGTGAAACAGACTTCTGGTATGTATGGAAATCCATGTGCAAAAGCACTTCATGATCAACTTTGGAAAATTTGACATACAAATAGCATGTCAAATAGTAAAGTGTATTTGGATGCATTTAGGCAGTCCTTTATGAAGTGGCAGATCTAAAACAAAGTATGCTTTTATCATATAGAAGCTCTTTGGGATGATATGTTTACAATTGGCAGACTAAATAGCTAGCCACCTTTCTAGCAAACTGTCTGGCCTTTTAGATGTAAATGTTTCTCCCTGACTTTGTTGTTGGATCTGAAATCCACCAGAATGTGATAACTTTTGAGTTATTCTTTTTCTGATATCATGCCATGGGGGTAACAGCGTGTTTTTGTTTGCTCTGATCTTCCTCTGTTGTGTGTTCATCTTGGAGCATGTTGCTGTGTTGACTAAGGAGCAGTTTGAGTAACCAGCTTTTAGGATTTTCTCAGATGTTTGCACTCTGTGATTTATAGAAAAAAATGCCTTATGAATATTTTGTCAAGTAAATAAGAACCCAAGGTTTTCATAAGTGAACCTGGGAAAAGGCAACATAGAGGAATAAATCCTCTGTTCATTTTAATGAGAATGCAGGTCAGAGCTGAATAGCACCATTTAGTTCTCCAAGCTAATGTCCATGCATGCTCTGATTAGCTAAATGAATGTGGGGGATTATTTTAATATGTCCTGCAGGAGCTGAGGCAGAGGGCCCTAACGTTCACACTGATGTTCATTGGTGGGAATTATCCCTGACAAGTATGCGGCGACTGCGAGTTTCAGCGCCCTACGGCATTCTTCCCACCACCAGTTTCATAATTTGGTTGTGTCTTTTATCAGTCTAATTGAATATGCACATACTGTAAGGCAGTTTAACCCCATGCAGGGACTAATTAAATCAGCACTTTGATTGAAAACACATTAACCAGGCCAGAATCTACCTCACAATGTTTTTTTTTTTTGTCATTGTTGTAATATAGCAAAATGGCCCCTAATAGGTTGCTACTGCCAACATTGTAAATGTATTCCCATTTTAATGAGTGATTTTCCTACTATGTCTTGAGAAATTAAGCAATAATACAGCTTCAGATTTATTTTTATTGATGCAAATAGTGATAAAGTTTATACAAATTTCAGATGTATTTCATAACAACATACAGTGGTGTGAAAAAGTGTTTGCCCCCTTCCTCATTTCCTGTTCCTTTGCATGTTTGTCACACTTAAGTGTTTCGGAACATCAAACCAATTTAAACAATAGTCAAGGACAACACAAGTAAACACAAAATGCAATTTGTAAATGAAGGTGTTTATTATTAAAGGTGAAAAAATCAAACCATCATGGCCCGTGTGAAAAAGTGATTGCCCCCTTGTTAAAACATACTATAACTGTGGTTGTCCACACCTGAGTTCAATTCTCTAGCCACACCCAGGCCTGATTATTGCCACACCTGCACAATCAAGGCATCACTTAAATAGAGCTGCTTGACACAGTAAGGTCCACCAGAAGATCCTTAAAGCTACACACATGCCGAGACCCAAAGAAATTCAGGAACAATTGAAAAAAAGTAATTGAGATCTATCAGTCTGGAAAGGGTTATAAAGCCATTTCCAAAGCTTTGGGAATCAGCGAACCACAGTGAGAGCCATTATCCACAAATGGCGAAGACATGGAACAGGGTGAACCTTCCCAGGAGTGGCCCCGCCCAAAATTACCCCAAGAACGTAGCGACGACTCATCCAAGGTAAAAATCCACAACAACGTCCAAAAACTGCAGGGGCCTCTGCCTCAGTTAAGAGCTTCATCCTCCACCACAGAAAAGACTGGAAAAATGCCGCATGGCAGAGTCAAGGAGAAAACCACTGCTGAGCAAAAGACACAAAGCTCGGTCATTCACAACACACACTTGACCCAACTTTGGGCAACATTCTGTGCGATGAGACAAAAGTGGAACTCTTGGAGGTGTGTCAAGTATACTGGCATAGAAGGCACGCATCATAAAAGAACATATACCAACAATAAAATATGGTGGTGGTAGGTGTGGTCTGGGGCTGTTTGCTGCTCAGGCCTGGAAGACTTGTGATAAAAGGAACTATGAATTCTGCTGTCTACCAAGAGATCCTGAAGGAGAATGTCCAACCATCTGTTCGTGTACTCAAGCTGAAACGAACTTGGGTTCTGCAGCAGGACAATGATCCTAAACACACCAGCAAGTCCACCACCAAATGGCTGAAGAAAAACAAAATGAAGACTTTGGGTGGCCTAGCCAAAGTCCTGACCTGAATCCTATTGAGATGTTGTGGTACGATAAAAAGGCCGTTCATCTGAAAACCCTCTAATGTAACTGAATTAGGACAATTCTGCAAAAAGGTGGGCCAAAATTCCTCCAGGACGCTGTAAAAGCCTCATTGCACGTTATCGTAAACGCTTGGTTGCAGTTGTGCTGCTAAGGGTGGCCCAACCAGTTATTAGGTTTAGGGGGCAATCACTTTTTCACACAGGGCCATGATGGTTTGGATTTTTTTTCACCTTTAATAATAAACACCTTCATTTACAAATTGCATTTTGTGTTTACTTGTGTTGTCCTTGACTATTGTTTAAATTGGTTTGATGTTCCGAAACACTTAAGTGTGACAAACATGCAAAGGAACAGGAAATGAGGAAGGGGGCAAACACTTTTTCACACCACTGTAACTATATGGAGAAAAAGGAAATCAGTACCTCTACTAGGGTAACTCAGCAAAAGATTCTTGTGATTTATAATTATGTTTCCTTAGGCACAAACTAAGACTATTTACCCTGGACCACAAAAAGTAAGGGTAAAGGTTAAGTTGTATATATTGTTCCAGGATGGTGTCCATGAGTGAATTCAATGCTAGCTTGTTCTAAAAGATAATATACTGTCAGCATTCACATCAAATAAGTAAAAAAAAAGTAAAGAAAATTTCTGCATTTTGTTTATAATGATCCTTAATATAATATAATACATATTCAACAAAGGCAAAATAATGAATAATGGTTTCTTTGTGCTGTTAGAAATACAGTGTGCTGCCCCACTAGCAATAACTATCGAAATAACAATAAAATCTCTCCCACAATATCATATGTTAGAGGTAATTCCCAACATATGCTGGTGAAGCTGCTTAAATGTCATTCTTTTGGAAGCAATAAGGAGGCTTGTTTTTTTCCACACCAGCACCTCTTCTATGGATGATGAACTCTTCTAGCATTTCTGATACTGCCTGCCAATAAGGCTGACTTTGCATTCTGTATTCTGCATTCTATACTACTTTTGCCTCACATGAGCTCAGGCAGATTGACATTTAATGCTTAAACAACAAACGCATTCATAAAACCACAAAAATCAATAAGTTCCATATAGTAATTTAGCAAGAATTTAATAAGCACTCACCTGATGTAGTTTTTCCAGTAAGCGTCATTATTACAGTGGACCTGAAAGCATATATTTTATAGAATAATAGAAGAAGATGATTAATAGGAAGAAAGTAGGGCCCAAAATATTAATCCAGCTCAAATATAGCAAATAATCTGATGGATAAACACAGTTAGTGCTTGTGATACATGGTTTGGAATAGGAAATTATACAAACATGGTAATTTCAAGTTTTGTAGTATATGTGCAGTACTTTATAGTAAATGTACAATAAAGACCAATAAAAACGGAATCAAATAAAAAAATTTGTGTGGCTACCTTTTACCTTCCAAGCATCTAAGGGTATGTTCACACTGCAGGGAAATTCAATCATTTTTTCAAATGTGACACAGATTTGTTCCTTGCATGGCTGTGTGAAACACCAAAAACACACTGAATCTGACATTTTCAATTTGATTTGTGCAACTTCCATATGTGGTACTGAAATCTGATACAGATATTCAGCATAATTTCACGCTACTAGGAAGGAAATATGGATTTTAGTGGAGGGACAATGGGGCAACTTTTAGGGTGATGTTGCTGTACAAGCAAAATTATATGACACATATTGCAAATACTCTGTGTTTGAAGAAATAATAATGACAATGAGTCTTGAAATTGTAGAAATGGTACAGTACAAGTTGTTTTTTTTGCATACCCTAGCCTGTCAGGAAACTGGGGTCAGAGTGCAGGGTCAGCCATGATACGGCGCCCCTGGAGCAGAGAGGGTTAAGGGCCTTGCTCAAGGGCCCAAGAGTGGGAGCTTGGCAGTGCTGGGGGTTGAACCCTCAACCGTCCGATCAGTAACCCAAAGCCTTAACCAGTAAGCCAAAAAAGTTAAAAGTTTTAGCTTGAACACATCATGTAACACATTGTTCCTTTCCTTGGTCAATTTAGGAGTGTGATCAATCAGACTGATGTCAGATATAGGCCATATTAAAAGCATAGTGTGAACAGCCTAACAAAAACAAATGGATTTGGTCTGTGACTCAGATTTGGGCCACTTTTGCCTGCTTTGTGAAAGTAACCTTAGATAGCTAATCACAGCCTTCTGCAGACTTTGGCCGAAAACATTGATGATGCTTTTGTTGCAGGTGGTAGTGTATGTGTGTGTTGAAAAAAAAAATCATTATTATTATTATTATTATTATTATTATTGTTGTTATTATTATTATTATTATTATTATTATTATTATTTACAAATGAAAAAAAAAATCCCTTTTTCCTATGAACACCAAATGAGCAAAACTTGTTGATGTCTAAGGCATAAGGCAATCATTCAGCAAGAGATCCAGTGGGCAAAGAGATCTTACTAGCACTACAGCCATGGCATCATAACACAGATTTGGAAACAAGCTTGATTGGTTCAAATTTCACTGTCAGACCCTGGTATAAACACGCCGCAC
Organism: Ameiurus melas; assembly: GCA_012411365.1. Lineage (NCBI taxonomy): Eukaryota > Metazoa > Chordata > Actinopteri > Siluriformes > Ictaluridae > Ameiurus > Ameiurus melas. The sequence goes on along the minus strand of CM022754.1, from coordinate 17,037,330 downwards.
AAGCAACACGTTGATACCTGGACAAGTTTTTGGGGCATAGGCCCAAGAAGCATTAACTGGCTGTCTCTGCATAGGCCTTCTTAAGTGAGAAGCAGATGACTACTTGTTCAGCTTTACTGTCATACTATATGCATTCGCTTCACATTTCCAGGGTCGGGGGTTCGAGTCCCACCGTGGCCCTGTGTGTGCGGAGTTTGCATGTTCTCCTCGTGCTGCAGGGGTTTTCTCCGGGTAATCTGATTTCCTCCCCCAGTCCAAAGACATGCATGATAGGCTGATTGACATGTTTAAAGGTCCATAGTGTATGAATGGGTGTGTGAGTGTGTATGTGATTGTGCCCTGCGATGGACTGGCACCCTGTTCAGTGTGTACCACGCCTTGTGCCTGATGCTCCCTGGGATTGGCTCCAGGTTCTCCTGCGACCCTGAAGAAAGAGTAAGCGGTAGAAGATGGATGGATGGATGGATGGAAAACAGGAAAATACTGAAGCAGAGCATGATCAGTATGCAGTATTCCAGCATGATAACGACCCCAAACACACCTCCAAGACGACCACTGCCTTGCAAAAAAAAGCTGAGGGTGAAGGTGATGGACTGGCCAAGCATGTCTCCAGACCTAAACCATATTGAGCATCTTTGTGGCATCCTCAAATGGAAGGTGGCGGAACACAAGTTGTCTCATCATCATTATCAGTCTAAACAGATTTTTATTATCTCTTTATGCCGAACTTAAGAATTTAAAGAAAATGCTTCATTCTGAAGACAGTGTTCTTGACACAGGGGAAAAACATCCTGTCCTGATAGGTCTACACAAAGAACAAAGTCTTGCAACCTCAGAGGTGTGAAATGCTCGCCAGTATTTTTTAATAATCTAAACAATTTTGAGTTAAGCACCTGTGTAACCCTTGTCTTAATAAAAATAAATATCCTCATAAAATATTGACAACTTTTGAACTCTGGAATAACAGCCCAGTATTTTTTATCCTACCATTGGTTCACTTCATAAGAATTAAGCATTATTTTGTGTGTGTATATTTGCTTGGTTAGTTTATTAGACCTTGTTTCCATAGAAACAAAGGACTGGAATTAAATAATGAATACGATAAAATATGGTCCCCAAATGCACTCCTTGCTTTTCTTTTTTTCTCTCTGTCCTGCAACAATAACAGCTATTGAACTGGGTGAATGTAATGATTTGGCCAAACATGTTGCAGTCTCATGTTGCTCCTCAGTGTGTGTAAGACCAAGCTTTTGTGTATTTCAAAAGAACTTGATTATACAAGAGCTTATAGAGCAACAGTGGAGAAGAGTAGGAGGCTCGGCTTGAATAACATTCAATACAATTCTGGGGCGAGGTAGAATAGTAAAGAGCCGCTATTTGATTCATTTCCAGTTCCGGGTAGATACTAATGCAGTTATGCGCCATTTCCGAAAGCCTAAGTCATGTCATTTTTCCTGGGTGTGTATTTGTAAGAGTTCTCCAGCTTGTGAGGAAATTATGTTGATACTGTCATTAATCTGTCTAGACCCTAGTATTGATAAAAAAAAAATAAAAAAAATCAAGCTCATGCGAGCTAACTTCCTATTCCTTTAATTACACTTAGTAACAACCACCTGTGTTGTGAAGAGATCAAGTGAGTAAAATTGGTATTATACTATCAATGCTGGCTTTTACCAAACTCCAACATATATAAAGCACATACATAGAATGATTACTGCTAATAGCACTTTTCAAAAACCTTTTATTAAAAATATTCATTAATCACTTCAACATTGTCTTTCAGTCAATAACTCAGAACTCTCACCATAGCACCAAAGCATAAGCCATTACATAAATTAGGTTATCTTGTTTTTCCAAGGACTTGTATTACTATGAAACATTGGTGACAAAATGCATATGGCTTTTAAATTAATTCAATAAAATAATCCATGATGAAATTAGCTCATGTCTACTGACATTTTATCAGGGTTATTATTAAAACAACTGAATCTGGTTAGTGTCCTTTTGTGTATACAGAAATGGATTTATGTGACTCTATTGTATTGTTTGGATATTTTATTTCTGTAATATTCATTTGCTTCCCTTTTCATATTTTTTCTTCAGCTTTCCACATTTTTATATCACATAGACTACTTTTTCATTTGCAGATACTGTTACAAGTTCAAGCTTAAAAAAAATGCAATAGAATCACAGTGATAAAATTGCATATAGATTAGTAGATTTAAAATAAATTCAATATCTGAAAGACAAAATCTCGTTCTGGCTTGATCACATGCATGTGTAGTGTAGGGGAAACATGCGTATACACTGTATATAGGTCTGCTGCATTATTATAAATTTTTATAGGATTGGCTACAGAAAAGTTCAGCAGTCCTAAAGGTTAGGATCTGAGTTGCCATGCTGGGGATCCTGACCGTGGTTTACAGGCAAGTGGTCTAGTGTCTAGGTACAAAGGTACAGTGCCTTGCGAAAGTATTCGGCTCCCTTGAACTTTTCAACCTTTTGCCACATTTCAGGCTTCAAACATAAAGATATAAAATTTTAATTTTTTGTAAAGAATGTGATTCTTCACAAAAAATTTAAATTTTATATCTTTATGTTGATATATTGATATATTGGATTAAAACTTCCTAGCTCACATAAAAACTCTAAATGAATGAATAAGAAAGAAAGACAGAAATAGTGTGCAGAAATAGTGTGCATAGTGTGCAAGTATGGTTCACCACAGCCAGCAGAGGGCACTGTGGCTCGTCTTCGGACTATGACATTGTTTGGTTCACTCACTTCCGGGTTGAGCATTAGCATAATTGCGCTGATGAGTCACAGGTGTTTGTAGTTTAAGTTAATGACACTTGTTATTTATAAGCCTGAGTTACTAAGCACGTTGCTCGTTAACGGTAGGTTGTGAGTTGTTTATGTTTGTAGCGGTCGTCCATGTTAAGAAGGATATTGACGTCATTCCATTTTTCTTGTTAGTTTATATTTATGTTAAATAAAGAACATAACCTGCACCTGCATCCAGCCTCCAGTCCTGTTTAGTTACAAAGTAGATCTATGTACCTAGTACCTTTCATACTTGCATTACTACATACAATGGTGCTTGAAAGTTCGTGAACCCTTCTGCATAAATATGATCTAAAACAAATAATCCGTACTTGAAGGAATTCTGCGCTAGTTTGGAATATGCACAAACCATGGAGTAAGTAAATACAGAACTAAAATTAAGTAATGTCAACTGTTATTAAGTAATCATTTACTGAACCAATAATGAAGGAAACTATCTCGATGTACAAACAAAATATAATATAAGCTTTTGCTTTCCGAATCATATTTAAAGGTAAGCAAAACATCGGCCTCTCAAGGCAGATGTAGCAATGATCGTTGCTACATCTGTTCAGAGGGGTGTGTGGATGTGGTGAAGGACTCAAAATTTGTGGAATTAGGAACAGTGGGTCAGCAACTTTCGAGACAAGAAACCTTTTATATGTTGTCACCAACAATCTCTTACAAGGTTTTTCGCGGTTGGTCTCCACCAGAGTTGATTCTTTTGCCACTGTTACTTTTTCAGTGACGTACGACATTGATAGGGGAAAATCCAATCTGTCAGCTTACATGGCAGATGCAAATGCATGTATCTCATTCAGATTTATTTCCACATATGAATGAGGTCTGAAACTGATCTGAGAGTATCGGATTGCATGTACTTTTTTCCTACTTGCACGTTCATGGGTTATATCCGATCTGTGCCACATGGGAGGAAAAAAACATCTCAATTGGGTCACTTGAACCATGTAGTGTAAATGCAGCCTAACAGTGTTACTTAAACCAGACAAAGACCCAATGCAACCCAACAGTTACTGACCCCTTTCATTAATGAATAAAGATCTCAAAATAATTACAAAAGCATTAGCCACCAGATTAGAAACCATGACCCCCACATTAATCCATCTGAAGCAGACAGACTTCATCAAAAAAGGTACTAATCAGATAACATCTCTAGATTATTTAACTTGATAAATATGTTTTGACAATCAAAAATTAATAGAATCAATGCATTTCTGGATGCTGAGAAAGCATTTAACAAGCTAAAACTGGACATTTCCATTACACAAATTTGGCTTTGGGTAAACATTCATCCATTGGAGAAAAATATTGTACACTTCATCAGAAGCCACAGTCACGACAATTGGGATTACTTCACCTGCATTCACACTTCAAAGAAGAACTCGACAAGGATGCCCACTCTCTCCTTCACTGTTTGCCAATTTTATAGAACCACTCACAATAGCAATAAGAGAACAGTAAAAATTAATGGAATTCATACCATATAAACGCACAAGAAAAACTTTTGTCTCTATGCAAATGATATCCTACTGTATCTGCAGAGCCCTAAAACTTCACTTCAGGAAACAAGTTATTAATACTGTTTTCCAAAATATCAAACTACACAATAAATTGGAATAAATCTACCATACTTCCGCTCTCTTATGAGTCTTGGGATTCTGCAGCTCAGAATTCACTTTTTCCAATCCGTGTTGGAAATATTAAATACTTTATCATCAGTATCATTAAGCATCAGTATCTCCTCCAGGCTGTCAGAGTTGTTCTCGATTAACTACACTCTACTGCTTAAAACAATAGATGATGACCTGCTGGATGAATCTTCCTCTTTCATTAATAGGACGAATAGCAACTATGAAAATTAAAATTCTCCCTCAGATTACTTATCTTTTCTCAATGCTCCCTGTCATGCCTACAAAAATCACTTAATTCCTCAATCAGTTAATTCTTCAATCTCCTATTTTTACTGGAGGAATAAAAAAGCAAAAATTAAATATTCTACATTACAAAAAAATAATCTCAAGGAGGTTTAGATGCTTCATTTATTTTATTATTATTATTATTATTATTATTATTATTATTATCAGGCAAATCAACTGAAATGTGAAATGGATTCATCAAAGCAATAATAACATCTCCTGGATACAACTGGAACAAACATAACGTAAAAACCTTACGCTTGCAGATTTGGCATTTCACAATACTGCTTAAGAACCACACTTTCTTTAAAAAAGAAAGTGAAGCGCCCTCACATGTTACCGGTATCTGAAGCTTGTGTAACATCATACCTAATTATAGGCCTGCCGTGGTCAGGTTATGTGGCAATTAAGCGTGTGGCGTGATATAAAAACGGCACATGTGAACCAAGAAAGCAATTCTTCAAAACTGGAAATCAAAGAGTCTACTCATAAATCAGTGGAGTAATCTAATAATAGAATAGATATCCATGGCAAAAATCCCAGCTTTCCATAAAAGTTGCATGCTGCAATTTGTGGAAAACTGGAAACCACTCATAAACCATTTTAAACTTGAAATAAATACAGATTGATGCCACGTACATCCCTAATATATTTGTATGTATGTGCGTATGTGTGCGTATGTGGTCTCAGGTGTGAATGGTTAGCATGTGTATTAAATTTGGTGCCATCGCTCTCACACTCCCTCATACAGGTCATTGGAAGTTCAACATGGCACCTCATGGCAAAGAACTCTTTGAGGATCTGAAAAAAATAATTGTTGCTCTACTTAAAGATGGCCTAGGCTATAAGAAGATTGCCAAGTCCCTGACACTGAGCTGCAGCACGGTGGCCAAGACCATACAGCGGTTTAACAGGACAGGTTCCATTCAGAACAGGCCTCGCCATGGTCGACCAAAGAAGTTGAGTGCACGTGCTCAGCGTCATATCCAGAGGTTGTGTTTGGGAAATAGATGTATGAGTGCTGCCAGCATTACTGCAGAGGTTGGGGGTGGGGGGTCAGCCTGTCAGTGCTCAGACCATACACCGCACACTGCATCAAATTTGTCTGCATGTGTTGTGTCCCAGAAGGAAGCCTCTTCTGAAGATGATGCACAAGAAAGCCCGCAAACAGTTTGCTGAAGATAAGAAGACTAAGGACATGGATTACTGGAACCATGACCTGTGGTCTGATGATATCAAGATAAACTTATTTGGTTCAGATGGTGTCAAGCGTGTGTGGCAGCAACCAGGTGAGGAGTACAAAGACAAGTGTGTCTTGCCAATAGTGAAACATGGTGTTGGGAGTGTCATGGTCTGGGGCTGCATGAGTGCTGCTGACACTGAGGAGCTACAGTTCATTGAGGGAACCATGAATGCCAACATGTACTGTGACATACTGAAGCAGAGCATAATCCCCTTCCTTTGGAGACTGGGGCACAGGGCAGTATTCCAGCATGATATTGACCCCAAACATGCTAAAGAAGCTGAGGGTGAAAGTGATGGACTGGCCAAGCATGTCTCCAGACTTAATGGAAGGTGGAGAAGTGCAAGGTCTCTAACATCCACCAGCTCTGTGTTGTCGCCATGGAGGAGTGGAAGAGGACTCCAGTGGCAACCTGTGAAGCTCTGGTGAACTCCATGCACAAGAGGGTTTAGGCAGTGCTGGAAAATAATGGTGGCCACACAAAATATTGACACTTTGGGCCCAATTCGAACATTTTCACTTAGGGGTTCACTTTTGTTTCCAGCAGTTTAGACATTAATGACTGTGTGTTCAGTTGTTTTGAGGGAAAAGCAAATTTACACTGTTACACAAGCTGTTCACTCACTACTTTACTTTGTAGCAAAGTTCATTTCTTCAGTGTTGTCACATGAAAAGGTATAATCAAATATTTACAAAAATGTGAGGGGTGTACTCACTTTTGTGAGATACTGTGTGTATATATATATAATTATTTGTCTATTTGTTCATGTGTCTGCTCATTTTCCTAATAAGTAGATTTGTGTACCTAGTACTTTTCATAACTGTATTACTACATACAATGGTGCTTGAAAGTTTGTGAACCCTTTTGAATTTTCTATATATCTGCATAAATAGGATGCAAAAACATCATTAGAGTCTCACACACGTTCTAAATGTAGACCAAGAGAAATCAATTAAACAAATCCGACAAGAATATTATACTTGGTCATTTATTTATTGAGGAAAATATGGAAATGTATCATGACATGAACAAACGAGATTTTTAAGGACCTCAGAAAAAGATTTATTGAAGCTCATCAGGCTGGAAAATGTTAGAAAACCATCCCTAAACAGTTCATACTTACCAATGCACAGTCAGACATAGTGTTCATAAATGGAGGACGTTTATGACAAATTTTACCCTCCTCAGGAGTGGTTGACCAACAAAGATCACTCTAAGAGCAAGATGTGTAATAGTCCACAAGGTCACAAAGGAACCCAGGGTAACTAAGCAACTAAAAGCCTCTCTCACATTGGCTAATGATAATGTTCATGAGTCCACCATCAGGAGAACACTGAACAACAATGGTGTGCATGGCAAGGTTGCAAGGAGAAAGTCACTGTTCTCCAAAAAGAACTTGTTGCCCCTCTTCAGATTGCTAAAGATCACATGGACGATCCAGAAGGCTATTGGAAAAAATGTTTTGTGTACAGATGAATAAAATAGAATAGAAAAATAGAATATTTTGGTATAAATGAGAAGCATTATGTTTGGAGAAATGAAAATACTGCATTCCAGCATAAGAACCTTATCTCATCTGTGACATATACTAGAGGTAGTATCATGGTTTTATCCTGTTTTGCTGCATATGTGACAGGACAACTTGCCATCATGTATGGAAAAATGAATTCTGAATTATACTAGCAAATTCTAAAAGAAATTGTCAGGATAACTGTATCTCAAGAGATGGTGGGTCTTGCAGCAAGATAATGACCCCAAACACACCATTTGTTCTACAAAGAATGGTTAAAGAAGACTAAAATCAGTGTTTTGGAATGGCCAAATCAAAGTACTGACCTTAATACAATATAAATTTTGTGGAAAGACTTGAAGCAAGCAGTTCATGTGGGGAAACCCACCAACATCCCAGGTTTGAAGCTGTTCTGTTCTGAGGAATGGGCTAAAATTCCTCTAAGCCAATGTGCAGGACTGATCAACAGTTACTGGAATTATTTAGCTGCAGTTATTGCAGTTAAAGTTGGCAGTTTTTAATCAAAATGAAGTAATATCAAAATGATCACAAATATTGCAAATTTGTGAAGAATGTGCACAATTCACTAGAACATTTAGGGTTCCATTGGGTTTAATGGTTGGGTTTAAAGATTTTCTTGTATGAACATGTATACCAGCATATCCTACACAGTGCAGTGCAGTGAAGAATGCATACCTGTGTTCATTGTTGAAAGACAACCACTTCATACAATAAGTGCAGGGTTTGGATTAAGCTGTGTGTATTACCTGAAGATCAAGGGACACTCTGTTAGGGACAACGCATTAAACATTATTGATAGTTTGAAAGAAGACTAAAGTCATCTATGTCAAAGTGTCTGAGCACCTAAATACAATGCCATGTTGACATGTTTACCCAAGTGAATTCATGCCAATTCACACCAACCCATCCTAGTGTCATGTCAATCTCATGATGTGACAGGTATGAGTCCCACGCTGTGATTCCAAGGTGGAAACACAGTGTCAGAACAAAAATATTTTTACATTGCTGCACCAGAGCTTCATGCTCCCCCCTCTTTAGTTAAAACTAGTTTGAAGAAAATAAAAGAACAGTTCAATTCCTTTCAGGAAAATTACATTTTATTTATATAGCACTTTAATAATGAACATTTTCACAAAGCAGCTTCGCAGAAGTCCCTTTTAAATGTATCCCTTATGAGCAAGCCAGAGGTGACAGTGGCATGGAAAAACTCCCTGTGGTGGCAAGAGGAACCAGGCAGGAAGGGGAACACATCCTCATCTTGGTGACACCAGATGCATTTATAAATAATTTCTTTATAATTGTATACTATAAAGTCAAGCTGTGCTAATTATGGTGAAAGGAACTTGAGAATGAGCATCATTAGAGTTTTAACTTTAAGTCTTGCATCAAACTGAAGTTATGAACTATTCACTGCTTGAGATTAGGTATGCTGTTGTCCTGTAATGGTTTAAGATGTACATCTTGTGCAGAGTACAAGCAGGGACTCCGAAACTACTAGCTATGACAGCCTAATCAAAGAGGGAGAACCAGAAGGTGACACAGACACGAGAGAACCCTGGGACATAAAGTGGCCAACCACACAACTGTCAACAAACCTGAGTCAGAGTGGAGGGGTGCCAGCATCCACGGAGTCCAGTTTACCTAAACACTCTATGCCCATGAAGATCTGTGCCTTTACCTAAGAAAAAAGCAATTTAAAATGGCTTGACTAAACAAATAGGTTTTCAGTAAAGACTGAGAATGTGTCTGGATCCCAACCACTAATTGGAAGACTGTTCTATAACTTGGAAGATTTGTAAGAGAAAGCTGCTCCTTGCTATAGCCTTCATTTTTCAATGTACCAGCAAAGAGCCTCCACCTTTTGATTGAATCATGTGTGACAGATCATAAAAGACCAAAATGAGACCATGCACTGCTTTATAAGGCAATAGTAGTATTATATAATCAATGCAAAATCTTACGTGGTGCCTATGCAGTGGGCATATTTTTCTGGTTCTAGTAAGGTCTCTAGCTGCTGCATTCTGGACAAACGAGCAAGTTTATGTGCTTACTTGAACATCCAGACAGCAAGGCATTTCTGCATAATGCAGCCACATTATGCTTCTTATCTTAACAATATTTCTGAGATGAAAGTATCCTAGTGAATATTATCTGCATGAGCTTCAAATGACAAACAAGGTATTTTACTGCTGCACATAATGCAAATGAAAGACCATCCAGAGTTACAATGTAATCAGGAAGCTTACTTCTAGCTGCCTGTGGTCCTAATAGAAGTACTTCTATCTTGTCAGAATTAATACAGTAGGAGGAAGTTACTTAGCATCTAGTGTCTGATGTCCTTTACACATTCTCAGCTTTATTAAACTGTTTTCTCTCATATGGCTTTGCTGAAACATATATAAATATATATATATAAAGGTAGCATTTAACGAGAAAAATGCAGTGGGTCTGAAACAGAGCGTTGTGGAACACCAAACTTTACTTTAGCTCTCCTATTATGTTATGGGTCAGTTTGACCCATTTCCACATTTGAGATATCTGAAATACTGGTTGATCTCTCTTTTTCTCTTTTTTGACTTTCCTCATTTTGGGTCATGAACTTGTATGCAAATATTTCTTCTTATGGCTTGTCTCAAAAAAGGGGGGTCTCAGACAGGGGGGTTGCTTATGTGCCTATAATTCGACAGCTGACTGGGGTCGAGATTGGTTTGTTAAATCAGTCTGATAACTGCTAGTTTAAAGTATTATGTAATTAGCCAGTGCTAAGGGAATAATTGACTATTTTAATAGAGGTTTAGTTGTTTCTGGTAGTATGTGCTTGAAGAAATGTGTAGGTAAGGGTTGTAATACACAAGCGGATTATTTATATTAGGACATTCATGAAATTATTTTTGGTCTCTCGAAGTGGAATAAGACATTCTACTCACTGATCTGATATGGTTATATTTTCATCAGTTATCAAATTGTCTGAGATTAAGTTAGTTTAAATGGGTTTAAATTTGCCAAATATTTTACATTTTGTATTCATAAATTCATAAAGTCATTTCTACTACATACTGATGCTGTGCATGTCTTATTCCTAGTTCCTTTTGCTACAATATTAAATAAATATGAATTCAGGATTATTCTCATTATATTCTAGGGTGGAGAACTATGCTGATTTAGCAGCGCTACGCGCCTTTCTATAGCAAAGAGGGTTCCCTTATCATGCACTTTGGAGTACTACCAAGTTAGTTTGACAGCATTTACATTCTAATATTCTAATGGTCTTGTAAAGTTTTAAGGTGCATGTGAGATTATTTTTTCTCTCTAACTGTTTTTATTTTACGTTATGTTATCCAGAGTGTAGCAGAACATTGACTCCAAGTAACTAGTTGCCTCGCAAGTCCTGTGGTGTCAGACCAATCCAAGGTTGATAACTCTGGGAGATTATTCATAAAGTTATGTGCAGTGGCCACTCAGTACATTTACATGGACAATAATAATCTATTAACCCAATTAAGACAAAACTCTGATTAAGAAACTACCATGTTAACAATGATTATTGATTACCTTAATCTGACTAAAGTCATACTCGAAGTAAACACAAATAGAATTAAGACATGTGGAGTATTCCTATTTTAGTCACATTACATGTAATGTAATGCCACATGTGCACACCTTAATCACACTATTAATGACATGTGAGAGTTTTCATTGCATTTTGTGACAGGACACACACACGGCAGCACTCAACCGTTGACAGCAAACAAGCGAGCATGGCTGCATCTGAAACCACGTCTTACCTGCTATATAGTAGATGAAATACATATTTGATGTAGTAGCATGAAAAAAGTATCTTCTGACTAATACACAATTTAAATGAGATGAGGTAATGATAGCTTCAGAATGGGGTAGTATGGCAATATTTTCTATATTTAATCCAAATGTCAATATTAAATCAAGAGTCTACTACTCAATCATGAATGAACGCAAAAGCTGGTCTAGTGGGCCTTGTGGATTGTTTGGGCTATACTTCATTTAAATCACACTGGAATATTTATTTTCTAAAGCAAAACTATGAATCTCAAAGAAGATAAATGGTAAACATGTCACGTAATGAAGGTTAGGATAGATGCAAGTGCTAATAAGAAATTTATTGAAGAGAGGCCGGCAGACAAATCCCAAACGTGCATCAATTACATGATCAAAAACAGGCAAAAGCTCAGGTGATTCCCAAGTGGAGGCAGAACGTTCATCCAAAATTCAGTAAATCCAACTACACCACCATGGGGGAGAACCTGGAAATACTCCCAAATAAGAGGCAAACAGATAAGTATCACGGATCAGGGCAAGGAACACGAGTGTGAGACATGAGTACGAATATAAGAATTATTTTATTATGACACTTAACCATCATTTAAAACTTCCATCCATCCATCTTCTACCGCTTACTTCTTTTCAGGGTCACAGGGGAACCTGGAGACTATCCCAGCATCAGGCACAAGGAGGGGTACACCCTGGACAGGGTGCTAGTCCATCACAGGGCACAATCACATACACTCACATACTATGGACACTTTAGACATGCCAATCAGTCTACCATGCATGTCTTTGGACTGGGGGAGGAAGCCTGAGTACCCGGAGGAAATAACCGCAAGCACGGGGAATCATGCAAAGTCTGCACACACATGGCCCTGGTGGGAATCGAACCCCGGACTCTGGAGATTTGAAGCAAATGTTCTAACCATCATGCGCCCATTTAAAATTGACATGAAAATATTAAATATTTATTGAAAAAATCAATAAATCAAACGAAGAAAATAACCATTAAACAAAAACCAGGTAAAGCAAAACAATTGTTAAAGCAAAACAGCAGCAGCGTCACATGTAGTGTCTTCGGCTAGGGGTTCGTCTTAGAGAAGACTTAGCTCAACTCCCCACTCTCACCATTAGATTCAACAAACACCAGAGGCAAAGTTGTACGATTACTCACAGGTACCAGGGATCAACATACATACACTATCATTCAGCCACCGGCTAAATGTTGCGATCACTTTATGTGATCTCCGGCGCCAATTCGCCACAATGCACGCACCACCAGTGCAACTCTAAGACTGAATGGAATTGGCAACCGGAAATGCCAGGTGAGCGAGGGACTCGGAATCACCAAGACACCTATTTGCTTATCAAAATAAGGGTCCTTAAATAATCGGGTAGCTCTCACCCTAATGGTCTGCCAAAACCATATCCCAAGCAGAGCCAATAGGATAGCCAAATCACTTACCCTTCCACATTCTTATAGCCTAGGCCATCTTTACGTAGAATAACAATAATTTTTTTCAGATCCTCAGAGAGTTATTTGCCATGAGGTGCCATGTTGAACTTCCAGTGACCAGTATGAGGCAGTGTGAGAGTGATGACAAGAAAATATAACACACCTGCTCCCCATTCACACCTGAGACCTTGTAACTCTAACAAGTCACATGACACCAGGGAGGGAAAATGAGTAATTGGGCTCAATTTGGACATTTTCACTTATGGGTGTACTCACTTTTGTTGCCAGTGGTTTAGACATTAATGGCTGTGTGTTGAGTTATTTTGAGGGGACAGCAAATTTACACTGTTACACAAGCTGTACACTCACTACTTTACATTGTAGCAAAGTGTCATTTCTTCAGTTATAATCAAATATTTACAAAAGTGTGAGGTGTGTACTCATTTTTGTGAGATACTGTATATAAACTCAAATCTCAGTAGATTTATTTCAGTCATAAATGGTATGTTTAATATTAGGAATTTTGAATGTGCCAGTTTGAACTGGTAGAGCTTTACTCTGGAATATATATTTTTAAAGGGTTCTTCACTGGTTCTGTGTTCCTTAAAGGTTCTTTCTGATAGGGAAACACTCTGTCGTCTGTTTCTACCTATAAATTCTTTAAGGGGTCCCTGAGAAGAACTTACTGTACCACTATGAGATGTCTAACATGACCTTGTGGTCTGAAAACCTTCACAGAGAGCAGTATTCATTAAAATGACTGGTGATACTCACCATCAAAAATAGACACAACAGGCACATCAGCCAATTTGTTTGCCTCGTTATGTGAAAATAACAAGCAAATGTAATGAAAGAAGCAGAAAGAAAAAGAATTTATATGATTTTCTTTGATCACCCCAACTCAGGGAGAAGACAGAATGTAGAGATGGTAAATAATGAGCTAATAACAGTTTTAGACAGGGACGACAAGGCAATGAAAAGCTTAATATTTTGATTTGGTATTTTTCATCTTTAAATTTGACCCTCAATAATACTTTTATATATATATTTATATGTGTGTGTGTGTGTGTATATATATATATATATATATATATATATATATATATATATATATATATATATATATATATATATATATATATATATATGTATTTATATATATATGTGTGTGTGTGTGTTTACTGTAGTTTACTTTATATTAATAATTAAATGTACAAGACTACGGTCATAAACTCCTCTTCTCACACAAGCAAACAATTAATAAATGTTTCCTTTTTGGAGCAGTATCAGTATCCAGCAGTATCTTCTTTAATCTCTGAATGCCTGTGAACTAGACAAACAGTGTTGCGGATCATTTGCTTCTTTTACATCGTATCACATGTCAGCTTTAATGATGGAGGCCCATGCAACATTCCACTGGGCAAGAAAGTATCAAGCGTATGGTGTGCTAAACCCACAAGAATGCAAAACATAGGCTTTTTCTATTTCCATTTTGTTACTTAAAAAGTTGAAGTAAATTTCTTCATTAGACTGACTGGGCTGAATGATGAACGAAGCTCTCTAAGCCTCGGGCTGTTTGAAACACTTTTTTGTTTAATGTTAGAAATTACATTTTTCTTTTTTGTATGGAATGCTAATGCAGAAATATAGATTACCACAACTGTACACCCCCACCAGATGATATAATTTGATTTAGCTTGATTAATTATTTGCTTTTTTGGTTGCCAACTAGATACCTGTAAAACTGTGATAAATGATCACACTCTGCACTGCTTATCCTGGACTTCTTTTGCATAAGACATTTTATTAAACATCTCCATGGACTGATTGTGGGTCCATATCATTAGAATAGTTAATGCTTCTGCTTTGCTACATATTATTTATAGTATGTTTTGGAATGTTTGAGCTCTTGTGAGTCACCACATCTTGTCATATTCATTCTTTCTATGTCAGAACTGTTGTGATGGGTTTCATACCTTACCTTACACAACATTACAGACACAGCATACATCATCACGTTGCAGATTTGGAAAGGAAGCAGGCTTCCTGTGGATCCAGTGGAAGCAAGCCACCTAGTTAACATGAAGTAGTTTGCCAAAAGACATGGAGAACACATATAAGTTCACATAAAGCCAGGTTAACACTGTATAATTCTGGCCACGATTTGGTGTAATCACTAGTTTGACATGTTGTCCTACAGCCGAGTAATGGATGTTTGCAATCAAATTTTTCCTCCGATTAAATTCTGGCAGTGTCGTAAGATTTGAGGCACAGTCCTGTAGTGTGGCTTGTCGTACTCTACGAGTCTTCTTGTGTGCGTGTGTTTTTCGCATTTTGACTGTTGTATAGTCTGACATTAATGTCTCCCTCCAGTCTCCTCTTCAGGAGGTGAAATGCATGCTCAATTGGGTTAAAGTCTGGTAATTGACCAGAGTAAAACCTTCCACATCTTCTTCCTGATGTCCTTTGTTGAGTTGCAATGTGTTTTGGATCATTGTCTTGCTGCATGATAAAGTTCCTCATGATTCATTTCTCTGTAAATTGGCAGATAAAATGTTCCTGTTGACTTACAAATTAATTCTGCTGCTACCATCATGAGTTACAACAGCAATAAAGATTAATAAGCCTGTCCCAGAAGCAGCCATACAAGCCCAAACCATGATACTACCTCCACCATGTTTCACGGATGAGCTCTTATGTTTTCGATCATGAGCAGATCCATTCTTTCTCCACACTTTGACCTTTCATTTACTTTGGTAGATGTCAAATTTGCTAGAGGTTAACCTTGGTTCAACTTTTGTGACTTTTTCAGGACATTCCAAGTGGCTGTATTGGCTATGCCCAATGTTTGTGCAATGTCTCTGACTGAGCATTGTGCATGGTACAATGACCCTGTGATGGTGTCCTGTTGAATCCTTATGTCCACCTCACGCCCAGCGTCCTCTGGATAGTCTCTGGATCCACCGTGACGATTACCAGGATAATGCAGTTACTGAATGTGAGTGAGAGTAAGTGAATATTTCCACATAAAATTAGATGGCAATGTTGCTTCTACCACTGTTGAGAAAAAAAAACTACAAATGCTAGTGATATATTTATCCTAAAAACATAAAGCTAAACTGCAGCACATTCATCTATGAGGGACATCAAAACAATGGGCTATCTTTTTAAAGGATCAAATAAAGCTTGTTAAAGCTTAATGTATGTGTGATCACTTTTTGGGTGTTTAGTTTAAAAGGCACCTTGATTAGCAGCAGCAGCGCTGTTCTATGCGCTTTAATGGTCTTTCAACTCACTTTCCATGTAAATACATCACAGACTGTGATCACACACACAAAGGCTAAACATCTATATCAAACAAAATGTCACGGGCCATGACGTGAAGGAAGCAGGCAGGATGCAATCGCAGTAGAACGGTGAGCTTTATTTACAAAGTGGAGAAACAGAAAGGAAACCAGAAATGTAAGGCTAAGGCTAAAGCTAAAGCTAAGGCTATGGCTAAGGCTAAGACTAAGGCTAGAACATGGCATGAAACAAGGACGCTCTATAAGTGCTAAACATGGCAAGAAACAAGGACACATGACCAGACGGGATGAAGACAAGACATCAACCCAGAAGAGGCATGCGCATGCGCACTAGCGCGCAATGCGCACTGCTGCACGGGGGAATCATGACAGAAACACCCAGGACTGCTGGACAGGACTGCTGGGCGATGACCCCAACTGGACAGGACTGCCGGGCGACGACCCCAGCTGGACAAGACTTCCGAGCAACATCCTCAGTTGGACGTGGAGGCCGAGCGACGTCCTCAGCTGGACGTGGAGGCTGAGCGACGTCCTCAGCTGGACATGGAGGCTGAGCGACGTCCTCAGCTGGACAGGACTGCTGATCTACGTCCTCAGCTGGACAGGACAGCAGGACAGTTTCCTTGGCTGTGCAGGGCAGCCGGACAGCCTCCTCGGCTGGGATGGACAGCAGGACAGTTTCCTTGGCTGGCAGGCGCTCCACCACCGAGACCTCCCCATAGGCCTCAGGCCGTTGCCCCCCCCCCCCCCCCAAAAAAAAAAAAATTTATAGATTCCGGGCTAGCCTTAGCAGACTTTGGCCTGAACTGATCTTGATCATTCGGAACAGCCTGCTGGGACGATACGTCAGGAACTCAGAACAGCACTTGGGCTTGGCCTGCTAAGACTTGAGACATGGCTTGAACTAGAGACATGGCTTGGATTAGAGACATGGCTTGGATGTCCGTCACCTTAGACTTGGCTTGGACTTGGGCATCCGAGACTTGAGACTGGGTTTGGACTTGGACGTCGTGGACTTGAGACTGGGTTTGGACTTGGGCTTTGTGGACTTGAGACTGGGTTTTGACCTGGACGTCGTGGACCTGAGACTGGGTTTGGACTTGGATGTCGTGGACTTGGGCTCTGTCCGGAGTTTGAGACTGGACTTGGGCTCTGACCGGAGCTTGAGGCTGGGCTTGAGCTTTGACCGGAGCTTGAGGCATGGCTTGGGTAGGAACTTGAGGCTTGGCTGGAACTTGGATGTGGGCCTTGGCCGAGACGTGAGTCTGGGGCTGGGGCTTGGATCTGAGCTGTGGCTGTGACTTGTGGCTTGGCTGTGGCTTGGACGTGAGGCGTGGCTGTGACTTGGGGCTTGGCTGTGACTTGGGCCTGAGGCTTGGCTGTGGCTTGGGCCTGAGACATGGCAGGGACATGGAATTGAGACATGACTTGCTGTGCCATGTGCGAGCTGGGCCAAAAAACCGAGACGTGATAAACCGAATGAATTGTCCTTCGGTTGGCTTCGGGTCGCACAGGCTGGAGAAATAGTACTGACAGTCCACCACAAAATAATCTGGGTATCCAAAGAAGCCATCATACCAATCCGGCATGTCCTCGAAAGTCCTTTGTTTAAACCGTATAGAGTCCAAGGCGAGGATACTGGGCAGGATTCCCGGGTACGCCGTCCTCTCAGTTTGTGTGCTGCATCTGTTGGGAGGTGGTTAATTCTGTCACGGGCTGTGACGTGAAGGAAACAGGCAGGATGCAATCGCAGTAGAACGGTGAGTTTTATTTACAAAGTGGGGAAACAGAAAGGAAACCAGGAACATAAGGCTAAGGCTAAAGCTAAAGCTAAAGCTAAGGCTATGGCTATGGCTAAGGCTAAGACTAAGGTTAGAACATGGCATGAAACAAGGACGCTCTATAAGCGCTAAACATGGCAAGAAACAAGGACGCTCTATAAGCACTATCTACATTTACACAATATATAATTAACCACGCCGTGTGATGCACGGCTCACAGTAAATATACACATATGCTTCTTTAGCCCGCAACTGCTAACAGCTGCGGGCAATACCATAACACGTGACACATGACCAGACAAGACATGACGTCAACCTGGAAGAGGCACGCGCATGCGCACCAGCACTCAAAGCGCACTGCTGCACGGGGGAATCATGACACAAAGTTTGATATTATACAGAGGGGGTCATTACTGTAAATTCATATAAACTTCTGGGGCTCTCTAGACTATTTGTCACTCTCAATCTTTAATACTGTCTATATAGACAATAAATAATTAAATAAATAAATTTCAGAGAAAGTTTGGTGCAAGACTCCACTGAACACCTTAAAAAAATTTTTAAATACTAAGGTTTTTTGTTTGTTTGGGATTTTATTTATTTATTTGTTTTTTGGGAACATGGATTTATTTGACCTTGTTGCATCATGCAACAATCCCAAACTGTGTATATTTTGTATGTTCGGAAATGCTTGTTCTAAAATGTTTGACTTCATAACATATGTTAGACCTGAATGCTAAAACGATGAGGAGCTTTGAATATTTATTTAAAAAATTTTATTTATTTTTTTGTATTATTATTTCATGGCATACTGTTTTAGCCTTTTTCAACTCATGGACAATCCATTTACTTTTTGTTTTCTTTTTGTTGTTTGATACCTGATAATTGAGACAGAATCATATAGGCCTTACTGATTTATAACTGATTATTGCTGATTATTGCTGAATATAATTGTGTTAGGATTTCCCCGCTAAAGCACACAGTGCGCTTGCATTTAACATTGACTTTGTTTACCTGACACACGTGTATTTGTTATGGTATTTGTCTCCACCATTGTGATATTATTTAATGTCTTCCTCACGTTTTTTCATTGTCCTCTGAGTTTTCCCGTTGATTATGTTTGGTATTGAAACCCCTCGTATGTCATTGTTCGGACACTAAATATTGAGTGTTTTCACCAAACTAAGCCTTTGTCCTTTTCCTCGTTTCTGGTTTTCTGATCTAGGTTTTAGTTTCTCGTTCTGTGCTTTGCCTTGCCTGCCTTATGCCCGTTTGCCGATGGCCTGACCTTTGTCTGTCTTTGTTCATGCCTTTTGTCTTGCCCTATGGTTTACATGTTCTCAATAAACCTCTAAACTGCACTTGCATCCACCCCAGAACTCAGTTCGTTACAAATTGATTGTTATTTTTTTAGAAAGGATAATTGGTGTGTAAAAATGTATTCATATATATATATATATATATATATATATACATAAATATATACATACATATATATATATAAAGAATTTTAATAATTATTTGTCAATAATTTAATAGGATAGCAAAGCATTTTCCCCAATAACTCTGATACTTAAAATAGTCCTTCTCTATGTCCTCAGAATTTCTGATTTAACTGTAGACTTATGCCAGATTCTGATTCTGAAATTGCTCACGTATCAATTGGAGGCTACTACTTTGAATCGCATATCAAATCGCATTATATCAGATTCTGTGGTGACGTAAAATATCAAATTGTTACCTTAAGAATCAAAATTGTCTTCTATCAAATCTCACCGTGCTGCATGGGTTTGCTCCGGGTTCTCCGGTTTCCTCCCCCAGTCCAAAGACATGCATGGTAGGCTGTCTAACGTGTCCGTAGTGTATGAATGGGTGTGTGAGTGTGTATGTGATTGTGTGCTCTGCGATGGACTGGCACCCTGTCCAGTTTGTACCCCACCTTGTGCCCGATGCTCCCTGGGATAGGCTCCAGGTTCCCCTGCGACCCTGAAGTAGGAGTAAGCGGTAGAAGATGGATGCATGCCTAAGGTTTACACCCGAATTCTCTACTTGCAACCAGGAAACATTTCTGAGAAAACATTTGCTTTCTTTCTTACCTAGATGTTAGTGTTTTACATTTCAGATTTGACAACATACTCAAAACAATGCATTTACATCCAGTAATTATTTACCATCAACAACCATGCGTCAGTCTTTTTAAACCAGAAAACACAGTGTCGTGTGCTTCAAGCAGTAATTTGACACATGTGGTGGGTGATCAGGTGTGAAACATATCTATTTGGATATTACACTCTGTAAACCCTGTCGTCCAGTTTGTACAGGTTCAAAGTGTTACTGCTAACACCTCTGCACTCAGAGAAGTTATAAATAAAGTCACCCTAGATGAGGTAATATCCGGTCATTACAAAATGTAGTAAAATTCTTATTTTCCAAAGACATTATGTGCAAGAGTATTGGGGAAGTCTACTTTCTTTATAAAGGTTGTTTGTTGTATGCATTTCCCTGCGTTCTATTATTTATTTATTTATTTTTATTTATTTTTTTTTAACAAAAGGCACAAAAGAAAGGTTCATTGTAATTTATAATGATTCACATCATTTGTACATGTATGGTTGACTAATTGGCTTGTAACAGGGCAATCAGATTTACATTACATTCATTCCTAAAACCTCTGCTTCATGTAGGCTATATGGGTGTCCAGAGGGAAAGTTGCAGAAGTAAAATCTTCTTATGGTTTATATCTAAGCAGCTTTGCTTGTATAAGTGACCATGGGAAATATATCCTTCTTTCCAGGTAGGATATTTATTAGGATAGTGAGAGATGTTTCAAATCTCTTGGAGCTAGACATTGATTCCACTTTTCAGCTCATGTAAGAGAAGAGCGATGCTACTGAAACACGTCCGTGACTAAAATGTTAATCTGAGAAAAATAGAAAAATATAAAAAGCAGAAAAATATAGAAGAATCTCTCTTTACATTTATTGAAGAATATGGATAGAAGATACATAGAAACGTTAAAACTGACAATGCTGCACTTTTTCATTATTGACTGAGGCTAAGGGTACCTCACATCATTGACTAAGTTAATGAAACACTAAAATAGCTCAGAGGTTCCTAAGGTCCCAGATGAATAAGGCGTGCACTAATGTCTCAGTATTCGGATACGTCAATAGAATTAACAAGACCGTACTTCTCTTTTTGTATTCAGATTGAAACCAGAAAATACTGCCTGGCAGAACTCTTTGGGATTGAAATATTATTATGCATCAAGGCTATTTGCAAACACTTATACCATAGCCAATTGCTTCTTATTCACAGCAGCTCCTCTCTTCTCTGTTAGTTAGATGTCACGAGAGAATCATTATCAGTGCTGACTCTCCATTTGGCTCTAGATGGTTTCAGGGATCAGTGCTTCTAAAACTGGTCATGGGACCTCTGTAGAAGAGAAAAGGGCTGCACGCCACAGTGCAATCAATCAAACAAAGCTGAGCACAAGACAGAAACATCAAAATCTTATTACATATTAATCTCCATTTGTGCTTATATAAATTCCACATTCACTATAGACACCATGAGTGTCAGTGGTTGATCAAAAACTGTGTTAGACATCAATAGTTAAAACAATATTTGCTTAACTTTTTACAATATGGATCTGTCATTAATGATTAACTGCACAGGAAGAAATGAATAACACAATATTAACATTCTAGTAACTACTATTAACGAATTAGTAAGTAATACCACACAGATCAATACGGTAGTTCACGATTAGCTAAGTTATAACTACTATTTCTTTCATGCCTCGCGGAGAACTGTTACTGCACACAACCATGGGGTAACCATGGACAATCAACTGTCCTTCTCCTCTCACATTGCTAGTCTGACACACTCATGTCAATTTCTCCTTTACAGCATCATAAAGTCTTGTCCATTTCTATCCATACAGGCCACTCAGGTGCTGGTTCAGTCTCTTGTCATTTAAAGACTGGATTACTACTGCAACTGACTCCTGGCAGGTCTGTCTCTGAGCGCCATTTGACCTCTGCAACTGATCCAGAATGCAGCTGCACGACTGGTTTTCAACCTTCCTAACTTCTCCCACACCACCACATTGCTATGCTCCCTTCCCTGGCTTCCTGTACATGCTCGCATCACATCTAAAACATTGATGCTGGCCTACAAATCCAAAAATGGACCAGCACCAACTTAACTCAAAACACTTATCACACCCCGCACTGCACCATGCGCCCTCCGATCCTCTAGCACCGCTTGACTGGTCTCTTGGGGTACAAGGAAGGCATACATCAAGACTTTTATCTGTTCTGGCATCTAGGTGGTGGAATAAAATTCCCCTAGATGTCCAAACCGCTGAGTCACTGGCAGTCTTCAAAAACGTACCACGTGTAAAACCCTAGTCTGTGACCTACTGAACCAGTATCAGGCTGTATTTACTGATAGACTTCAAAGCACTTTTGTAAGTCACTTGGGATAAGGGCATTTGCCAAATGCCATATGTAAATGTACTAAGTAATTATTTTAATAACCATTAACAAATAGACAAGATTGATTACATAATCAATAGGTAATAGCAGATTTTTGATTTGGATAAGCTGTTATAAGTACAGTATATTAATAATTAGTATATTTTATCATTCCTCCTAGAGAACTATTTACTAACTATGGATCAATGTAAAGAAATTGCTTTTTAAATGCAATTCCAGACCTTACTCCTGTGGCCAATTTTCCATCATGCCTTTGAGCTTCATCCTTATTTGTAATACTTTTTTCCACATTATAATTAATACATAAATCAAGAGAAAACCCTTAGGTCCACTTCTCACTGAATCACTAGAGAGTCACAGAGACTACTGGAATATTTAAACTCATCAGCCATACCCCAAATGCCAGACAAATTGTAACCTATGCAGTGATTTATTTATTTAACATACCTTACAGAAATATATGGCTCTATGTAATTCTTCTACCTCATGGTTAGAAGATTCTATACTTTAGGATTAGTTTTTCATCAATAACTATTGTCAGAATCATGGTAGCCCAACAATAATGACTCACATGTTACTATATCCTTCCAAAGGAATTACTAGCCATTTGGAACAGTATTCTAAAGTGAAGATCATGGTAGCCCAATAATAATGACTCAAGTGTTACCAAATACTTCAGAAGGAATTACTAGCAAAAACCTTAGAAAAACTTCAGTGTTTGCTCGCACGTGATATTTATTCATCATAACTGGGTGGAAAATCCATTATCTTTAATTTTTTGTTTCTGTTCACTCAGTGGTTTACATATTTGTCTAACAATAATCTCTACATACTTGTCTTTAATGTTATAGTTTGAAGTTTGTAGTGTTTTGTTTCCCCCTAGTGTGTTTAAAATGGCCTCTGTTGATTTATTTGTAACAAATTGAATATGATATGGCTCATGTTACAAGTTGACCTCTTTTACAGACCCAACTACTGTTTTTGGTTATTTGCATTTAATTTATTAGTTAATATGTTTGATTAATTAAACACTTTTTTTGGGGGGGGTGACGACGCACTGTGTCTCTTGTGCCTTGACTGCCTGGGTCACTCACAGGCAGCTAATTCATAAGTCTGCTATTACCTGTTGATTATATGAACAATCTTGTCTATTCGTGAATAGTAGCGGTTTCGCATTAATTATGAAGCTGTATGTACTTCTTAGTAGTTCTCTGAGAGGCATGAAAGAAATAGTATTTTTTTTATTAGCTAATAATGAAATACCACATTCATCTGTGTGCTATTACTTACTAATTCTTTAATCAGAGCTTCTACTTAGTAGTTACTAGAAAGTTATTATTGCATTTTTAATTTCTTCCTCTGTAGTTAATAATTAATGATAGATCCATATTCTAAAGTGTTATCCAATATTTGTTACACACATACAAATACAGCAGCAGTGAGGATAAAAAGTATTCACACACAGACTTATTAAGGAGAGTCTCCAACTTTGCACTTCACTGATTTTAAGCTTGATCTTCAAAAATTTTGACAATACATAAAAAAAGCCTTGCTTTAAAAATTCAGTCCTTCTGGGTTTTTCACAGAGGCCATGCCTAATTAGCAACAATCTGAATTTTAAAGTTTGAGAAGCCTGTTGAAAATAAGGTGTGATTGGGTTCCTAGATTCCTTTTAACAGTAACTGATGCATAAGATTAACTATGTTATTAGGTTGTATATTAAATGAAAAGCAAATAGCAATAACAAATATCCAGCTAAGTCTTATAACACTCCAATCAGTTAAGAAATTTCTCCCAACTCATTGCCAGCTCCTGAATTATTGGCACTCTTCAAAATGAATGACCAGGAATGACTGTATGAACTGATAATTAAAATTTTCTACTTAAGCAATTTTCTTCTAGCATGGAATTAATTGATGAAAGCAGTCCAAATGTGGATAAAAGAGATATAAGCGTATTTTAAATGTTCTGCATGGAGACATGACCCAGGATCTCTCTAAAAGAGCTTTTCAACCTTATTGAATTTTGTAGGGAAAGTTTCAGTGCTCTTCTCTCCAGAAGAGGTTTCATCAAATATTAATTGTAAAGATAATGATCATTTCAAAATGTTGTTTTGTAGGAAAAAGCTACAGTATGTCACACCTTAAATCTAGTTCCTTAATTACTTTTATTGGTTATGGTTGATATCTATGTAGAAAATGTTTTACACCTAATAATAATAATAATAATAATAATAATAATAACAATAATAATAATAATAATAATAATAATAATGTGTTGCAATACAACTCTGCTTTACAGTGTCCCCAGACCTTGGTTTACTGTCTGAGTGGAACTTTCAAGGCTCACCCTCTATTCTTCAGATTGGATAGGGATACAGAAGTCTAGACTGACCTGTTCATTATGTGGCCACCATGACATCCATGAGGAGATGTTAAAAGAAAGTCCAAAGTCGAAAGAAAAAAATATATATATATATATATATATATATATATATATATATCACCAATTTAGAATCAACCCAAACTCATGCAAAAATGTCTCAAAAGTCAAACAAAGACACTCGAGATTTTAATAGATTAATTAGAAATGAAGCTTGTATTCAATCATGATGCCATGCTAGTAAAACTTTTCAACTTTTAAAACTGTTAATACATGTCCTCAGACTTTCCAAGAGTGTTAAATGAGGTATATCCACACATACATCATTCACACTGTCATTCTAGTATGTGGCTCCCAAACTTTTAGCTTATTTACCAAATAAGATTTCTCATAGCAACAGGAAGGTTGAGTCAACACAATAGGGAACTGTTACTAGGGTGCATATGATAGCATTAGACTTCAGATCATGCAATAAATAAAACGAGATGATATGAGAAGAAGGAAATGGCCTCTGGGCAAAATGTGTGTGTTACACAAGCAGAGCCTCTGGGTTGCTGCAGGCAACTTCTGTGGCAAATGACAGGTCTTGCTTGCTTCCCCAGCATGTCACTTTAAGCTCCAGAGATCTAACATAAGGTCACTCACCAGCACTCAGAATCCTGTCTGAGCTCTACAGCACAGGGATTCAGGAAGCTCTTCAGTTCCACTGATCATTATTGATACACCACCTTGTTTGTGCTAAATTCTGCTCAGAACATATTTCACCTTGAGTTGCTATCTATGCAAACCTGTCTCTATTTAGTATGTTGTATGATATCGAATGTAAGTGGAGAAACACAAGTCAGATGCCTCTCAGTTTCTATGTTAAATGGTACCTTTTGAAAACAAGAGGGAGTGAGAGTGTGGGATATGAAGCCATCTGTTTTAAATCCAGTAATTTCTTTCTCTTTTTTAAGAATAGAAATTGACATGCACCCTTGAGAGATTCACCATGAAGTGCATGTTTGACTTCAACAGATGCTTGAAGCATCCTATGCATCTTTGGTTCTTATTTCAATCATAAAATTGTTAGTTTCAACACAAATGATAAATAAATGTATAAATAAACAACCCAAAAAGGACAGTGGAGCATTGATCTGCACTAGTGTTTTATCCAATATAAGGTTATTCAATTTTATTAGTGGGATTTTTAAATGTATAGTTAATTTAAACTTTGTTCCATTAATAAAATGGAATGGTGGTAAAGGTATATTCGGTGAATATATATGTGTGGTAACGTCATCCATGTTTGTGATCCTGATGATGATTTGGGAATGAAAGGCAAACAGTTCTTTTTTCACTGTGATGTTCCTAGATGGTTGCCTGGCAAATTTTCTTCCAAACACTAGCTTTGATGCTGAATACTGGATTGAAAATAGAGTGGTTAATTTTCTAGAGTTTTGAGAAGGAATATGTTGGCTGTTGCTTTCTCTTAGTGTTGTTACTGCTGGGCATCATGATTTCAGAGTTCAAACTGAGAAATGCAAATTAATAATAATATTAAAAAAAGATAAACATTGGGAAAAGAATAATTCTTTAAGGGTACGGCTTTGTTAATGTCCAAAAATTATCTTTATTCTCATTAACTATCAAGCAATCTATGAATATGCAAGAAAATGCAAATTACGAACACCCCTACTGGCCAACAATTGTTATTCTAACCCCAAACCTTCCACCCACTACCCTGGATATACAGTACAATGTTATTATCTATGGTGTACTATATACTGCTATTATGAAAATGGCAAGAGGCAAAGAGGAAATCAGACCCTCCATATCTGAAATGTCAGAAAACTGTTGAAATATCTGAATCCTGATGAAATCCTAGTTAGCATTGTCACAGGGAATTTTCTGGGTCTCAGTTTTCATTATTCTTTTTCTTATTGTTCTTTTCTGAAGATAGAAAGACAGAACAGTACCCAATCATGTCTACATATATGCTGTATCTGTAACAAGGTAACACATGAACAAATCAAACATTCACTTCCTTGGCAGATGCTGGATTTCGAGTAAATACACTTTTCACGGACACTGGCTAAGGCCGAAGTTTGCCATATGCATTTGAGTATGTACCAAGCTTTGTTTATTATATTTAGAATCTTTACATTTTGATTTGTTTTGGATTTCTCTTTGGTTTACCCTTTTTAATTTGATATTTATGACCCAATTGTACATTTACATTAGCTTATTTTATCATTTTACATAATTTGATTGTCTTATCATACAATTTGCAAAAGGATCCTTACTCTGCTTCTCCATTGTTATAATATTATAATAATAACCAATTATTTAAACAATTAACATTGTTAAGTCTTCTATGCTGTGATGGACTGGCAACCCATTCAGGGTATATTCCTGCCTCAAACCTTGACCAGGATAAAGCATTTACTGAAAGTGAGTTCTAAATCTTCAAATAAATGACCTATGTTACCCTACTGTTACCCTCCGATAATATGCATATTTCATCTTATTGGACTACAATGGGTTCAGTAAAGGGTTGAGCATATTTTGTATAATCACAAAGTAAGCTTATAAATAGCACTCCCTGAATCATGTTTCTACCTAAGTAATGATAAAGCTTGTTTTACAAACAAGATTTTTCAGTTGAGGATGTCAAGAATGAGCTCTTTTTTACCTTAATAGTTCCATGTATTATTAATATCCATGGCATGCGTTTATATAGATGTTAAAAAGAAACAGAAGGAACATAAGGACTAAATACACATTTATATTGGACCACAGTGGAATCGCATGTGACAGCTTACTCTAAGGCAGAGCATTTACTATTGAATTATAATGCAAATCACCTCTTTTTGAGTAACTTGGTTCACATATATATTTGTACTTCCCGTGCCTTCCCTCAGGACATTACAGCAAAAGCTTGCAGTCTCCAGTGGAATGTGCCAGAGCATGGCAGCAGCTCTTCTACCCCTCTCTCAGCAGTAATGGTGAAGGCCTGTGGGAGTTTTGTACAGAGCAGAGACCTGAAAAAAACATGAGGGAGCACATCTGGGGCACAGCAGGTGTGGGAAGTCCCATGAGAGGTTGTTGCCAGGTAGTAAACTTCCCTGGCTAGTCTCCCCCGACACCCGCAGCTATCCAGATGAATGTGATAATCAGAAGCAGACCCCCCAAAAAAAACCTGTTTGCCAGAGGGGTGTGCTTGCCTACATTTTCATACACTTCATTTGCAGTATATTATAGAACCAGCACAACTCATATATTTATGCCTCGCCTTTTCTTAAAATTGCTATGTGTTTATCTAAGGTCATGTTTGTTTTTGGTCATGTTCTTGATTACCGCGAACGTGGCGGATTTCATTGAACACGTGCATTGGTAGTTCATGCAAATCAAAGTCGCATTACTTAAAATTGATTAGATGGTCATGAGAAGTATTTGAGCTCTTGAATGACCAGGAAGTCATTAACTCTGCATTTGGGTCAATCAGCAGACAGGAAGAACGTGTTTATCATTTAACCAGTAGCTCATGCATACAAAGTGAAGTCTTCCACACACCCCCCCCCACACACACACACATATCTTTTATGTGTTTGCCAAATATTAAAAGGAATAGCCAAGACCACCCTGAAATACTCCCCATGCTTCATCACCATTATAGAGAGCCAGTCACATTTGAGCGGTGATTGATTTTAGAATTATTGCAAAGAATAATATTTTGTTTAAGTTGTCATTATGTGTGTTTGAATTTTAGTTGTATCCATTTCTACCTAAAATATCATTAATTTCATATTATCCATTAGGATTCAACAGCACAATCTGAATAATATTAGAATATGTGACAAGGGGCAGAAATGAGAAAAACCTTGGGATCAAGAAAATTAATAGTGATTTGGGAGTACTGTGCAGCAAGTCTGTGCTTGTAATAATTGTTATTATCACGTTGTTAGAACCAAATATGATTTCTTCTTAGCAAGGGGAAATATCTTGAATAAAGTCAAATTTATCTAGTATTTCCTATTATAAGATTACAATAAACCAAATATAAGATTATGAAACCTATTTCAAGGCATTTGTACTCATTTCAAGCCTGAAATAGTCTTTCTCTATTGGCAGTTAATTTTACTCATTTTAAACATTTATTTCTAAAAAGAAGCTAAATTATCTGCCAAAAGAATAAGAAAACAACAAGCTTCAAATCTAGAAATATGTTTAATGATCTTATATTTGGATTATTGTAATCTTATAATAAGAAATACTAGATAAATTTAACTATATTCAAGATATTTCCACTTGCTAAGATGACTTTTTGCAGTGTATAACATTTGATTAGTTTTACTAAATAAACACGATGTAAAATTTGTTCTTAACTTGATATGTTATTCTCTGGGTCAATATATGAGTGAAATTTATCAAGGTATTTTCAGATCATGCTAGTCACCATGAAGGACAGTTGAATAGAGACAGTTGAATCACTTTTGGGGCTCTCCTGGAAATGGTTCAGGAAGTAAATAAACTAGCATACTAGTCATACTATTCTCCTAAATAGACTAGAAAATGTTACTGGCATTAAGGGAACGGCCCTCTCCTGATTTTTGAATGATTGCTATCAGTTCATAGCTGCAAATGTGGATGTCTCTGTGCATACTGAGGTAAAGTTTGGTGTTCCACAAGATTCTGTTTTAGGCCTACTGCTTTTTACTTTATATTTGCTACCTCTGGGTCAAATTACTCATAAACATGGAATTAGCATCCACTGTTATGCTGATGATACACAGTTGTATGTTTCAGCAATGTCAGATGACAAACACCAACTTAAAAAAGTTCATGTAGATAACTAGGATAGCCTTCTTTCATCTCATGTAACTACACGATGCAGAAAAATCAGTTCATGCTTTCATCACCTCTAGGTTGGATTATTGTACTGCCTTGCTGTCTGGTTGTTCAAGTAGGTGCATAAACAAGCTCCAATTAGTCCCGAATGCAGCTGTGTAAGCCTTACTAGAACCAGAAGATATGGCCACATCATCCCTATCATATCCATGTTGCATTGGATCCTAGTAAAATTTCGTATTGATTATAAAATATTACTATTGGCCTATAAAGCACTGAATGGTCTGGTGCCACAGTATTTGCAGGCTATTTGTTGTCGCTTGGCAGTTAAGGCTTTGGGTTACAGATCGAAAGGTTGAGGTTTCTGACCAGAGCTGGTACATGCTCCAGCACTTGCAAGCTGCCACTGTTGGACCATTGAGCAAGGCCCTTAACCCTCTCTGCTCCATTGGTGCTGTATCATGGCTGACCCTGCGCTCTGACCCTAGCTTCCTGACATGCTGGGGTATGCGAAGAAAATAATTTCACTGTGCTGTAGTGTATGTGTGATCATTAAAGACTCATTGTTTGTTGGTACCTTGAGTGAAGGCTACAGGAGGGGGTAGAGCTTTCTCCTACAAAGCCCGACAGTTATGGAACAGCCTTCCATTAGTGTTCTGGACTCAAACACAGTCTCAGTGTTTAAGTCCAGGCTGAAGACTTATAGAAGAGATTTAATTACAATTATACTATTTTGTTGTCACCCAGATGAGGATGGGTTCATATATTTATGTAAAATTGAATTGAACTGAATTGAATTTATTATTTTATTTGTAGGTATATGCAGTTCTCTCTGAAAGTATAAGGAACAGCAAGACCAATTATATATTTTCTGTTATATACTGAAGAAATTTGGGTTTGAAATCAAACGATGAATATGACATGATAGATCAGAATTCCAATTTTCATTTCTTTACATTAAGATGTGTTAATGAACTTAGAAAATGGCACATTTAGACATAGATCACCAAACTGTTTTAGCTATAAGAACAAATAGTTTTAAATTAAATTAAATGTAATTTAATTGAATTTAATTAAATAACACAACATTTGTTTGCATATCCCTTGCTTGCAACAAGTACATCAAGCAAGTTACCCAGTGACATCACCAACCTGTTGCATTTGTCTTTTCTGATGCATTTCCTGGCTTGTATTGCAGCTTTTTAAGTAGTTTTTACATTAGGGGTTTCTCCCTCCAGTCTCCTCTATAGGAGATGAAATGCTGCTCAACTGGGTTGAGATCTTGTGATTGACTTGGCCAGTCTAAAACCTTTAAATTTTTACCCTTGATGAAGTTATTTTTTGTGTTGGCAGTGTGTTTTGGGTCATTGCCTTGATGCATAATTAAGTTGCTCTTCTTTAGATTGGGTGCATTTCTTCTTCTTGGTTGAGGTTAATCTTGGTTATTTTGTGGCTCATATCAAAATGTATTTGCGAATTCCAATCTGGCATTCTGAGTATTACTGCTGATGAGTGGCTTGCATATTGTGGTATATGCTCTCGTAGTCTTTGAAAGGTGGATTGTGATACCTTCACCCATACCCTGTGGAGGTTGTTGGTGATGTTACTGACTGCTGTTTTGGGGTTTTTCTTATTGCTCTTATAATGTTTCTGTCAACAACTGCTTTTGTTTTCCTTAACCAATCTGTTCAATGTCTAGTTGTTAGTACGCCTGTGGTTACTTTCTTTTTCAGGGCATTCCAAATTGTTGTATTGGCTACACCCAATGCTTGTGCAATGGCTCTAATCGATTTTCTCTCTTTTCCTAACTTCAAAATGGCTTGATTTTCTCTCATATATATCTCCGAACTTTGTGTTGATTTATCCGTTTTAACGACAAAGGTAGTCTTCACAGGAAAAAACCTAGGCCTCACACCTAGAGTAAACATTTAGAGATATTAATTGTTCAAACAATCAATCTAACAGAGCAATCTGGGGAACAAGAAACACCTGCCAGTCACATGTTCCAATATTTTTTGATTACTTGTAAAATGGGTGAGTTCAGGGATCTGTGCATTCCACTCGAGATCATGTACTCCAACCTTGGCAGAAGTATGACTCCCATCAGGCACTGCATATCACATGCTCACTGCACGCACCATATCACATGACTAGGCGCACCTGATTCATATTTATGTTAATGAGCACTAGTATTTAAGTCATGGCTTGTACAGCACTCTACTCTAGCTTTTGTCTTTTCTTGTCATTTGTTGTTGGTTGTACTGTCTAGCCTAAATGTGTCTTTTGCCCTATTAGTGCATATTTAGGTGTCTAGGTATCATATTTAAGTTTTATTGTTTATGTTTTGTTAAAAAAATAAAGTTAATTTGCACTTGCATCTAACCCCCCCCCCCACCAATTCCTTATAAAATCTTTGCAAATTGTGATATAAGTTGTCATATAAGATGAATAAATACTTTGAAACATTATTTTAAAGCGTTCTTTAAAATAAAGCATTTTATTCAGTCAGTTATTTGTTTAATAATACTCGATCACAGCTTTATGACACCCAAGGTTTGATTAATGAACACTGTGTGTATGTAGTAAGCTGCTGTGGCCAAATATTACATATTACATCTGACTCCCCACACAGTAGATCAGAGTATCTGTCTCTGTAACTATTCTGCTTGACAAGGTAAAATGAAAGGAAACAGTAAACATCTAAGCTCCTAAAGAGCTCCTTCTGAAATAAACAGGATCTCACACTAGCATGTTTGCTTCGTGGCAGATGATCTTGTTTGGAATATCAATCTCTCACAAAATTTGTAAGTATTTTAGCACATAAAAAAGTGTTTTTGATGCATTTCGTGCAATTGAAATATAAGAAAGGCTAAAAACTGCTAATGAGGCTTTATCTACGTGCATCCTTTACTTCTGCCAGGGCAGGAGTTCAATAACCTAGCGGAACACGCTAATCTCTGCCTCTTCACCCCCAACCTTGACAAGGGAAAAACCCCCTGTTTGTGTTTTCTGCATTTGAATCATTCCCTTCAACTTGTCAAGACTTTGATTTCTCTGACAAGAGATCCCCCTGCTGCATTTTTTTTGCTTCAGTGCTCATCACACTCTGTTGTCTCCACACTTCTCGTACGTGTTTTGCATCCCTTCCTGTGTGTTGTCTGAGGAAGCAGCATGCTGTTTATTGGCTACTTTCCAATCATAATAGCATTCACTGACATCCTGGATAAACAACACATGAGGCATGTTAAAGATTTAATCAGTTCTGTTGCTAAAATACAATTACATAATTGTATATGTGACAGATATTGCAAGTTGATTTTTTCTGTTGTAACCTGGTTTGTTTATTTGGTTATTTGGATATTTGGTAGATTGGAGTCAGAGCAGTACTGATTCCTTGACAGTTTGGAGGATATGTTTTGTTCTCTGCAAACCTGAACATTCACTTGCTAGCTTTTCATGTCTTTACATCAAATAAGTTTTTGAACAGGAATATGCAGTCTGCTATTTCCCTAAACAAAGCCACTCCTGCCACAGTACAAATTTGAAAAGGCTTGGCATCTAGAGAGCCAGTAAAAATAACTAATAATCCTCCACTTATTTCTCTGACACATCCAAATCTAGGGCAGTGTATTGCCTTCTGAGAATGGCCTTCCCATAGGTAGAATATATCTATTCTTTCAGTTGTTTTGAATAACAAAACAAAATGTAGCAGCTATTCTAGTTCTTTTGTGCCACTTCTGACAATTTGACTGATGTATGCATCATAAACTACACATTTTACTGCGGCTTTATATGAACACTGAATCCTTGCAAAGACTTTTATGGTTTCTTCCCATTTTATTAAAACTGAGGCTTAAATAAAAGGTAACACTTACATAAGCATTTTATGATACCTGCCAAACATATATAAGCATTTTGAAGATTGGAAACACGCATCAGGTTCATCAGCATAACATGCCTGTCACGGTACGACCAGCAGAGGGCACTGTGGCCCCGGTCAGGTCACGTGACCGTGGTTTTGCTCGCGCACTTCCTTGTTTTGATTTGTCACAGGTGTTCGTGTTTTGGGGTTAATGAGCACTATGGTTTAAACGCACTGGTTACTGAGCACATTGCTCGGTATTAGGTAGATTAAGGCCAGTGATTTGAGTAGTCTGGTTAACAGGTACTATGTGTAGTAGCGGTTTCCTAGTTTTTCTACGCTACGTTTTGATTTGAGTTTTCGACTTTATGTTCAATAAAAGAAGTTGAGTCAGCACCTGCTTCCGTCTACAACCGTCTGACAATGCCACAGTTATGAGTAATAATTTACATTTTTGTGAAGTAAGTTTAACTTTCCTGTGCATTTATTAACTAATAGGTTTTATTTTTATGATCTGTGGTCTCATGACGTTAACACTTAATTACCATTAATGTAAAAATGGCTGGCTAATGCTAAACGTTTGTAAAATTTTAACTGACATTGTCATTATGTTGTATTTAAGTTTTCTCTGGCCTAAAGCTTCGCATGTGATTGGATTCCGTATGCTGATGTATTTCCTCTCTAAACTGGAAGTCACCGTTGACTGATCTATGAAACAAGGAGTAGCATTTGCAATACGCCACACTCCCACTGTATAAACAAACTTGACAGTAGTTTAGCAATCTAGCTGAATACGAACAACAGAGAACAGCTTTTAAACTCTTGAGGATTTCTCACTGCCTCCTTCACCCACGCCTGTCAACTTTAACAAGATATTGTAGATGATAAGATGCCATCTGTTTTCGTCGTTATGCTGTACATGTTTGAGCCAAGGTCATCTGTCAGCAGTGCCGATGGTGATGGAGAGCCGCAGGGCCATCACCAGGAGGCATCTGATGTGTGCATGTTATGTGCTAGATAAAATAATAATTATTCTTATTGTTGGAGAAGCCCCAATGGTATATAAATAATTAATCAATTCTTGATTAGTCTCGGGTACTGTAGCAACACCTGCATTCAACAGTCACAAGTTGTTAGGACACTCTTCTAGAAAAAGTCTGTCACATAACTGCCAACTTCCAGAACAAATTCCAACCTAAATTAATAAAAACTTTTTGTTTATTTTGACCTAAATTGTGCTTGTCTGCATATGCCATACTTTTACAGCTCAAACTTAAAAATGATCTGAAACAATGTGCAAATATTCTACATTAGCTCTCTAGATTTGACTAGGCTTTTCCACTCAAGATATTCTAACTAATATAGTCTTGACCAATTCTCCCCATTCATATGACAAATACCAACCAGGGAGGGTGAAGGCTATCGCATGCTTCCTTTTTTTTCCCCCAAACATCTGTGCATGCAGCATCAAGGGCTGGCTTAAACACACTCAAAACGCAGGAAAGTGCGATCCAACGCTCTTCAGCATGCATGGGCTCACAAATGCCTTAGTGTAGCTATGATTGACAGGGGAGACAGTATGCGACCATTCCACTCCGGGAGCACAACCAATTTTGCTGTCTTGGACTCACAGCCATGGATGGCTGTGGCATTCAAAATGTCGGGATTCAAAATTTCATTCTCTGGACACCACTCGGGAGGAACTGGTTTAACAAATGTGGCAGTAATAAACAGTATGTTTAATGATGTTTTAATTGCTAATTTTCTAGCTAGTGAATGTCATGTTTTGATCAAGTTGGTGGTTCCTGCTATTGAAAAATGGATGTAAGCCTAATAACCTCAGTATGAAAATATCTGTGATGAATACTCACCATTGCATTCACTTTTGACTTTAAATGCTGTAACTTTGCTTCTAGTTGAGATGTGCAAAACAAAACCATTTTAGATCTGGAAAACCTGCAGTTTTCTGTACTTTACAGTATAAGTCGAGTGGCCTACGGACCCCTTCTATGATGTGTATTGAAAATGACAGGCTATCTTGAACTGAAATTGGTATCTCTTTTGAACATCATATATCTCAATCACATTTAAATTTATAGTGTTTAGCTGTTTGCCAGAAGTCAGATATAGCCACATCCAATAGGTTCTCCCAGGCCATCATGCATATAGTAGAAAATTTAAAAATTTCACCATTTCAAAATTTTAAAATGGGGTCTTCCAGGCCAGAACACATGTATTGTCTCTCATTTTAGACTATATTTCTTTTAGGTTAGCCAAGCTCCAGTAAAAATCTGCCATCTTCAACTCATACATGTAATAATCAAATGGCTTCCTATTTACTTTACATACTAACTACATAGGGTGTAACATGGTGACAATGCTTACATACTCCACAAGATAGCCAATGGAATTCCATTTCTATATGCATACAGTATATGTAGACTCAAGGTTTGTCAGTATCACAATTACATATCATACTTAAGTACCTAAAATAATCTAAATAAAAGTTAATCACAGTGTTTACAAGAACATAAATGGACCATGAGATGTACAAAGGTGATCAGCAAGAGGTTCATATACACAAATCTATCTGATAATTAATTTATTCATTCATTCACAGAGTACTCTGATAGATTTTGAAATGGTGCAATCCCCTAACAGTTCATAATATACAAGAGAGCTGTAGTGCAGGGAAATAAATTCCAGTATTCATTTTTCATTCCTTCATCCTGTGGATGTTGCAGTGGATCTGGATTCATTCCCGGGAACACTGGGCACAAGGCATGTGTAGAGCCTGAATGTGATGCTAATGTGATTCAAGAATATACAGTATGGCCCATAAGTGATTGAGTTGTTACACAATTGTTGTTTTGGCAATGCACTCCATAAGATTGAATATGAAATGAAACAATTGCTATGAACATAAAGTGCAGAATGACAGCTTTAATTTTGGGAGTATTTGGGGAGTATTTAAGGTATACCAGCCCTTTTATATAGAGTTCCCAGACTTCAGGGCACCATATGTAATTGTACAAACTGGCATAATTCTGAAGGAAAGTCTCATTCTTTATGCTTGGATATTAAAATTTAAAGGACAAGTGGTAGCTCAGTGATTAGGATGTTGGACTTCTGATCGGAAGATTGTGAGTTAAAATCTCAGCACCGCCAAGATGCCACTGCTGGGCCCTTGAGCAAGGCCCTTAATCCTCAATTGCTCAGGTGTATATAAAGAAATTAGATAATTGTAAATCACTCTGGATTAGGCCATCTGCCAAATGCTATAAATGTAAAACTGGGTGACAACCGCCAGACATGTTATCATGCTTCAGGCCTGGCAAAGTAAGTCTGCTTTGGAAGGCTTTTAGCACCCATTTTCAGTTCTTGCATGTTCAATAAATTTTTGTCATCAGAAAATTGATTCCATACTCTACAGCTGAAACACGATTTAGAGAGTTTTTGGGCATTTGGTTGGATCTCTTCTGTTTAATTTTCAATTTGGACAAACCATTGGGTTCATTTATAATCCATCATTGGACAGAGCAGTCACACATTGGCAGACACAAATGCTCATGTCACTTAGTTTCATAGATGAGGTTGTATGCATTGGATATATTACTTTTTTTTTCTCACACTCTAGTATAGGCTAATGCACATCTCGTATCTCATCTTTTTGTTCCAGACTTATTCAAATACTTTTTATATACTTTTCAGCAAACAGAAGCTCTGCCTTCCTGTTCCTTAGGTCATTGAGGTCATATAACCCTGCTGTACTCATCTTTTTATGAAAAGTTGTGGGCATGTCAGATACTAAGTTAGACAATTGCAAAATGTAGGTGGTGATGAGAAAGGAAGGGCAGTATGTCTGTGTACAAGGCATTTTCTTTTCTTAGTGGTAGGCTGGAAAGTCTTCCTCTGGAGAATCTACAGGATGCATAAAAGAGAGAGTAGTGAATGGTATCCCATAACAGCATTCCATCCATCAACTTTGTTCCTTTCTGCAGTGTGCAGTTATCCAGTGTTCCCCTGCACAAGCTGCTTCTAGTGCACGTGGCTTTGTTTTTGTTTTGTTTGAGTTGCTGTCTGTGATGCTGAGACCTGTTTCATGAAGCAAGTTGAACAAGTTGCAGAGTAAGTTTTGAGTTGACAAAACAAAACAAATCTAACCCAGGTTAATTAAGATTAACAGTTTTCATGATGCTGGTTATCAACTTTCTTGGTCAACCCAGGTTTTAACCCTGAATCAAGGTTTAATCAGTGTGCAAGTGCACATAAAAGCCAGCAGTTTGCAGCAAACAGCCAATAGCGTTCAACATGGAAAAAATAGGTGTGCATACTTCTGGTTGAAGAGCAAGAAATTATTATGCAGATATATGAGGAATTTAAACTTACAATAACCGCAAAACGCAACACCATTTCGGCTGCCAAAGCTGTGGAATATTGTTGATTGTCTAAATGTCTAAGCTTACCTTTACAACATATTTCATGTCACATCATTTAATATTAATTTATTTTTTAAATTGAATATTAATAAAAAATAAATATCAATTTGTGAAAATATACTAGGACATGCATGACATGGATCACTTGCAAAGAACTGCAAAGCAACACATACAGTTTTCGGTACAGTAAGACCATGGCTTCGGAGTGTCAGATTTTTCATTTGTAGCTCAAGAAGCTGGCAGAGATAAACTAATCCATCTGCCCAAAATCCATATCTTTCATACAGATGGTCATCGGGGAAGTCCAACACAAACACTAAAGGCTTAACTTGCATGCATCAGATTTAAATCACTTTGCTCACAGCTGATAGGTTCAATTTGAGTTTGAGTTTTCTTGCCCAGAATTAAACCTGCTCAGACTATATTCTCCTGTAGGTGTAAGTGAATACAAATGCATTATTGAGAATGAACAGAAATTGTCTTCTAAACAGATACATATAGCATGTTTGTTGTTTGTTTGTTTGCTTGTTGTGTTTTGTTTTGTTTAGAAAGTTTGCCAAAAAGGTTCACATGGAATCTGGTTTAGACTAGACAAATAAATATAATATGAAGAGGAGTTTTTTTTTGTTTTGTTTTTTTTCATGTGGGAGAGCAATCACATATGAAGCTTGTAGTACAAAAAAAAGCATTTACAGCATTCAGTCATTCATTCATCCTTAATAACTGCCTGATAAGGAATGTGGAAGTTAGGCTACTAGTTTAAGTTTATTTGGAATCTAGACCAACTACATGTGTTACAAAACATTGTGGCCAGTGGTGGACCAACATCTTAATGAAATACTTTATCCTAATTTTTTCTTACAATGAATCACTTGTCTGTATATAGACTACATATATTATATATGCTGTACATTTACATATACATATGTACATATGATGCTGGTACTTTTCTTACAGAGATTTTTACTGGGAGCAATACTGTAAGAAATGGTTTAGCAATGCTAGATTTAGATGTATATAAAAAAAACAGCCTTTTGGCACTCTATAGCAATATTCGTATGGGACTAGTTTCCAAACGTAGTTTGAATTACAATTCACAAAAATTGTCAAAAAGTTGTCCAAAACACCCAAGGAAAAGCGCTGTGAAAAAATATTATCGGCAATCACAGACATTCGCATTCGGACGGGATTAGATTTCTCAGAGAATACTGAGTTAGCTGAAAAACAGTAAGTACTTTTCTCTGGAATATTTACAGCAGTTATGTGAGGAAAAACAGAGACGTGGCAGATTTGGACAGGATTAAAATCGCAAAGTATGTCTGTGAAACATTAATTTCTGTAACGTCCTCCTGGAAAACTAGTCCCATTCGAACAGTGCTTATGATGAGAATCAGCCCATATTCATCCTGGGTGTTTCCTTAGTGTCTATCTGTCATGAGTACCCCTTTTGTGCGGCACACCGTGGAATACGTGAGCGCACGTGCGGGTGCGCATGCACCGGCCTCTCGGTTGTTTACAACTTTGACAGATGGACACATGTATTACCTCTTGTCGTCTGTGTTGCTATGGGTGACATCATGTCTCCTCCTCGTCTTGTCATGTTGGGTCAAGTCACGCGTGTTATGGGATTGCCCGCAGCTGTTAGTGGTTTGGGCTAATCGACCTTTGTGTGTATATATATACCGGGAGCCGTGCTACACACGGCATGGGAAATTCAATATGTCAAGTCTATAAGGACTAGATAGACCTAGAGGGCTATTCTAGAACTAGTTTGCGATAATCGAGAGTATTTGCTTCATGTCATGTTTGTGCCATAGCTTTAGCCTTAGCGTTAGCATTAGTCATAGCCAACTGAGCCTAGCTCAAAGCATAGCCTAGCTTAGTTTGTTGAGTGAGTTACGTTTCTTGTTTCTGTTTTGTTTGCTTTTTTTACTGTAAATAAAAGTCTCTGTTCGAACTGCAATTGCATCCTTCCTACTTGCCAGCCATCACGACGCGTGACACTATCAAAGTGTTGTTTAGATTAGTTGGGTTTTCTTGCAGTAAACATTATGTTTTGACACCCCAGATAATAGAGCACAGTCTGACTAAAATGGCTTCCCAACCTTTATTCATATGTGCCGTTCTGATCTACTGATGCGATGCTGGTATCATTATTTCAAGGGAAATCTCTACAAATGAAATAGGCAAGGGCAATCTGGTTGGATTTCATTAAATTTCATATGTAGAACAAAAAAAAACCCATTCTAACCCCATCCTTTTGCCTAACTGAAACTTTTATTTGCCGATATGAGACCAGTATGATGCTGGGGAATGCCACAGATCTGAAGACTGCATATTTTAAAAATCGAATAAAAAAAAAAAATTCTAATTCATCTAAATCAAATGAAAAGCATCAATTATTTAATGGGCATACTAAGATCATGAACAATGATTGACTTAAACTGATTTCTGAAATGTATTGGTATTTCTCAAAGTATTGCATCTCCTCACAGCCCCATTTCATCAGGGACGCCATAGTGAATCTGGAAAATGTGTTCAGCCTCACAGCAAAATCCATGATGGCGTCTTCAAAAAGCATGCCTTCTTACATGTGTTTGTCAAACAAATGTTTTTTAAATGATTAAAGTCCACACTTAATGCTGCATGAAACATGGTCTGAATCTCAACTTTCATTGTGGTAGAATAGTTCAGAACAGCTTCTTTTTCTGTGCTTTTATTAATTTCCTTCCTTCCATAATTATGAATTCTTCTTAAGTCAACTCTATTCTGTTTACTGGTATAATGTTAGCACTTATTGCATTTTCTAAATAAACAGCCTTGTCACCCTCTGCAAATGTGCAATACATAGTACAGTGCCTTGCGAAAGTATTCGGCCCTCTTGAACTTTTCAACCTTTTGCCACATTTCAGGCTTCAAACATAAAGATATAAAATTTTTATTTTTTGTGAAGAATCACCAACAAGTGGGACACAATTGTGAAGTGGAACGAAATCTATTGGATATTTTAAACTTTTTTAGAAAATAAAAAACTGAAAAGTGGTGCGTGCAAAATTATTCGGCTCCTTTACTTTCAGTGCAGCAAATTCACTCCAGAAGTTCAGCGAGGATCTCTGAATGATCCAATGTTGTCCTAAATGACTGATGGTGATAAATAGAATCCAACTGTGTGTAATCAAGTCTCTGTATAAATGCACCTGCTCTTTGATAGTCTCAGGGTTCTGTTGAAAGCGCAGAGAGCATCATGAAGACCAAGGAACACACCAGGCAGGTCGGTAATACTGTTGTGGAGAAGTTTAAAGCCGGATTTGGATACAAAAAGATTTCCCAAAAAGCAGTTCCCATCAGCCACTGCACTACCTGTCACATGACCACCTGCACCTGATTCAGATTTCTGTTAATAAGCGTTCTTGTGTATATATAGCCATTGTCTGCACTGTTTCTCTCTTTTGTTGTCTTAGACTTACGTCTTTCATGTAATTGTGTTTTGTTTCATGACATTGTGTTTTACCTAGTTGTCTTAGTGTCTTCGTTTTGTTTTTTGAATGTTTAAATCAACATTAGAATCTGCGATTACTTCCGTACCCATCCTTGATTCCTGACAGAACTAAAGACCTTCAAGCAGCAGATCGGCAGGATGGACGACTGGGCCATCAGGATGCCACCGATGTTAGTGGAGTACTTCGCCACATTACAACAAGAGGATGAGGAGTACCAAGCTGTGCTACGAAAGCAGCAGGTCACCAGGAATTACCTGGCCTTCAACTCACCTCCCATGTTC
This sequence comes from Ameiurus melas, assembly GCA_012411365.1. Lineage (NCBI taxonomy): Eukaryota > Metazoa > Chordata > Actinopteri > Siluriformes > Ictaluridae > Ameiurus > Ameiurus melas. Next base: position 16,995,656 of record CM022754.1, on the reverse strand, counting down.
ATAAAGGACTACGCCATGCCATGCCAACAGGAGGGGGAGTCTGTTAATACCATCTCCCACCCTCTCTCCTCTATTATGGATCTCGTTCAGCCTGCCCGCTCTGCTGAGAACACCGATCCGCTTTCCGATTCCACCGAGTACCTCCCTCTGCTTTCCTCTTCTGCCAAGGACGTCGCTCCGCCTTCCTGCTCCGCCGAGGACGTCGCTCCGCCTTCCTGCTCCGCCGAGGACGTCGCTCCGCCTTCCTGCTCCGCCGAGGACGTCGCTCCGCCTTCCTGCTCCGCCGAGGACGTCGCTCCGCCTTCCTGCTCCGCCGAGGACGTCGCTCCGCCTTCCTGCTCCGCCGAGGACGTCGCTCCGCCTTCCTGCTCCGCCGAGGACGTCGCTCTGCCTCCATGTTCTGCTGAAGATGTCGTTCCTCTTCTTTGCTGCGTGCCGTATGTCACTCCCCTTCCTGCTCTATGAAGGACGTCGTTCCCCCCCTCATGCTCCGCAGAGAGCATTGGTCCTCCCTTTTGCCTCGTGGAGAACCTTGCTCCCCTCTATGGCCTGGCAGAAATCTTTGAGCTTCCCTCGGGCCTTGTGTAGATCTTCGCTCCCCTCTCCTATCCTGCGGAGGAAGTTGTCCCGCTGTCCTGCCATGCAGACTTCGCTCTGAACTCCAGGCCCGCTGGCCCGCTGCACTACTCTGGGGACATTTTGCCCAGGGGGCATGGACCACCAGACGAGGGGATGCATGTTTGGGCGCTCCAGGAGTAGCGCCTTTGGGGAAATTTACACTGTTACATAAGCTGTACACTCACTACTTTTACATTGTAGCAAAGTGTCCTTTCTTCAGTGTTGTCACATTAAAAGTTATAATCAAATATTTACAAAAATGTGAGGGGCCTACTCACTTTTGTGAGATACTGTATGTTAACCACCCACGATTAAGCATTTGGAACCATCATAAAATATTCCAGGGGGATTCATGGCCAAAATCCACTGCCTAGCTCTGCCTTTGTCCATCATTAAATATTTTAGCTTTCAGTTGTAATGCCATTTGTGGGAAAAATACGGTATAACCATAAGTCTAGTATAATAAAATATGCTACCTGTTGTACTTTATATCCCTCAGTAAGTGGTTCTTTAATTAAAAGTCAAATAGTATTTGATGGTTTATAGGTTTAATCATTTCAGGATCTAGTTTGTATTATATAGCTAGTATAGCTTACTTAATGGCATGTTCATGCAACCTGACTCACATAATGAGTTCATAGTAATGTGTATTTGGGCATTCTGAATGATCATGGCTTATTACTCTGATGTGAGTTTTGAAATGTAATTTGAATTTTATTAGTTGACCTGGAAACACTAATGTTTCTACATTGTACTTAATTTCTCTACCACTGAAATATGACAGAGATTTCAGGGGGGGAAAGAAGACAGTCTTGCAGAAACTAAGCTTCATATAGCACTATGTGAATGAGTGAAGGGTCACACAGAGCAACAGCTGGAGTATACTTTAGAGACAGTTATAGAAATTGCATCTGCCATTCCGGAAAATTGTGCCGTTGGTGAAATGCAACTCGGCCCACACTTTGGGTTTTGGGGGATGTCCATGTAGATTGATGAAGACAAATTGCAGGTACTTTTCTCTGGTGAATAAACGAGGGAAGGAGATCTGATCATGAAAAACCTTTGTTGAAAGTGTGTTTCAACTGGCATTGTTCAATTGGCAAAAAAAAATGTTCTCGGCACATTCCATATTATGTCAGTTACTCTGGAGATGTGTCAAGTAGATAAATCTGTAAATCATCCAAAGCTAATCATAATTATCTGTGTAGTGATAGAGCTGAGAATCTTGCTCATTTCCAACCCAAATCATTCACATTATGACTGACTAGAAGGGGATTTCAGCTGGTAAGAATATATATAATAAGCCTTTGTGTTGCAGAAGCTTTGCTTCGGGGCATTCAGCATTGTGGATTTCAGCCTTGAGCTGTTCCTGACAAAACAAAACCTTGCTATCATGCAGGAAAAATAATTACTTCATATTGTTCATACTGTGTTAAATACTGAAGTTGAGCTTAAGTCACACCAGTTCTCTATAATGTTTTAAAGTAGCAAAGAGAGAAAAATGGCAACCATTTGATATACTGTAATCAATTCTATTCTCCCTTTTTATGCACCAAGTATAAGCTCCCAAAAATATGAGCGAAGCGTGGTTTGATGGGAGCACAGTTAAGAAATGTGTGACAAGTAAAAATGTGCCAGTAGGACAGGTTCTAAAGACATGGCATTTCATATGCAGACTTTGCTCATATCTAGATATGTGGTTTTTCTCCGTGCCCCATTAGCATTGTGTATTCCGATTTCAGCGAGCTTACACTATTTGAATCACAGAGGGACAACTACTGCTCCCAAGTACTGTGCAAACAGAATGAAGGAAGTGCCTGGGGGCACTCTTTACCAACCAAGACAGACTCCCTTCCTTCATACTGAGACAAGCTGGGAATCACCTTCTTCCTTTCACATTGCCACCTACCCTAATTTCTCTCCAGTCACAATCTGTTCAGAATTTGCCTGACCGGGGGGATTTTATGCAAATATTTGGACCAAAATTGTGGTTATGTGACCTTTCTCAGAAATAAACACTTCAAACAGAAGACATTAATTTGACAAAAAAATTGAGAACAGTTGCGGTTATGGTCCTGAAAAGCTGGGGGGCACAACTTGTAAGGGCAATAAAAGAGGCTGTCTGTAAACAGAATAAAAATAAACCTATTTCATGCAAAGTTTTATCACACTGAGGATCATTGGGGTGCAGACAGACCATATTATGACAGGCCAACTCATAGTGCAGGACTTTTTCAATTATTATAGACATAAAAAAAATTACACTAATTACCGAGGGCGGCCTGTTGTTCAAAGTCTCAAACAATGGCTCTGCATCATTTTAAATGATCAGCATGGCACTGGTCAGTTGAATGGTAATGCTAAATGCCCAGCTATGTATATGACCAATAAAATTTAGGGGACAACACTGAAGTTTCCCACCATATCAATGGCATTAGCATGCTGATCCTGAACTGGCTTTTTGCAAACATAGTTAAAGGTGTCTTTATTAGTCATAGCACACACACACACACACACAATTTAAAGTATACTATTTGAGTGTATTTAAATCAAATGGTGCCACTGGACCTTATTCAGTATACACATTTTCCCATGTGTGTATGCACTGCATTCTGGAACTTTGAGTCCACATTTGCTGTCTCCAATATTTGTACATTAGCTTGCTTATTATGTCAATATCTTATGGTTATATAACTGAGATAGTTGAAGTTTATCTCCTATTAAATGCCACTGTAACTGCACTACAAATGTGACATCAGCATGGCATACTTCTCACAGGAATAACAAAAATACAGTACCAACCAACAAATTATTACATTTTCCATGAATAATTACATTTGATAAACCTACAGTGCCCTCCAATAATATTTGGACCCTTGGTAAATATGTGAAAATTTGTCTTTACTGTTTTACCTTTTAAATTGCAGAAGTTAGTTGCATCTTGGGGTCAGAAAGTCACATACATCACCACTAGCTGTTTGGAAGGGTTTCAAGAAAAAAGCCTCTACTCTCATCAGAAACAAACTCAAGCATCTCCAGCTTGACGGACACTACTGGAACTTCAAATGGGATCGGGTTCTATGGCCAGATGAAACCAATATATAGCTTTTTGGCAATAAACACCAAAGGTGGTTTTGGTGCACACAGAGAGCCATATGGAAAATTACCTCATGCCCTCGGTTAAATATGGTGGTGGTTTTTCTACCTGAGGACCTAGACATTTTGTTAGCACTCATGGTATCATGGATTCTATCAAATATCAACAGATATTAAATGAACACCTGACTGCCTCTGCCAGAAAGCTTAAAATGGGCCCTGGTTGCATCTTCCAGCAGGACAATGATCCAAAACATACATCAAAATCAACACAGAAATGGTTTACTGACCACAAAATCCAGGTCCTGCCATGGCCATCTCTGTCATCTGATGTGAAACCCATTAAAAACTTGTGGGATGAACTGAAGGGTAGAGTCCATCAGCGTGGACCTCGAAATTTGTAGAATCTGGAGAGATTCTGTAAGGAGGAATTCCTTGGATTCTCTAATCTCATCAGGCATTATAGGAGAAGTCTCATGGCTGTAATCTTGGCGGGCAGGTAGCACAAAGTATTGTCTAAAAGAATGCTAATAATTGTTGCACACCAAAATTTACCAAAGATATTTTTTTAATAAACCTGTGTTTTGTTTGCAATATTTGATATCCATGAGAGCAGAGTATTTTCTTCTCTCTTTTTTTTTTGGCAAAAGATCAAAAAGGTTAAACAATAAAGACAAATTTTCACAGCCTTCTTTACTTATATTTACCAAGGATGCCAATATTAGTGGAGGGCACTGTATATATGTATGTATGCATGCATCTATACTGAAAAAAAATTATTGAATTTACTTAATTCTAATTTGTTCATCAGTTCCACGGTTTGGGTTGAAATTAATAACCTTGAACTATCTCTAACAATCTCTGAGCTGCAACCACCACCAATACCACTCTATGTAGAAAGTATTTTCTATCAAAGAATAACCATCAACAAACTGAATGGTAGTCCAACCCCTCAGGAATTAACTAAACCCAAATTCCAGGAAGAAAATCCCCCCAATACAAATGCCGGATCATTATTTATGTGTGACAGTGGCGGCTGGCGATGTTTAGCTCACAGGGAACTTTTTTTGGCTTTGTGATGCAAGAGTGGATTTGAATCATGAATTTGGATTTGACATATTTTTCAATATAGCTGATGCTATAAAAAAAAAAAACTGTTCCCTTTCAAAGGGAACTCAATGTGTCATGCTGCTTCATACTGTGGGAAGCGCCCTCAGATGCGACTGGTATTAGAAACCTGTGTAAAATCACTCCTGCTGTGGTCAGGTGACGTGGCATTTCATGCGTTGCATGACTATTAAATGGCATCTGTAAACCACATCACCAGCTTTCTTTGTCTTGTAAGCCGCATGTTGGTTGTCTGTGTGAACATTCCTAAAACTCTTCAATTCTCTCTGTTTTCAAAAGATATATATATATGAGAGAGAGAGAGAGAGATATGGGTTTTCGAAACTCAGGACTCTCGCTGTCCATCACTGCTCAGATCCTGGGGGTATTGTATGGATCGGGAGGGGGAATCGGGGATGAGTGCTGGTCTATGTCTCGCACTTTCCTCTGGATCCTACTGTCCAGTACTGGATTTTGGAGCTTGTGAAGCGACTTCTCCCTCCAGTATGGAGCCAAGCCACCCTCTCTGACTCCGAGGAGCCAGAGGTGGGAGCCAGTGAGATGGAGAGTGCTCCCCTACATAGCAGAAAAGTCCCCTTTTTCCCAGAAGTGCATCATGAAATTTCACACTCCTGGGGAAAGCCTTGTTTATAAATCTGTGACATCTGATTATTCAGCCATCATTTAGGATAGACAGTACAGCTATTTTGCTATGCTGAAGTTGGAGGAGGTGCTTGTGAGCCACCTCTTTCCAACCATCAGCAAAATCACGGGTCCCAGCTTTGCCATACAAGCCGTGTAAGACCACCTCAGCATTGGTTGTCAAAGCCTATGCAGAAGTCAGTCTTGCTTGTGAGTCTCGGCATACAACGGCATTGTTGCAGGCCTACCAGGCAGACCTGCTGAATTTTGAGGGAGGCATAGAAGGCAAGTGTGGCAGCCTGCCTCCCTTCACAGAAAGCCAGAGGGACCGGGTGGCCACAGTTGCAGCCTGCTAGTAGGCCTGATTTAAAAATTATAATTAGTGCTTTAAAGGTAAAAAAAAAAGTAGTCCTAATGGGCTGCATGGGCTGGGGGAGGTTTCATAGGACAAGAGATTGTTAGGATAGTTAGCCCCCAGTATTCGTTCCCTCCAACAAAATGTAGAAAGTTAACATCGCTAAAGACCATCTGGCAGTGTGGAAACTACTGCCAAATGTGTCTCCATGGGTTTTGGCATAGAAAAGGGATCCGGGATCAGTTCATAGCTACACCACCCCATTTCAGAGGTGTTTACTACAGTAGTCAGCACAATGCAAAGCACATTAGCCCAGGTAATAGATCTCTCTTGGACAAAGGGGCCATGGAACATGTACCTCTTTCTATGAGGGAGGGAGGTTTTACAGCCCATATTTCCTGGTACACAGAAAAGACAGGGTTCATCTGAACCATACTCTTTGGACATGCAGGTTCAGGATGTTGACGCTCAAACTTGTTATTCTACAGACTCATTTTGAGGATTGGGTTGTGACAAAAGATCTAAAATAGATGCATATTTTAGATTGCTTCTCCAGTCAAGGCCGACTTTTCTAGAAGCTACTGTATATGGGATTCAAATGCGATGAGAGCGTATATATCCGCAACATGCATAGGGCAATCCTATCAACATTGAACAAGATAAAGTTAGGTCTGGGCATCCTCTCCTGTGTCTACAGATACTTATGGGGCTTAGGGAAGCAGCAGCCAATGTCATACCATTGGGCCCACTGCAAATGAGGCCATTCAGTGGTGGCTGAAAGTAGGTGTTTCATCCATGTACAAAATCCCTGAGAGTAGTCAGTGTCAAACGGCAATCCGTACGTGCTCTGAGAACCTGGAGGTGTCCCCGATTTCTAGCCTACATCACAGTCTAGCGGCATTTTTTATCGCAAGATGGAAGTCAGTCACTTCCCTCATGATCTCTGGAGCAGCCCCCATCTAGTGTGGCATACAAATCACCTTGAAGTGTGGACCGTACTCCTAGCAATAAAATTCTTCTCAGTTGAGAGGTCACCATGTGACAATACAGCGGTGGACTCAACTATCAACCAACAGAGAGGATTACGTTCAGAGGATTACTGAATCTGTTCAGGCAGGCTCAACTAATTCTTCTCTGGCTGAGGAGAAGTTTTGTCAGTGAGTCCAATGTACATTCTGGGCAAACAGAATGTTGGAGCAGACATCCTGTCAAGGCAGGGGCTGAGGGTCAGGGATTGGAGTCTTCATCCACAAGTGGGTGAGTCCATATGGAGGAGGTTCAACTGAGCAGAAGTGGACGTGTTCACCTCCAAGGATACACTGTGCCCACTGTGGTCTGCCCTCACTCTTCCCACTCCAAAACAATGGCCAGGGCAGGATGCCATGGTACACATGTGGTCAAGGTCACATCTTTGCACCTTTCCCCCAATCGCTCTGCTCCAATTGGCTCTAACAAGAGTTCACCAAGTTTGTGCTATGTCTGTCCTGGAGTTCTTACAGGAATGTTTCTCAGCAAGGTTGGCTCCTTCTACAGTTAGGGTCTATGTGGTCTATGTGGCCGCCATTTTGGCCATCTATGCCCCTATTGATGGAGCCACTGTGACAGGCCATACCCTCAGTATGACAGAGTGGGTATACTTGTTCCCACAGCATGAAGCTCATGCAAAGTTGAGTTCCCTATGAAAGGGAATGTCTGGGTTACGCATGTAACCCTGTTTCCTGGGAATGGAACAAGGCGTTGCATAGTTGTTTTTTTACTGCGGTATGCCTGTAAATTGCGTCTGTGCTTCAGACAAAGAGAAGCTGTTGACATGAATGAATGCCTTTTATTGTCACTATACACATGTACAATGAAATTAAGAGCCACTACTTTTTTTCCATGCCAACATGTACATAAAATAAATAAGATAAAAATAAAATAAATATAACAACGAATAAAATAAATAAATAGTAAATTAATAGTGCCCAGGGGGGGATTGGGGGGTACTATAAAATGCACACTTCTGACACACTATATACCTATACTGTGAAATCAGTACATGTGTGTATTTAGAATGTTTATAGGTTATACATGGTTTGCATGCACCATTTTATAGCTGCACAACATGCAAAATGCCACGACACCTGGCCACAGCAGGCCTATAAATAGGCTTGATTTTATACAGACTTCAGATAAAAGGTGTGTGTGAGGACGCTTCCCACAGCGTGAAGCTTACGCAATGTCTTGTTCCCTTCTCAGAGAACAGGGTTACATGGGTAACCCAGATGTTTTTCCACAATGGTAAGGGCAACAAAATTATCAATCCTGAAACAGCAGGAAACATTCAGGAGGAAAATAATGAATAATGATGAAATGAATGTTGAAAGACAACATATACATTATAAATGTAAATTTATATTTGTGCTACAGACCTTTTAGACTTATATGTAAAGGACATAAACTTTAATTTAATGTTTGAGGATAAATATTTTGGTGCCTAACATCTTATATAAGCCTAAAAATAATTATTCAGATTTTGTCTGTAAATCATTTTACCACTATGCTCTGGTGGTGTAATGTCAGGTTCAATGTATTGGAAAGTGTCCTTGGAGTCAATATAACATAAGAACATCAATTATTGCTGTTATAGCACCTTTTAGCTCCACTGTCAACTTTCTCATATACTTATAGTGATGTACAAGCTCTTGTAATTTGCACAGGCAGTTTGATCAGCTTTGAACAATTATTTTACTCACATGCTTTTCCTTTATGGTGAAGATGCAGTGTAGTTACTTGTAATACACTCATTCATTATTAGATCACCCTGCACTTGTATCCAGAAACTCAGGCGCCTGGGAGAAGCAGATTACATATATTTGCTGTATTTTTTTGTTTGTTTGTTTGTTTGTTTATTTGTTTGTTTTTAGTTTATTTGTCTTATCTAGTATTTCCTGTAATAAAATGGGAATGGGATTATAAAAATGGGATTCTATTGGCAGATACTTTTGCTTGTTTCTACAGTAGAACTACACACTAAAAGTTAACCCATTATCTGCAAATAGACCAAGACAATTTCAAACTTGAATTTACAAATAGAGGCTAGAAATAGGCTTAATAATTGTATTAAGCAATTTTATAAAAAGTAAATCAATAAATAAAAATACTACCTAAATTTGACTAAATTACAGATATTTCATTTCCACTTGCTTAGATGTAATCTTCGCACGATGGCTTAGTGGTTAGCACGTCCGCCTCACACCTCCAGGATCCGGGGTTCGATTACCGCCGGGGCCATGTGTGTAAAGAGTTTACATGATCTCCCTGTGCTGCGGGGGTTTCCTCCGGTTTCCTCCCACAGTCCAAAGACATGCATGGTAGGTTGATTGGCATGTCTAAATTGTTCATAGTGTATGAATGGGTGTGAGAGTGTGTATGTGATTGTGCCCTGCGATGGACTGGCAGCCTGCCCAAGTTGTTTGTAGTGTAGATTCAGCAAGCAAACAAACAAAAAAAAAATTCATACCAAATCCAATTTGGTATATACTGCAAAAAAGATATCTAAGCAAGAGAAGATACTGCATCTTGAATAAAGGAAAAGTTATCTATTTCTACTCATTATTAGCTTAGAATATAAAAAATGTAAGACAATAAAGCCTGTTTCTAGACATACTGACTAATTTCAAACTGAAAGATGTCTGATTTTAAGTATAATAATCTTAAATTTGTTTAGAAATAATATAATAATAAAAAATAGCTAAATATATGCAGGATATTTTCTTAAGATGTAATTTTTGCAGTGTGTTATAAGTATAGAATGCCACCACATGCAGCACAAAAAACATTAGTTGAGACGTGATCTGGCTGATGGTAGAGTGTTTTTTTATTACTTGAAATAATTACCATGCACAACTGACAGAAGAGTTTTTCGAAATCAGGATCATGTAGGTATGTTTCCAAAAAAAATATAAAATGCAAATCTGTCATATAAGTCATACAATTAGTCATGGTGACTAATATTGCTTCTTTCTAGAAATAATTTCTTAAAATGAGAAAATATATAACTGCCTAAATTAGAAGATGTTTTCAAGCTTCAAATGAGCTTCAAATAAAAAATAAATCTAGCAAAAGGTTTAATAATCATATATTTGCTTTATTGCAATCATATGAATAAAACATTAGATAACTGCATATTGTCAGGTCAATCTTGTTGTCGAACTAAAATTCCCAGAATACACCTGGAACTGTGAACATGCCCGGTGTCATGTGCTGTGAAGTGCAGTCCATGTCGGCCATGTTAGTAGGCCATGTTAGTAAAATACCGGAATTCTAGTCACACACAGTTGATGTCAATTACACACACACACACCCACACACACACACTTTAAAAAGAGTCATCAATTCACAAAGAATTTAGCAAAGTAAACTCTCAGTTGCTTTTTTTTTCTGACTTTACCAATCCTTTGTGTCATTATTTCTATCACAGTTTTGACTCTGGTTTTTGTATTCTGTTTTATTTGTATTCTGTATTCTGTTATGGTTGATATCCTTTTTGCTGATTGCTTGACCCTCTGCCTGCCTTTGACCATGAACTTGCCTTTTGTTTTCGAACTCTTTGCTGAATCTTGATTAAACTGTCCCAAATGCAATTGCATCTATCTCTGCCTCTTCACTGTGACAACTATAAGGTATTTTTTAAGATGTAATTTTTTGCAGTATATAAATAAAAGTCACCTCACAGCACATCAAGTGAAAATAATGACATTAGCAAGAGTCATTGGCCAATAACTTGCAAGGTTTTTTTTGTCTAGAGCTCAAACGTTATTAGGAACATTAGGCATTAGAAACTCTTAGACCATTCATTTCCCTTAGTCTGTATTAATGCACTTATCTAGATGGTCATAAGTTGTTACATTACATTATATTAGCTGCATTTAAATCAGAGCTCTAGGCAACTGTTCGAAATCATTTGACTTTATTCACTGGAAGCCTGCCAACCCAAGATACAATGTCATGTCAAATGGAAGCAGGGAAGGCCTATGATTCCCAGCTGTCCTCTGCATGGCCTGAAGACATGAATTCAAAGCTGATCATTCTGTAACAGCAAAAGAGATACAAATAATTTCACTAAAACTGTACTTCATTTATGTCTTTTTAGGATAACAGGATAGCTGACAGTTAGACAGCACAAACAGTCTGTGATGCAGTGCATGAAGCTATGTCTATTCATCTGAATACAGAATCCTGTTAATCCAGTTAGTCAGGTATTAATGGCCATGCTTTTGTTTGTCACTCACTACAGAAAATGGCAGATGCCTGTTCTGAATTTAAATTTATATTTATTCATGAACTTATTTAGTGATTATCAGGTGTGTTTAACTTAATTGGATTGCTCAAAATGTTAATGGTACTTAAAGTCTGACATGTAAGAAAATGTTGCATTGTGCATGTTTTGCAAAACAAAGCACTGCACCTAGATCTGAATTGCAAGAATGGTTGTAATGGTGATGAATTAGATATTTGTTTAGGAACATCTGTTCTGTGATTCATTTACAAATACATGCGTGGCACTTTTGAGAGGTTATCATGATGATTGTTGCTCTGAGAAGTAAATTAGTATGTTCATGGAAAGTAAAAAATATTCAAAAGAGTGGCTAAGGTGTTGTCAAAAAATAAGATATATGGTCCCTACAGACCATGATAAGTAGGTCTCCTAATTGTAAAACCAACAGAGGAACCAAAAACCATATCTACAGCTGTTATTATTGTTATTATTATTATTATACAGTACCAAGATCCAGTGGGGGCATGTGCTGTATTTCAGTGTTATGCTAGACTTAAGCAGATTACTTTGGACAGGGTGCCTATCCATCGCAGGGCACAACCACACACACACACACACACTCACACACCAATTCACACAATATGGACAATTTAGATATGCCAATCAGCCTACAATGTATGTCTTTTGACTGGGGGATGAAACTGGAGTACCCAGAAGAAACTGCCTTAACACAGGGAGAACATGCAAACTCCGCGTACACAGGGTGGAGGTGGGAATCGAACTCCCAACCCCGGAGGTGCGAGACAAGACAACCCACATAATTATTGATATGGTGAGGTTTTCTGTGAGGAAATGTATATTTGGAATGAGTCCAGACTCAGCACATTGCAACCATCAGACCTAAAGCTTTAAGAACAGGAATGTCTTCAGCATGAAGGGGCTTGCTGTGTCTTGGTAACATGACAAGCTGTACTTTTGTCTTATTATTTTCAAAAGAGAAAAAAATAGATGCTGGTAAGAGAATGACTGCTTATAGCTGTTATAATGTAAATGAGAACAGGAACTAGCTTGTCCAATACATTAAATTGGAATTGTTGTGGAATTAAATGTAATGATAAATGGTCAACTAATTATGGCATGTTGTTGATTAATGAGATAAGAGGAATGTTCGAAAAGAATCAACTTTGGAGTCATATCAATAACCAGTCATAACAGTAACCACCACCACAATATTTTCCCATTCCAACACACTAAATCATTTTTTGTTCCTTGCATATTTTGTAATAAGTCATATTCAAAGAGTCAGTGCTCTTAATTTAACTCTTCAATGCGAGCTATGTAAAAAAAAAATATTGATGATAATATATATATATATATATATATATATATATATATATATATATATACACACACACACACACATACACACAGTGGGGGAAAAAAGTATTTGATCAGCAGGGGATCAAATACTTTTTTTCCCCCACTGTATATGTATAAACACATACACAGTAGGTTAAGTAATTAGTCATTATAATTTCCTGTTAAAATATCTAGTGAAGTGCAGCACCAGATCAAAAAAGAATGGTGTATTTCTATACTTATACACACACACACACACACACATGAATTACATTAATTTCTCAAGTCACTCTCAGTCAAGGAATATAAAATGAAAATTAAATTGCAAAAAAAGACACAAAACAACCCTTGGTCTTAAAAGTACTTATTGATGGTGTCCTGTGGAAAGGACTTGTGTAACTTTCTGCTATTTTCTAGTTCTTGGTACATTAGGCAGTCCATCACTATGCATTATATTCATTCTGGCTGAACTGCACAAATGTACCAGTACTGTTTTAAAAATAAGTAAAATAATTTTAAATGCATCAGAAAAGAAACATCTAGAACAGTGAGAATGTTTCCATAAGGACTCTATCTTCTGGATTCTGTAAGCTGCCATCTGTGTGTAAATTATTGTTGTGTTAAAGAGGACATTAATGTAGTTCAGATGAATTTAAAAAAAAAATGTCCATTCTGCCATGAAATGTTGGATCCAATATGGTCAAGACAGCTAGTTTACTGGTATTATCAATATAGAAATCAACAATAATACATAGGTTCAGAGATTCACACTTCATTTAAGAAAACAGCTTTTCTATATTTTTTTAAATCTACTAATCTCTTAAAAAAACACATTTAGTAGCTGATCAAGGGGGCTTATCATCTGTCATTATATATCTGTCATACAGTATTTATAGCTATTTAACTGTGGAAGTTGTTTCCATGGCTACAACTGATAGTCGTTAATTTTTTTTTTTTTTAGAATGGACCAAGTATACATCTTCCGGGTACACCATATTAAAATAAATTAACTAATTGCTTGGTGATTATATATAAAATCTTGTTTGTTTTATATACATCTGTATAATTATTATTGGTTTTAAAGAGCTCTATAACAGCACTTTGGTTATTAAATTAATTTATCAACAATGTGATATTTGAGCTGTTACAAAGGAAATGGTAAAATAATGTGCATCAGTCTGATTAAAGGTCAGTAAATTCTAACACCAAATTTTTATCACCTTCTTAAAGCAACTCATTTTCAAGGTACTCTTTGATCAACTACCCCTGCAACATGCTGCTGCAAACGTGTCAATGATCTCAGAGTTGATAAAAGAGAAGAAAAAGTATCGCACTGGTCTGGATGACTATTCATGCGTGTTTAATCAATCTGATGTCCAGTGCCAGTGTCAGGGTTATTAATGCTGTGGTGCATTACAAAGTCTTTTTTTGTTAGGCCAGCCGTTCTTAGCCTTTGTTCCTAATTTCCATTTTACTATTTGCCTTGTGTTTTGTACTGCCTTTGGTTAGTTTAGGATCAATGTATTTTCTATGATCTCTCCATTTGCCAAAGTTTTAACCAATGCTCACCAGCAGTTCTAAATATTCCTTTAAGACATTTAAATCACTGTGCTGTTGAATTCCATTTATTTTTGAAAATATACACTCATTTCAAATCTGATGACTGCAACACATGCCAAAAAAGTAGGGACCATCGACTGTTTACCACCGTGTAACCACCTTTTCTTTTAATAACACTTATTAAGCGTTTGGGCGCTGAGTGAAGACATCAGTTGGTTGAGTTTAGCAAGCAGAATTTTCCCCCATTCTTGATCCATTGTGCATTTATTTTACTGCACAACTGTACAGGGCCTATGTTGATATATTTTGCACTTCATAATACATCACGCATTCTCAATCGGAGACAACTCAGGATTGCAGGCTGTGCTAGCACCCACACTCTCTGCTTATTCAACCATGTGCTTGTAATACAGGCAGAATGTGGTTTGGCATTGTCCTGCTCTGGATGCCAGCATTTCTGGCTTGATGCTCTCCACAACCTCTTTGTTGGTGACCTCTGCTGTTCATGGTATCTGTAAGAGTATTCTTCAGCACCATAGCTTGAAAGCATTAATCCTCCTTCTGTCAGCTTTTTTTGGGGTCCAGCTTTCACACCCATACATTGATTTGGTGAACACAATATATTGACCAGTTTGCATTTGGTTCTGAGGCTGATGTCTTTGCTCCTTCAGATTTGCTGCATGTTCAGCATCGCACTATGTTCTAACGCAATTTGACGCTTGATTTCAGGGCTGCAATCTCCAGTTCAATCGATCATGGATTCCAGGAAGTAGAAATCCTTGACGCATTCAATCGCTTCACTATTCATGTTTATTTTATTTTATTAGGAGACATTTAGTTAACATTTTTGAAAGAACTGTAAGCACTTTGTAACAGGACAGTTTTCACTTTCTGGTTTCTTCCGGTTTTCCTCATTTTCAAAGGGAGTGATTGCTTATCAAAGCTATAGCATAAGCGAGACATTCCACAACATTAAATCAAACTATAAACCATTAAACAGCAAGATGTGCCATTTATTAATAAACATTGTAAATGTTGTCAAATCACTGTGGTATAAGCATAATAACACACTCATGAACCTGCTGTTAGACAAAAATAAAATCCGCTTGCATGTTGTGCCTCATCACACCCCTGGCATGCATTATTTTTACATAACAGTATGATTGTCATATGTTATTCCATACAAAACAACAGACCTGCCATAGTGCCAGCTTAAATTCAAATCACAGTTTTATATTAATGCACAATATAATTTCTATTGCAATAGCTCAGTCACAGTGACTTGTATGGTGGAAGATTCATATAATCTATGGTTAATTAAAAATGGTTTAATTTTATTTTTAATCTTTACTTGCTGATATGGTGACACTTTCTGTATGGAAGATGACTTCAGTGACAGCGCTTTAGGACAGAGGAGTTTGTACTTTCAGGTTTCTCTATAATATGATATGCTGCTTCTTATTCACTTTAAAAGAAAATGAAGACTAATGGTAGCTGTTATCATGTAAGTAATAACAAGAACTAATTTTTTCTTGTGGATATTCCACAACATGAAATGTAGCCATAAATGGATAAAAAAGTATGGCATGTTCTTCAATAAATCAAACATTGTAATGTTTATGAAACTGGTGTAGTGTAAGAGAAGTAAAACACTCCATCAAATGGTATTCTGTTTCATGTTTTGCTAAAGTAGCATGCTTCATTGTGTTTTATTTCTCACTCATTCCACTTATAACCAGTTTTTTATGCCTCCAAAATGTTAACAGTCAGTTAAAAAAAATACTAATGAAATACTGAAATGTTTTTATTACTGATTGTACTACCTTAATTAAGTGAGTCCACTCTACAGCTGTATGTACAATATGTCTACATTATTTTTCGGTTTGTATTTCTCTTCTTGTGTCAGAGGAAACTGTTCAATTCTGTTACCACTAAATATTTTGCATCCACCTACTCACTATGAAAAAAAAAAATACATACAATGTGAGCATTTATTGATGTTGGAGAGTAAATTTACATATTACGCATGTTATGGTTTTCTGAAATTTTATAGTCAAAATATACCCAAAACATGTCTTAGTGCAAAGAGCAAGAGACTTCCAGACTACTGGTTGTGGTAGATTACATCACTGAAATCAACTAAATCTAGCCATTATGCTGTTAGTAATACTCTCAACTACTAATGATTGCATTTGTAATGCTTTGCATCATATTTGTTACTGCCTAATGTTCACATGTATCACCCCCCCCACACACACACAACCACCACACATGCACAGGCACCACAAAGTGGTCACTAAAACTGTATCTTTTAATTTAATATATTTAGTAAAGTGCTATGTAATGATTGTTTCAAGATAATAATAATTATATAATATTACAGGAGGAAGAAAAGTCTCTGTCGTGGGATGTTATCCAGCCTCAAAAGGTTGACCCGATAAGAGGATTGAGCCTAATTTTGATTTCATTAAATTGTTTATTCAAAGGAACAATGGGGGAAAGAATGAAATTGAATTGTTGGAAAAGATGATGACAGTATTACGCTGAAGCACAGGGTTGAGTTAGGGTGTCATCCTATTTCTAGGTTAATTACATAGAGCCTTCATTTCAATTGTCAGAGGAGGAACATTGCTCAACCTAAATTACAAAGAAAACCCTGAAGAGAAATTGTCTCATCCATGTAAACCAAAGTCTATTCCCCTGTGCCATTTTGCTGCTTGCCCATAAGCTGTACTGCAGCCTCCATTCCACCTCATAACACAGTCATTATGCACCCTCCATCTGCACACAGCTCAGCTCAAAACCTAGTCTTGGTGACAGGATTAAAAAAAAAAAGTGTCCTGCTCAAACCGCCTCAGTCAAGCTCTGTCTTTGGCATCAGGCGCCAACAGTTTACAAGGCATGCCTTCAATTTTCCTCATCAAACAATGGCTGTGTGCACAGCTCATTCAAGGCTGTGAAAATGCAACAAAACGTGATTTGAACATCAAGCACTGGACCATCTGTGCAAGATTACCAGTGTGACTGGTTCTTTATCATCCTAGTAATACTTGTATTGTCACACTTAAAACAGTACATTCTACAGGAATATATTTCTGTATTATTATTTTCATCTCACTGTCTGTCTGTGTAGCCCTGTCATCTACTCTATGCCTAAACAACACAGGCTGTATTAAAATTGCACACACATACGAGACACAGCCTCGACTTTGCTTGATGGCGTCTTCACTTATATATGCAATTTATTTCACCCGCCTTTGTTAGCACCAGGGTCAGTCTAATCCCTGACCTTACAAGGGCTAGTCATTAAGATCGGTATCTTCAGCACATAAAAATTTATTTGAAATCAATTCCATGACCTTCCTATGCAAAGACAGGTGATGTCAACCCCATCTAGATGAGACAGAGCAACATGGAACGCACTGCCACATCCCAACTATAACCTTAAGCCTGTCCACTTTAAAAGAGCACTTTAAAACATGGCACACAATCGTTATTTAAATCATAAATATTGTCCTATGCTCATCCATATGTTCTCTCTATTTTTATTTATTTTATGTACTGAGCAAAACCTATTTCTTTAGGGCAAATCCTTCTGCCATTTGAACAGAAATACCCCATTAGATGCAGGTGCCCTGCCCCTGCCAGGTTAGCATTAGCTGGCTAGCCTTGGCAGACAACTCTTGGTAACACCACTATGCTAACAAACTTTAATGGCTGATTGTCAGAAGTGTTGAATAATCAACATGGTTGCTAATGTTACAGCTAATGTAAATAGTTACAGCCAGTGGAATAGTCAGATTAATTTAAATGCTGGCAAATAGCACAAACCTATTTCTTTAACAGAAGGGAAGGATTCTGGTCATTTTGAAAAACAAAAAAATGTCTATTACTAGACAGTATTTATATCTTTCATTTTGGTTCAACAAATATAGATACAAGTCCATCACCAGATGATCAAAAGGACCTTGTGGTACAGGATGAGTGGCCTGGCCCTGCGGCAGCCCATTCCCTATATCATTTTGCATGCAAATAATTGATAACAAAGAACACTTTTTTACAATATTGATCAGCATATGAGGAAAACCTGTGAATTCTGAACCAATATTTATTTTCAAGATCAATCAAAAAATTCACAATTTACATAAGTATTCAAAGCCTTTGTTCAAAACTTTGTTGAAACAGCTTTGGCACCAATTACAGCCTCGAGTATTTTTGAGAATGATGCTACAAGCTTGGCACGCCTGTTTTTGGATAGTTTCTCCCATTCTTCTTTGCAGGACCTCTCAAGCGCCATCAGGTTGGATGGGGAGCGTTGCTGCACAGCCATTTTCAGATCTCTCCAAAGATGTTCAATTGGGTTCAAGTCTGGGCTCTGGCTGGGCCACTCAAGTGCATTCACAGAGTTGTCCTGTAGCCACTCCTTTGTTATCTTGGCTGTGTGCTTAGGGTCGTTGTCCTGTTGGAAGATGAACCTTCACCCCACTCTGTTGTCCAGAGCGCTCTGGAGCAGGTTTTCATCAAGGATGTCTCTGTACATTGCTGCATTCATCTTTCCCTTGATCCTGACCAGTCTCCCAGTTCCTGCCACTGAAAAACATCCCCACAGCATGGTGCTGCCACCACCATGCTTCACTGTAGGAATGGAATTGGCTAGGTGATGAGTGGTGCCTGGTTTCCTCCAAACATGACGCTTGCCATTAGGAGTTCAATCTTTGTTCAATATTTGGTCTAAGAGTCCTTCAGGTGCCTTTTGGCAAACTCCAGGCGGGCTGTCATGTGCCTTTTACTGAGGAGTGGCTTCCATCTGGCCACTCTACGATTCAGGCCTGATTGATGGAGTTCTGCAGAGATGATTGTTCTTCTGGAAGGTTCTCCTCCCACCACAGAGACACGCTGGAGCTCTGTCATAGTGACCATCGGGTTTTCGTTCACCTCCCCGACTAAAGCCCTGTGTAAAAGTGAAGCGCTGTGAATACTTTCTGGATGCACTGTGTGTATGTGTGTGTATATATATATATATATATATATATATATATATATATATATATATATATATATATATATATATATATATATATAATTTGTGTGTGTGTGTGTGTGAGAGAGAGAGAGAGAGAGAGAGAGAGAGAAAGATTCAGATCTACAGGACAACAGCATGACGAATTAGTTATGCATGCACACAACACAGTTCTGTCTCAGAACACAGATGTTACATGCAGTGATGTACATGGGAAAGCAGCATGACTGTTACGAATTAATATCATTTCTCATTTAAATGCAATTCAAAGGACAATCATTGTTTCTTATTTATAGCAAGATATGCAGAAAACAAAAGTTGTATATTTTGGACTACACAGTTACAGAAATGGATCCGCAAGCTTTCTAAAATGATCAGGTTTCTCTTTTTTAACAGTGAGAGTGGTAACTATAATAAAAATGTTTTCCCTATGATAAAATTATCTTTAAGTGGCTAAATAATGAACACAGTACAGGTTTCTTTTCCTGATTTTCATGTTTGCAACACACTTACTAATTTCCATAGACTTAATAAAATTAAAGTATAATTGTGATATATGGCATATCTGAATATAAAGGTCATGTTTTTATACCTGCTGTGTAGTAGTCATTTAAACGGCCAATGTACTCTGCATACTCTGCAGTGTAATCGTGTGGGTGATGACAACTAAACTGTAGAAGACTTACAAAGCATCCAAGCATCATTCATTCCAAAATTGCTGAGGAAAGCTGATGTGGATTTGACCCGGGTTAAAATGAAGGCCTATCTCTTCCATGAATCATGCTTGACACAGCTTCAGAAATGCATTTTCATGCAAATTGAACATGCAAGGTTGTCGTTTTTCTGCAAAATAAATGTTTAATTGTCTTCCCAGAGGAAAGAACTAAGTGCAAATTGGAAGCAAAGTTCGATGGTTTTTTAATAATCTTGCATCTTCAACTCGCAAATCTTACATTGCATGAAAAGTAATTCATTGTAACATAATTATGATAAAATCATATATATTTCTCACAAATATCCACCCCCACCCCAAACCAAAAACAAATGTGTGTACGTATGTTCGCCTATTCATGATTCGTGTAAGGGGAGAAATCAGGGCCCATGTGTTCTGAGCTTGATACTATGGGTCTCACATAAATATTCAATCAATTAATTAATGCAAATTTTGCATTAATGCAACAAATTTATTTTGCTTTCTCAAATGAAAAAACTTTATATTAAACTTATACAAAATACAATAATCCCACTTAATCTGTTGAGGACATGTACTGTAGTATTTTAACTTGGTATGTATTAAGGTTCAGCTCAGGTCAAATGGATCATCTCTATCAGTCTGACCCTGTGACCTCATAGAGATAACATAGATCCTCAGCATGTAAACCTTGACCACCTGACAAACAACCAGCAATCTCTCACCTGAGCCACTACTGAGGTGACCTAACTCTGGTAATTAATTCTGGGCCAACATTCATACCATACATTCTCATCTCATCTGACTGAGATGCCACATTATGGACAGAGAGCCAACACGGTCTGACAAATGCATCAAATGCTGATGCCCCCACCCCCTCAATGATCTACTTATTACCCATCACACTCCCACACTACTCGCCTGATCGCAGCACTCATTGACATTTGAAAATACAGATGGGAGTACACGGAGTTCTCTCCATCTCACTTGTCTTTATTTCTCTCCAACGCTTAAGTGTAGTGAAGGTGGCTTAAATTGTTGAATTTTTTTTTTTTAATCAAAATCCGAAGCATACCTGCCATAAATTCATGGCCACGAATATATTGAATCAGACTTTTTGTTTACATTCTACATCTTCCTCTTAACAGACGACCATCATGCCTGAAGGGCACGTGCTTTTGAATGCCAGTCTACTGCTGCACCATGAACCAGGATCATGAATGTTGCATGTTTTGAAAGCAAAGGTTAAGATTTATAACTCCTTCGCCCCCTCAGACTCCTCCGCATCTTTGTTCATCTTGTTCAATAAGTGATAGCACAAAGGCGGTAACTATTCAGTCCTCCCTAAGTTCCACTCCATATTGTTTCCATAGAGATTTATCCTGGCAGGAGATAAAAGGAGATGCAGGTCGACTGAGGTTTATTTAATCATGAAGAAAAATAAATGTTTTACACTAGTGGATTCACCCGCCTCGACTAAAACAGATTTGTTTTTATTTGGAACTTATATTAATGAAAAGTAGTTAAACAAACATGAATATGTGGCAGTCTAGGAAAGTGCATTAGGTGTGGTTACAGCTAAATTCTGAAAAACAGCCAAAAATTGTGAAAAATTAAGTTTATTCTGCCAATAACATACTTGTCTGCTTTAAGAAAACAAATATTTTATGAAAGTGACATGGAGATGTTTTCCTACATTTTAACAAATAATAACAACAACATTTATACTAAAAAAAGGGGTGTCTAAGACTTTTGCACAGTACTGTATATATATATATATATATATATATATATATATATACACACACACACATACTACCTCATAATAGTGAGTACACCCCTCACATTTTTGTAAATATTTGATTACATCTTTTAATGTGACAAAAGAAGAGCATATTGAAATCATTCTCATGGTTGGATTGGGAAGCTGTCACAAGTCTGTGATGGGCTTTAACAGGAAACATGGCAAGCATATCACACACAACACTGTTGCCAAACTTGTTAACATATTCAAAAGGACTGAATGTGTTGCTGACCAACTAAGAACATCACAGTTCAACCACAAACATCCAATGACAAAGGCACAACCAATGTGGTGCTGCCATACATAGTCCCCAATGTATAGAGACTATTGGAACACCCTGTATTTCTCCATACATAGTTTAGGTTATAAATCGATAGATGGGTGGGGCATGTCCGTGGAATTGGAATGTTATATTAAATGTAATTTAGTTTTTTTTTTTCACTTTTGGAGATTTTGGAGATGCTAGAACTATTTTTGATTGAGATACATGCAAAAGAGTAACGTTTCATTGTTTCATTCAAAATCAATTTGAGAGGATTCGGAATTCAGAATTCGATGGAGTAGGACGTGAAGTTGGATGCTCCTGCTGATTTCGATTAAAATTGTAATTAATTTGCGCTTTTCGGTCATATAATATATTTTGACTTATTCTACTCCATTTCATTGTTTGCACTTTTAACTTTGTGGCACATTAAAATGTCTATAAAGAACACGAAAACCCATGGTAGCATTCAGACACGACTGAGGCCTAGTGTGCGCGCCGTGTGCGAGCCCCCTTCTCCCCCTGAATCTGCGTTGCCGAGCAGTGACCCTGACTTCACCGCACTCAGGGTTGAGTTGCTGGTTTTATTGAGGAGGGACATCGCCGATATTTTTAAAACGGAGCTCCACGAGCTCCAGAAGACTCTCCGGGAAGCGCTGTCTACTATCCAGCTTGACCTGCAGGCCGTGAAAACACAGCTGGCTAGTGATAACGTTGCTACCGAGGCTGCCATATCAACACTGAAAGGCACTGTTGTGGAAATGGAGCACGCTCTCTCCGGTTGCACCAATGACATAGTTCATATGAAGACTACTATCGAGTCTCTCACTGTGACCGTGACTCAATTAGAGAATAAATGTGATGATTTGGAGTGAGGTCACGGCGCAATAACGTTAGGATAGTCGGAGTTCCAGAGGGCGCTGACACATGTACAACTGCTGCTGTAGCGGCCTTATTAAAAGAGGCCATTGGTTTGGAGAAGGAGAGGGTTTTGGACCAGTCCCACCAGACCCTTCAGCCGAAGCCCAAGCCTTGTGAACGACCACGAGCTATTGTGTGCAGATTCCACCATCACTTTGACTGTGTTGACATTTTACGGTGCGCAAGAGAGCTCCAGAGGATTTAAGCATGGGATTTGACCATCTCCGTTTTCCCTGACTACATGCCAAGATAGCCCAGGCCTGGGCTGCATTTAACGAGGTTCGGTGTCAACTTCGTGGTATTGAGGGCGCTTGCTATGGAATACTTCACCCTGCTCGGCTTTGCAATACATATAACGGTGTCCAGAAGGACTTTATTTCAGCGGAGAAAGCAGGAGACTACGTTAAACTCTTGATATCGGGGTGAACTGCATCACCTACACAGTTGCGTCTTTTTCACTCTCCTTTTATTTTTATTTTCTTGCGCTCAGCCTTCCAGCTCTTCTGTATTCGGATTCTTATTGAAGATATTGTCGTTGCATTACTTTGCCTAGATTTTGTGGACTTACTCCGCTTAAAATGTATTTCTGTATTAATGTGCTTCTCTGTTCTGATTCTCTGACCGGGTTAGAGTTTCTGTTTATTTAATTTTATTTGTGTTATCTCCTTGGCTTTACGTTACAAGTCTTTAAACATTAAGGACATTATATTTATTGTTGTTCACAGACTGTTTATCAGACTTGAAGTCAGTAGGGGCTTTTTCTCTTACTGGAACTTTTTGTCTTGGTAATTTTGTTGGATAGTTCATCTTACTCTCCGAGTTGTTTTCACATTGTGGACAACATTACATTATTGTAGGATACACTGATGTCTCATATATTTATGGAGACTTTGGGTGTGGGTGTTTGGGGGAGTGTGAGAGTAAGCAGGACTTGCCAATGCTTTGAAGGATGTGAATTGGAACAGAGTAATGTTATTTTATTGCGAATCTGTTTTTAGAGGATTTAAACCTAACATAGTGAACAAATTATATTATAGAATTCAGGCAGTTTTACTGGGGTTAACTCATACAGAGTAGTAAATATTAATCTGGAAAGACCTTTGTAATATCACAGTCTAAAACTGGATTTAAAGAGCAGCAAATCAGTAAATGAATCACATGTAAATCAATCATAAATACATGAATCACATGAAAAGGAATCACATGTAAATGAATCATTTGTAAATAAATCACATTTAAATGAATCACATGAAAATTAATCACATGTAAATGAATCACATGTCGATGAATCACGTAAATGAATCATATGAAAATGAATAAATAAAAGACAAAATCAATTTGCCCATGTGAAAGTTGTGACACACAAATATCCCATCAGTATCCTTAGTTGACCCATCTTTCTCAATGTTTCAACTTTGAAAGTAAAAAGAAAAGTAAATAATGCTACAGTAATGCTCATTGGTGTAGCAAGTCAGGTTTTGAGTGGCTATTGAGCACTGTAAAGAGAGAAAGAAGCAAGTCTTTCTTTAGAGACAGATGGGATAATACATGGGCATGTATTATAGCAGGCAGAGATCAATCCTCTCTGAAAGAACCTGAATGTTAATACACTGAGGCACACCTTGCAATTTACCTCTGCAGCCCTCAGCAGCGATCCCTGCCCAGCTGTGCCAGACTGATAAGGTATATTAGTGTGTTCTTTTCTTCAATGATTTTTTTCCTTCTTCTTGCTGTTCATAATGACTCATGGATCAGGGAGCGGTGCCAACAGCATGCAGATTAAGGCATACAGAAAAGCTAAGTTGATCATATCTGTAGGGAGAGGTAAAGAAAGATTTGCACTAAGCTTACCGCATGGGTCTCATACAATGTTGATAAAGAGATTTCAGAAGTGCTGATCTACTGTAAATCACTTTTAATTACATTAAAGAAATTATTTAAGCAGTACAAGCATTGGTTTAGGGTTTAGTGCAAGAGGTGCAATTAGCTCACTATGTACTCACCTTGACTACACATGTTGTTTCGATCTGATTGCCAATGAGTAGTCACAGCCTTCTGCTTTCTATGCCAAGAGGAACCTCTATTCACTGCTGAGTCTAATCTAAAAAAATAGCCCAGCAGGGTTTGTCTAAATGAGTTTATTGACATGGGTCAATCAAGTAGGACATGGAGAGAAAGAAGCAAAATAAATGAATAAGGCAGGAAAGCAAACTGAACATTATGTTACATTGTATGCTAAAAAACACAAACATCACACTATATATATATATATAATTAAAAAAAACCTTAAATAAATAACAGGCAAACAATGTCATTCTTTTAGTTCATTAGAGAACATAGAAATACTAAATGAAATCTTGTCTCCTGGAAAGAACTGGAGGATTTTAACAAATGACACTAGGGACATTGTCTTCCTTGTTAGATGTCAGTTTATACCAACACTGTCCTTCATACAATGCTGAGAAATCTAGACATTCAACTGAGGTATTGAGTGTCACAAAAAGTTCCTTGGCTAAAATAGCAGAGGATGGCTGTCAAAGTATCCATTGAAAGACAATCTGTGTAGTTGAAGCACCAAGGACAACAGCACTGATAGAAAAATATCAATCACATACATGTACAGTATAGAATCATTCCATGTTTTCTGAAGGCCATTCTGTAGCAGTTAGCAAATACACTACTTGTCCATTTCATCATGACCCAAAAGAAGCAGCCCACATCATTTAAGCTGGCACGTGTGTGTGTGTGTGTGTGTGTGTGTGTGTGTGTGTGTGTGTGTGTGTCTTTGTGTGTTGGATTCTATAACCCTATCACAAATGCATAACCAGTACTATGAAAGTTCATTTTGAGTAGCAAAATAACCCTCTGCATTATTCATGAGATGTTTTGTGCCTTTTACATTGCTTTAAGCCTTTCAGATTTGCATTTCTTTAACATGCCTCAGAGAAGTCCTTCAGTGTCATAAAGCATGAATCTTAAGAAAATACGAAGTGATCAAACCCTTTAAGCTGTGGGAAAGGGATAACCACATGACCTTAAAATGAAACAGAACTCACTACTTTAAAATCCTCAAAAATGTCAGTTATCCTGCATATGAAATACAGGCATTGACTTCACAGGGTAATTTTGTAGGAAACATTTTGTCACTGAATATTCTCATCAGCCCCCCACTGGGCCTATTGCAATAAGTGGTTGATCATTTCTCCACATTAAATAGATTATGAGGTCAGTATTCAGTTAAATCTAATCTTAAATTCAAAAGGTTGACAGTTGACAGTGGATATTGACAGTGGAATTCTCAGTGAATACAGCGATAAACTGGTTGCAGGTCATTCTTCTGATGCTGAATCACTATACTGTATAGTATATCTAAACAGTTTGCCCAGCATCCTTCAAAGATGCTGTGCACATTTCCACATGAATACATTACCTCTACTGAGGTTTTAATTTATCATTATGAGCTACAAGAGCACAAATTGAACAGGGTACACTATACAAATCTGTAGTATAACAGGTGAAGAACAGGCAGCTAGTGTTTCTGAGGTTATAGCCACTGCTTATAAAATACGCTTGAGGCGACTTGTAATTGCTTGTGATTTGTAACATATTAGTGATTGTGTGTGAAAATTTATGGTGTAATCAATGTCTACATGGTGAGGGAATGACCTTTATTGAATGAAACCATGAGAGCTATGATGCTTGATGCATGTTCACTTTGTGCAATAAATAATGGTTACCTAAAACATATAAAGTATACACTATGTAGTAGACACATTATTAGACAGGTCTATACTTATATTTCAGATGAATCACATATTGTGGGCACACACACTATCCCTCAGAGGTTACATAACCTAAATTTACAAATGGGTAGCATTGCTGCCTTGCAGCCCCAGGATCCTGTGTTCGATCCAGATCTCAGGTTACTGTCTGTACAGAGTTTCACATTTTTTCCTTGTGTCTCTGTGGGGGTTCTCTGGTTTCCTCCCACTGTGCAAAAAGTGTAGGTTGACTGCCTACACTATATTTCCCCTAGGTGTGACTGACTCTGTGAATGTCTGTGTATTATGCCCTGGGATGTCCCATCCTGGGTGTATGTCAGCTTTGCACACATTGTTCAATGGTTAGGATCCTGATCCAATGTGACACTGACCAGGATAAAACAGTTACTGAAGATGAATGAATGAATAAAGATTTATTGCGTGATCGCATCTTACTTATGTTACAGCCTATAATCATAATCTGGGGATATTGTCTACGTAGAATTTTGTAAATTTTCCCCATGTCCACAAGGTTTTTTTTCTAGGTTCTCCAGTTTCCTCCCATCTGCCAAAAATATGCAGTGACCTGCTGTCATTCAGGGTGTTCCCTTGCTCCCTTAACTAATTCTTGATCATTCTGGATTTACTATGAATCTAACCAGAATTTAGCATTTACTGAAGATGAATGAATAAATTAATGGATTAATTAATGAATTCCTGAAAATTGGGGGGCATGTCGCACCTCTGAGGTTGAGGGTTCAATTGCCACTTCCACCCTGTGTGTGCAGATTTGTGTGTTCTCCCATGCTTCCAGGGTTTCCTCCAGGTACTCAGGTTTCCTCCCCCCAGTCCAAACACATAAGTTGTAGGCTGATTGGCATATCTAAATTGTCAGAAGTGTGTAAGTGTGTGTGCGATTGTGCCCTGTTATCGGTAGGCACCCCATACAGGGTTTCCCCCACCTTGTGCCGCAAATCCCCTGGAATAGGCTCCACGCTCCACACAACCTTGTGCAAGATAAGCGGTAGAGAAAATGGATGAATGGGATACTGAACATTTTTGGTGTGATTAATGTTTACATGATGAGCCAATGACCCTTGCATGGTGTAGGTTGACATTCAGCACATTAAATAACCTCAGTTTTTAAAAATTGATGGCATGGTTTAAATCTTGAGCTTTGGTTACAGTATGTGTGGAGTTTTCTTTGTTTTCCCGATGTCCATGAGGCTTTCCTGTGGGTTCTCTGTTTTCCTCTCACCTCCTAAAATATGTGATGGACTGGTGTCCTATTCAGGGTGTATCTTGATTTGCACTCAGGGTTCCAAATTGATTTACCTTGAGCCTGACCAGAATAAAGCACAAACAGAAAATGAATGAATTTTCAAATGCCAGTAGCTTCAATCATCAGGTGTGCAGAAAAAAAAAAAGATAGAGACAAAAAGAGAAAATTAATTCTGAATTAATATCCATACTTGTGCATGCTCATCCAAACAGTTTTAAAGGATGGTAATAACAAATGATAACTTAAGAGTTTAGCGAATTTAGAAATAACGACAGATCCTGCTGGCAGACGTGACCATTTTTTTTGCCAAACCAACACTGCCCCCTCTTCCACGAAGTGAGCCACAGTCTCAGCAGTGCAGCTTTTACATGATGGGGGCGGAGACGCTTAGACGTGGCCCCGCCCCTGTGTGCTGACGTCATCCGGGAACTCAAGCAGTCGGCAGCGCTAGGGGCGTGTCCACAAAAAAAGCCGACTGGAGTCGCGCAACATCGCAGCGAGTGTCAGTTGTGTGTGTGAGTGAGTAAGTGAGTGAGCGAGCGAGCGAGTGATGCTGCACCACTTTCATCCTCCTCTGTTGGGAAGAGCGAGCGCTGACAGCAGTCCATGTTCACATCCATTCTGCGTTTAATTATGACTCGTTCCCCCAAACAGTGAGCGTGCCAGGCGAGAGAACGCGCTCGGCTATGTTCTCAGTGCATCTCAGCAGTGCGCACTTGTGCGTCAGACACACTAAATTCACTCAAACTATCCCCGTGTGGCCCGGAAGACTCCCCTGTTCCCAATGATGAGTTGTTTTCTCCCTCCTTTTCCTTTCTTGCCCAGTTTTCTCCCCTCCCCTCCATTCAGAAGTGTTGCGTGTTGAGTAAGCGACTAGGAGCATCAGTGTGAGTGAGAGTGCTGAACTGAAAGCAGTCGAGTCCATCCGTCTGAGGAGGAGGAGGAGGAGGAGGAGGAATTACAGGGGAAAAGTAAAGCGCGAGGCTTCCAACGCCGCTCTTGTGGACCGTAGACTTTTCTTCTTTTTCTTTTTTTTTAGGACACGCATGCTGCTTTTTAGCTGGATACCGACTCAAGCTGCTTGATCTTCTCCTTGATTTCCCCCCTTTCCTATTTCACTCCACTTGAGTCTCAGCTTCACGGCACTTCATCTCCTAAGCGGCGATGCTGCTGCGTGACGCGAATTAACAAGAGTTTTTTCCCCACATTTGTCCAAAACGCAAAGGTAAGCAGCATCTTTGATATTAATTAAGCATTAATAATAGCCAATCGGATGGGATTATTATTTTTTTTTTTGGCGCGCTTGCTTTATCCTAACTAACGGTAAATCCCAGCTCTCAGAAAATAGACCTTATAGCTGGGACGCATCTAACCGGCGTGAATATACGACTTTTTCTGAATCTTATGCATCTACTTTTGTTAACACAAGCGAAATGCGTACGTGCAAACACGATCTCACTCACGTTATTTGATTCCTTTGATGCAATCTTAATCTGGTTTGCCCAGGATTAAGAAAAAACAGTCGGTATTTCCTCTTATGCGTACCGTCAATTAATGTATTTCTCTTTTTAGTCTATTGAACTAGAATCGACCAAACATCCCGCGTTTTCTCCATCTAAAATATCTACCTTATAGGGAATACCAGAAAACCCAATGCTTACTATTTGTGTAACGCATAAATCCTGTTTCAAGAAAGACACCTGGCGCGACAGCCATCGACATCATATTATGTTATTTGCAGCAGAATAATGGAGAGTCGGAATGGAAAACAAAGTTAAAGTGGCCTGTGCACGTAACCTATGCATGTTGAGCAACTTACACAAAACAACAACAACAACAACAACAACAAAACTAAACAAAAAAAAATCTACTTGGCATCAGTTGCGTATTAGACAGCTTAGTTTGTTTAGAGAAATAAGTAAATAAATAAGAAAGAAAGAAAAAGTTGATATTAAATGTATCCCTAGAATCCCGTACTAACCTGGGGCTTGTAGAGAAATAAAAAACAATCCGCTTTTTTATTGCTAATTGATGTAGTGTGCTTTAGGCTGCCACTGATGTTCATCTCTGAAACCAATCTGTAAAAAAAAAGCTGTAGAATTGCGGTGAGAAAAGTGTAGAATTAAGCTGTAGAACTGCGATCCAAGAGAAAGTCTGTAGTTAAACATGGACTACTCAGGTGCCGAAGGTGCGTCACTGTAAACGGGCCGCTGAGGGGATTTTCCGGAGGATCCGGCTCCATTCTCACTCTAAACATCCCTGACAGTCTTCCAGTTTAAATATGACCATGGGATATATATGCACAGTTTTATATCTTTTTTTTATTTATTCTAGATTAGTGAACCAGTGCTGCAAGTCTCCAGAGCACATTGGAACAAAACAATAATGTTTACATAAAGAATGCATATCTAAAGTCATTCAAATTCTGTATGTTTAATAAAACTCTCAAACCATCGCAGTGCCTCTTAGTTGGGATGTCATGTTGACACTACAAAAATCCAGCCAAGTTGTACTTTTAGATATATTATCTTTCATATTTTATCGAGACCCACATCCAAGGCGCTTATCTAACCACAGATCTAACTTACAGACGCTTTCTCACTTGATTGTCTGCATGTCATTACTTCCAGGAATTAGTTGATTTGTGTTAATAGAATGTAAAAGCAACAATAACAACAACAACGACAACAAAAGAAATCAAACAAAGACAGAAAAAAAGATCAGTATGAACGTCAGTTTAAAATCTGGGAAGTATAACCCAAGTCTTAGTATAGGAAACCTGTTGTTATTACCACCACCCTACTGTCATTCTGGCTACAGAAGCTGGGAATGTAGCCTCAAGTGCATGTATTTTGTACCAGAGAAAGTGAATATAATACACCTTTAAACGTTATTTAAGATACATCTTTGTACCTTAAGGGAACACAAGGTTACATGTATGCTGACGGAACAAATGTGTATCTGTACACTGTATTTTGTCTGACAGTGTCGATTCCCTAATGTTACTGTATAAAGAAGCAGTCAATTATATCACATGACATATGACATTTTGTCTTCCACAGTGGAAAAACTGTTCATAACTTTTTTTTTTGGACATTTTAATTCATTTTGAAATGTCAGAAAGCTACAAATATGTTAAACATTAGTACATGCGGTGTATCAAAAGCTTTTAAAGAGTTGCGTACAATGTCATGTGAAGGGTTAATGATCAGATATGATTTTGTTTTTTATCAAACCGCATTTAATACTGGAGCTGACTGACATTGTTATAGATGCAGTGCTGTTTCAGTTTCCAATGGTATGATGATACATTGAAATGCGTAGCATTTTTTATGATTAAACTGCTCTCTTTCATATACAAAATTCTCAAATGTAACTATGCTAATCCTGATCTCATCCCCACCATTTGAGTGCCCTCTACTGACAGATCGGTTTTGTCCCATTGTGGCCATAAGTAGATAAATAGATAACAAGGGACAATGCAGATGTGACGTTTTTCATTTTATCAAGCAAATAATGCATTACATTTATAAATAAACTATGATCGATGGGAAATGTGGTAAATTAACTAGCATGTTATATATGTGTGGGGATAAAGGCTTTATATTCAGGTAATTTCACAGGCCTAGAACAATTCATTTCAGTATGCGTAGATCTTCAAGGTAAAATGACAATTTTAAACTGTAACACTGAAACCTTTATGATTTCTTTTGTGCATTTTCTACCTGGCCATACAGACATTAAAAAGTCTGTGCTGGTGTCATTTTATGACATCCCTTATTAAAGGTGAAATAAGTCCTATTTTAGAAATAATCAGTTTTTTGCGGTAATGAACTAAAGAGTGGGTGATGATTACGACTCTAAGGAACATTGGACTGAAAGCGAAACAGCCTTTGGACGTCCTGCCTGCTTTAGCTTGTGGGGTAATATTAGGCTTTTTGCAGTCTCTGTCCAGATAAATGTAATCCGATAAAATTGCATGTCAGCCCGCTGACACATTTTCCTATGGAAGCTGCCTAAAGTAAACTGATGGATGCTGGTCTCAGAAATTAAAATAAAAGTTTTCTAAAGATAATTTATAGGTCAAATTAACACAGTAAAAATCCTGACTGTGATTAATGCTTTGCCATAATGGCCAAACAAACATCCACTTGCTTTTCTGTTGGCCAGTTTTTTGTTAGTCCACTGCATGAAAACTTTTGCATAAATGGCTGACATGGCTCTTCATCTGCATAATCATTGCTGACAGCCATAAATCGACGTTGTTGAATTAACTACATCTGTTTATCCTTTTTGATTTACAACCTATTTAGTATGTTAATACCTCTCTATTGATCAAGCACAAGCTTTCTGATCAGTGTGGCAGACCAACTTTGTGGCTGCACTTTACAATATTGAAACAGATTTAGCCTTAAAATTCACTCTGTCTCACTATTACAGGTTTTCAATGCTATTTTGTATATGTCTTTATACCACTGATTTGAAATATAGTGAAAAAGTGTAACTTTCCTTGCACAATATAGCCATCCACTTGGTTGTACTAGAAATTCATAGCTACTTCTATTATATTCATGGAATGTTAAAGCAGAATAATGAATAAAAAGAGTCACGCATGGATGTGAAGCTTGACATCCCGAGTAGAGAGGAGGGAGAGCAGGTAGGGGAGGCGGCTGGCAGGACAGAGAATGGCCTCCTGTTGCTGATGGCAGGAGGTGGAGGGTGAATTCAAATAAGACGCTTAAATGTCAAATAAATGAGGTACATTCAAACCGATTGGGAGCACGAAGCTCGACTGATAAAATGAACAAGTTGAAGTGAGTGACACGCTTTAGGCACTTGTCCCAGATTAACTTCCATAAGCACCTTTAATAATTCTGTGCAGCGCCTCCTTGGTTTAATTACAATTCTGACTTCACTCAGAGGTTATAATCTCTGAATATCATGCAGAATTCACTACCCCAGCTGCCGAGGCAGGAGACACCATACAGACAATTATTCAAAACAGCCATCCCATTGCAATGTAAGCTGAAATGCTCTGGGGCTGCGGAGATATTTTCTTCGTTGACAGCTTGGCTCATAATAAAAACAGGCAGCTCAGTCCATCACATTGTCATGTAAAGCGATATGGAGTTGGTGTGTTCCTTGGCTCAGGCTCCAGAGGGATGGGTGGCTTTTGCCTACCCTGTGGATTCCATGGTCCAGCGCTCAAAATAGATCATCGGAACCCATTGCAAGCAGAAAAAGCATCCTCAGTGACACATGTGATTTCTCTTGACACGAGCTCCCAATGCGCTGGCAAGCTGGAAGTTTCTCAAAGATTGAGAAAGTTGAACCTTCAAAGCTCTGCAAATCTATCTGGGGTGGAGTTTTGAGTGTTATTCCCAAGAGGAAACCCGAGTGTAAAATGGCTATACATGTTTTGCAACAAGATAAACTGCCCTAAATATGGGGAGGAATGGCATGTTTGCTCCCTTGTGGAATTGACTAATCCCAGCTCTGTGTCCCCGGACTGAAAAGCTTCTTACAAAATGCTAAACAGTGCTCACTTTTGAGCATATGCTGTGTTATGATGCATATTCTGTCTGCACTGTTGTGTTCTATTATGGGTTCATATTGTCTGCAGTAGGGATGGGCGATATTGACTTAAAACTTTATCACAAAATGTTCTGGTATTTATTGAGATAACGATATCAGTGACGATATAAATATAGTACCATTCACCACTGTTTTTGGCTACAGGTCACAGCTGCATATAGTCTTGTGAGCCTCAAACATTGATTTAAAAGTAAAACTGATTTTCTGTAACCAAACCAGTTCCAGAGTGTAGAGGTAGCTTCTCGTTTAGCGATAAACTCATCAGCTTCATGGTCACTTTCTGCCATACTTGCTTTCGCTCTGCACGTGAGCTGCGAATGGTCACAGACCGCCATGCACAGAAATACGTCATGAACTAGGCTTTATTGTTATTATCGCGGCAAGACTAATTCTTATTATGGGGAGAATTTTGACTGATATATCGCAAACGATAAGATATCGTCCATGCCTAGTCAGCAGGACTGCATATGTCATAGTTTCTGGATATTGTTGAATATACTGAGGAAACAAGCAATCTTGAATTGCGTTGTATACTATAGCTCACAACAGAAAGTTTAAAAGTGGTTTCAGTTATTTTCAGTGCATTTTAAAGGCTTTTCAGTGCCACCCTCAATGTAAGACAGAGCAATGTTCAAGAATCTGGATCATCTTTTCATCTTTTATTCACCACACTGTAATGCGTTCCATCGCCAGCAAGTTCTCTTCATTATACATTTGTTGGGCACAGCCTCGGACTGAAAGCTTCTGACTTCTCATAGGACAGTAGGTGTATAATAATTGCTCATAAATAAATAAATATTGCTGGCCACAAAAAGGTCTGAACTTCAAAGCCAAGCAAATTATGAGCTCCATGTGTATTTTTATTTATTTTTTTGGTTTTGTTTTGTTTTGTTTTTGCAAAGGACTGCACCGAGCTACCAATTTGTGAATCAGTGTAAAGAATAAGCTGCTCATTGATCACTACCATGTAAATACTGTGAACACAGCTCTTCTATCCAGCAAACCTTTAATGAGTCTCTCCAGAGGTCTGCTATGGAGCACACGCTCAGAGTAACACAACATGCCCTGACAGCACAGACCTGAGCTCACCGCTGTTTGCAGTTCTCACACATCAAGACAGGCTCTGTGACCCTATATATGTAAAGAAGTCTTCCTTTTTGCAGAGAGCTCATGGAATTTCAGTCAGAAATGTCATGCTCATTTCATCAACTTATCATGCATATTTGATGAAAGGAAGCCAATCTTTATGGCTGGACTGTCTGCTACCAAGGCCAGTAATATGTGATTCAGAGATGGACATCAGTAGTCTGGGTGCCCAGAACAAGCAGATTTCTTGTCCAGTCTATCAGTTTTGAATTCATAGAAGCTCAGAAGACTTGTAGGGTTAAGAACCTGGAAAAAAAATCCCTTATTGATTATTTTGCAAAACAAATGTTTTTATATGGTATGTAGCTATATTTAAACACAATTAAGGCATCCTATTCATCCTATTCATTCAGCTGTGGCATGAGCTGGTGTTAGTAGAATCCAGTCACCTCACTGTTAAACTACCAACAGAAAATAAAGAGTCTCAATTAAAATGTTTAAAGTATGATACAAATAGACAACACCACATCTCATAGCCAACATGTTCACTAATTGATTTCTGTCTTTTTGTTGAGAGCACAAACACAACTTGCTACACAATCATACACATCTTCATTTCTCTTAGTTGGTATCAATGCATTTAAATAGCTAACTAGCTTGTCCTACATTATTAGGTTAGTTGGCACTTTTATCCCAGCCATGAAAACATCGGACTGGGCAGCTTCTATTTGCCGAATAGACTTGCTAATGAATTTATGATTTGTCCACCCCAGTGTTTGTTAGAGCTCCTTAAATCTACAAATAACTAATCGCAATAGTGTTAAGAATCATGAAGATTTATTTGTGTTCCTCCCTTTTAAATATTTATTGAATATCATTTAATGAAACTTTCAGAAAAGAACGTTTTATTCTTGCTGCTCTTGTTCTACCGTCACACATTAGAACCATTAATATGCTGAAGTTATATTTAATGTAGCCTTCCTTCAAAAAAGCAGCGCAAGAATCCGTCAACTCTTGGGGCAAAGCTTTTTGGAGTCTGGCGAATTAAAGATGCATAGATTGCACTTTTTAAACTTTCATATTGTTGCCATTGCTTTGATTAGTAGAAAGAAAACTCGACTAGAATGGCTTTTCAGTGCATCTGGGGAAATTACACAAATCACATTTTCTTACAGAAATAGCACAGCATATGAAACTTTGTAAAAGTAACAATACCCAGACTTTGGAAGTGTTAGGCATCTTCCCCACTGGTTTTCAATTACGTTTCCTCACACATAGTGAAGGACACTCTGGCAACATTTATTTATATAACATTTATTTATATACTCACCTGATGGCATTGATGTAGCTCATTTACAAGAAGCATGAAAATAAACTTTAGTAATCAAGTCAGGATACTTCAGAAACATTCATTTGTATTCTTCTAGGGGATAATTCTGCTTACTTTGACAGGGATCATCAATTAGATATGATTTGGTCAAATTCTCACAAAGCAAATACTGTTTGATACTGCAATGGTCATCTAGAGCAGGGATGACCAATTTTATCCACAACGGGCCGGTGTGGGTGCAGGTTTTCATTCCAAGCAAGCAGGAGCCACACACATCTAGAGACTAGAGATGTGCCTCCACTTTATGCTACCAGTTTTTTCTCACTTACATTATAACTCCTCACTGTTTTTGCTAAACCCAGCTTAACAGCGCATGTTCACATGAGTATATTTTTCACTTTGTGATCTTAATGATATCACCTGCACACAAACACACACACACACACACACACACATACAGATGCACACACACACTCTTGCACGAGAACATTGACTGTATGTAGTTATATATTGTAGAACAAAATTCAATACTTTCCTAATGTATATTCAATACTATCTTTTTTTTTTTTTTTTTACAGATCCTAAATATTTCTAATATAGCTTTAAATAGTACTGTATATGTTATAGAATTGGTTGTGACCAGAGAAAAATTACTTGTGGAGCAGGTCTCCACTTGATCACTTGACCCCTAGTCAAGTGATCAAATAAATGCATTGTGTGTAATTCTATAAAATACACTCATTTTTGGTGTTTTCACATATAGTTCATTTTAAAAGAACCAAACCCACTTCACTTAAAGTGAACCAGAAAGGAAACCAGCCGTAAGTGAGCTCAGTCCTTTTGGTGTTCACAATATAGTGGACTCAAAA
Organism: Ameiurus melas; assembly: GCA_012411365.1. Classification (NCBI taxonomy): domain Eukaryota; kingdom Metazoa; phylum Chordata; class Actinopteri; order Siluriformes; family Ictaluridae; genus Ameiurus; species Ameiurus melas. The sequence continues at coordinate 16,959,038 of CM022754.1, read as the reverse complement.
GAGAACCCAGTTCTTTTTATGGTCCTCTTCAGCAATGAAGTGATCTCAGACCCTTTCTTGTTCACACCACAATTTAGAGCCCAGCTTGTACCCACAATTCCATCCAAGTCATCATAGAAGGGACAGGAATACTTAATTTCAGTGGACTCTCCATTTTGATGCATTTTATCATGTACTCCTGTCATAGTTTTTTACTTTTACCCGGGATTGTAGTGCTGTTCTGTTATAACCTCTTTCCTTCATTTCTTGAGAAAACAAAAGAAACACTTATGTTCTTATGTGTTGAGGATAGTTGATCTTTTATGCAATCCTCTTTACAAGTTTCAATAAGTGCACAGCTCTCCTTCTAAGACCACACAACCACATGCCCTGACATGGTGAAAGGTTTTGTGTTGTTTTCAGCAGTGACAGAACATGGTTGCAGGTATGGCAAGCCTCCAGGTACACATGTCGAAACGAAACACAAAGCGGACCGGGACCTTATTGCTTTTACATATCGTGAAGAAATCGAACCACAAATAAACCCACAAACGAACCATACTCAAACTACCAGGAGTGGGAGATTAGATATAATAAGATACTGCTATGAAAGATATCAGCTGATTTTTGACAAAACACATTTTTTGCTAGCAACATGGTTATCATCAGTACAGCTATACCATTAACTGAGCAACATGTTCCCAGTTTATTTCTTTGTTAATAGTTTATTTTAGTAATTATAGTTATTACAATCATCATTTGGGTTTTTTATATTATTATTATTATTATTATTATTATTATTATTATTATTATTATTATTATTATTATTATTTTATTTATTTATTTTTAATATTGTTTCATATTGTTGCTGCACTTTTGATTATTTGTGCTCTCCCTGCCATGGCCCAGGATTGATACCTGGTCAGGGAACCAAGCCCAGCCACTGGAGGGTTCAGTGCACTCTCAGTGCCAAACTTGGAAGATGGGGAGGGTTGCATCAGGAAGGGCACCCGGCATAAAACATGTGCCAGATTCAAAATATGTGGATGAGAAGACACATATGCTGTGCTGTGCTGACCCTGAAACAGGATCAGTCGAAAGACTATTTTTTTTATTGGTCTAGCTATCTAGTTAGTCACTATCATTATTGGTGAAATTTAGCTAGATTAGCTAGTAGCTGAGTTGCAAGCGCATTTGTTGCTGGACCTGCTGGTTTGCTGAAAGACAGCTGTGCTTGCCCTATTTCAAAAGCTACCAGCCACAACTGGTGCTGTTGTGAGAAAGCCTGCAACAAGACGTAATGTGTCACTAAATTTCGAGACACCTCAGGAAACACACTCAGGAAGTTTAGCCCCCTGCAGAGTCCTAACACAGCTTCCTCTTGACTGTCATTGCAATGAAACATTCAGATTAGTGCATGCCATGTCTAAGGTAATCTACCTTCAATTTGCTCACTTTAATTGTTAAAGTTGCAGTTTGTAAAACGTTATAAACCCTGTGTAGAATTAGCAGTACAGATAATGGATGGATGGATGGCTGGATGTTGTATTTAAGCTTTTCTTGCATTACATGTTATATCCTTTGCCGTGTATCCTTTTACTGTTTTATATAACTGTCATTTTGTAAAGCACTTTAAACTGCGTATGAAAGGTGATATATCAATAAAGATTTATATTATTATTATTATTATTATTATTATTATTATTATTATTGTTGTTGTTGTTGTTGTTGTTGTTGTTGTTATTCTTCTTCTTCTTCTACTTCTTCTTCTTATTATTATTATAATTATTATTTTGCAACTGTGCTGTGTGTTCCAGGTTTAACTTTTGCTAAATATATAATTGGTGTATTTTAGATGCCTGTTTGTTAGAAGCATTTAATTAGAAAATAGCCACAAAAAATAGCTATACGTTTGTTTTTTTTCCCTCAAAGTGGCTAACAACATTAATTAGGGCAGCTGTCAATGTAAAGAGAACATATACCAGTTTCTTGGCCATACAGTCATCATTTGATGTAGAGAGCAAAAGGTTAACACCATTAAATGTTAATATGATCCGAAGATTTGATATCTCCTCATTTGTTAAGATGTGAAACATCATATACGAAAAAAAAGTATAGTGAAAAGAATGCTAATTATAGCCAAATGTGTAATTGTGTGTTACATGGTTTTGTAATACAACAATTATCTTTTCCCCTTCTCTCATCTTCCCTTATTACCATAGAAATTACAGACCTTCCAAGACAAATCCCCACCCACTCTGAGCATGGACTTGTTGAGTGAATCGCATGTGCTGGTGCTTTTCCTCACCTGCCTGGTGTCGCTGTGCTGGGCCCAGGAGAAGGATTACACGGTGAAGGAGGAACAGCCAGAGAATGTGCGCATCGGGAACCTGCGCAAAGACTTGGACCTAAACCTGGACCCCAATGTTAAGCTGTCCTCAGCCTTGGAGTTCAAACCCGTCTATAAGTCGGGAGAAGTTCCTTTGGTGAGGGTGGAGTCCAGTACGGGTGAGATTTTCACGACATCAAATCGCATTGACCGCGAGAAGCTGTGCTCGGGCGTCTTCAATGAGAAACGCTGCTTCTACGAGATCGAGGTGGCTGTGCTGCCTGACGAGATCTTTCGCCTGGTCAAGATTCGCTTCCTCATTGAAGACATCAATGACAACGCCCCTCTGTTTCAGTCTACCGTCATTAACATCTCCATTCCCGAGAATACAGCCATCAATAACCGCTATCCGGTACCCTCAGCTTTCGATCCTGATGTGGGGCTTAATGGCATCCAGCACTATGAGCTTGTCAAGGTGGGTGCATAGGTCTCCTGTGATTCATTTAATTGCTAGTACCATTAAATAGATCCTTAAAGAATGTGGAAAATAGATGTACTGGTTTTAGGCTCAGGGTTCCACAGGTAATTTACTGTGTTTATGTAAAGTAAGATATTGACTACAGTGAAAAGTATGAAAACAATATACAGAATATTAATTTGTCCACAACAGACTAACACTACTCAGAAAATATTGCAATAATCTCAGTATTTCTAAGCTCTATAGTAAGAATGGAATGCTTTCCATTAAAGCACACACAGCACTCTATATTGAATTCAGTTCAGATTTTTTTTTTCCAATTGAGTGTGTTGCAGTTGGACATCTTGTTTTACTATGACTGTAGAAATGTATTTCATAAAAAAAAGCATATTACCTATTCTCGCACGGTGGCTTAGTGGTTAGCACGTTCGCCTCACACCTCCAGGGTCCGGGGTTCGATTCCTGTGTGTGCGGAGTTTGCATGTTCTCCCCGTGCTGCGAGGGTTTCCTCCGGGTACTCCGGTTTCCTCCCCAGTCCAAAGACATACATGGTGCTATGAATGGGTGTGTGTCCATAGTGTACGAATGGGTGTGTGAGTGTGTATGTGATTGTGCCTGTGACTACCCTGCCTTGTGCCTGATGCTTCCTGGGATAGGAAGGTTCCCTGTGACCCTAAAAAAGGAATAAGTGGTTGAAGATGGATGGATATTACCTATTCTTGCTCAGTTAGTCACAATATAATTTTTTACTATGAAGTATACACAGTGAATAAACAAATATCCCAGGCAAGTATGCACTCAGGTTTATCTTGGGGTTTGATTAAGACCATAACACACTTTGAAACAAAAAAGGCATGGCAGCCATCAATATGTGAAAGAGTAATTTGTATCTTCTTGTGAGAATTAGCAGAATCCATGCCTTCCATGTCTGATTAAGTCACCAATTTGCATTTTTAAAGAGTTATAGCTGCCAAGGCATCTCTAGTGCAACACTCCATTGCTTTTCTTTGGAAAATGACCAAAGCAATATTACAACATAGCTGCATATTAGAATAAATATGTGCAACGTCTGCTTTTGGCTTGATAATTCAGTTTATTATTTTTTGAACTCGAGAGCAGTCTCTTAGTTCCAAATTTGATATGCAAACACAAATCAAAGGCAAGTTCAGTCATGGTGGGACAAACTGAATGCTGAATACAGATGACAGGATGTATTTTTGTCCTCTGAGTGTGCTGCAAACATCACTTGAGTAGCATCTGACAATGAATCCACTTCTTGGACTGTGTATAGTCCTCTGACAGATAGCAAGCGCAAGCCTGTGATCTCTCACACAGTCCCACTTTACCCGGCGAGATGAGCTGATCTACAGCGTGGCAAATCTTGATTAGCATCATGGCAGTTTTTGCACGTACAGTGAGAGCCTCTGCTCTGAAAGAGCTATGCAGAGATCCTGATTCAACATGGCTCTGTTGGCTCACTTATATTATAGGCAACATGGCTCACTTATATTATAGGTTTATTATATTATGTTTATTATATTATATTATGTGCTCATTTTAATAGTTTGCAATTTCTATAGTAACAGCTCGTTTACAGGGACTTGTATGGTGGATACCAAACATGCTTGATATGGTGAACTTTTCTGTAAGGAGATGCTTGTGGAAGGAGTTACCAGTGTCAGCAACTTTACAGGGTTCTTTTTTTATTTTGTCTTTTTAAGTTCAAGCCCCACATTACCCCATCATCGATTATTTTCATATAACAACACACACCATCAGGTTTCATTCCTTATTTAACTGATGTGCCATATTTATTGTTCCATCAGCATTAGTGTTGCTATGTCACCTGGAATGGTGGACACATCAAGGTCAGTCTAGTGAAAGTAATACTATGCACTACTCGGGGAGAGTTTTCCATTAAATGAGATTTTATCACTTATAGAGAGCCTATTTTTCTTTTTTTTTTATACAAGTTCTGTCTAGAGGCATGTGGATCAGATCAGGCTCATGGGATAAAAATATTGACTTTTCTGTTGTGGGTTCCACCCCACTCATTGTTATTTTCACTCCACCATTTAAGCACTCTAACCCCACATTAAGATACCTATCCCTCCCTTTCCACCACTTATATGGCTCATGGGGGACCTTTCACTATATGGTGGTTCTGTACTTAAAACACTACAAAAGGCTTTTCTTATTATACAAGGATCTCATTACATCTGACACTGTGTTAACATTGGTGGTGTGTTTAGGCTTGTTACTAATTTGTATACATATTTAATTCAGCATTTACATTGGTTTAGCTGTATCAGCAGTAGCCAAGGAAGTGATACACTCATTAAAACATTAATGATTAAGAGTTGACAAGTGAAGAAGTGACTGGCATGCCACGAGACCTTCTTTAACATTTCCTTACCAACCAAAGCTGTAATGAGCTGTACTCTTTTTGAACAAACTAATTATCATGTGGCTTAAAGCTGATCAGTCCAGAAATTTGTTACCTTGGGGACAAACAGGTTGTGTGAAAGAGCATTCACGGTCTGTGGATAGTCATTAGCACAATGTGTTTAAAGCTTTTTTGAGGTTAAGTCTGTATGAGCAAACATACAAAATGGATCACGTGCAAGCTTGATGTTGATGGATGACTAATTTCTCTTAGTGCCCTGGACAGAACATAGGAGGCTTCCAGCCATACTGCTCACTTTCATTTGGTTCCAGTTGTCATTTGTGGCTGAATTTTGGCTGGGGGCTGGTCCAGTGAGACAGCTCTTGTGTTTTAGACTTTGCCAAATGGTTTAAATTGGATCAGAGTTGGTAACAAAAGGGAAAGGGGAAGCACATGATCAGAGGATTGGGAAAGAAACTGTTCAAGTCATTATAGCTTTGTTTGTTGGACTGCACTTGAAGTCTAACAATATATCTGTACATACAACGCCCTACATACAGTGCCTTGCGAAAGTATTCGGCCCCCTTGAACTTTTCAACCTTTTGCCACATTTCAGGCTTCAAACATAAAGATATACAATTTAAATTTTTTGTGAAGAATCACCAATAAGTGGGACACAATTGTGAAGTGGAACAAAATCTATTGGATATTTTAAACTTTTTTAGCAAATAAAAAACTGAAAAGTGGTGCGTGCAAAATTATTCGGCTCCTTTACTTTCAGTGCAGCAAACTCACTCCAGAAGTTCAGCGAGGATCTCTGAATGATCCAATGTTGTCCTAAATGACTGATGGTGATAAATAGAATCCACCTGTGTGTAATGAAGTCTCTGTATAAATGCACCTGCTCTGTGATAGTCTCAGGGTTCTGTTGAAAGCGCAGAGAGCATCATGAAGACCAAGGAACACACCAGGCAGGTCCGTAATACTGTTGTGGAGAAGTTTAAAGCCGGATTTGGATACAAAAAGATTTCCCAAGCTTTAAACATCCCAAGGAGCACTGTGCAAGCGATCATTTGGCCCTCTAAACTTTCAGCTCAGACAAGGAGAAGACTGATCAGAGATGCAGCCAAGTGGCAAGAAGAAAGCCATTTCTCAACGTTTGGTGTGACGTTTGGTGTGTCTCCCAGGTGGCTTGTGGCAAACTTTAGACGAGACTTTTTATGGATATCTTTGAGAAATGGCTTTCTTCTTGCCACTCTTCCATAAAGGCCAGATTTGTGCAGTGTACGACTGATTGTTGTCCTATGGACAGACTCTCCCACCTCAGCTGTTGTTCTCTGCAGTTCATCCAGAGTGATCATGGGCCTCTTGGCTGCATCTCTGATCAGTGTTCTCCTTGTCTGAGCTGAAAGTTTAGAGGGACGGCCAGGTCTTGGTAGATTTGCAGTGGTCTGATACTCCTTCCATTTCCAAATGATCGCTTGCACAGTGCTCCTTGGGATGTTTAAAGCTTGGGAAATCTTTTTGTATCCAAATCCGGCTTTAAATTTCTCCACAACAGTATTACGGACCTGCCTAGTGTGTTCCTTGGTCTTCATGATGCTCTCTAAAATATCCAATAGATTTTGTTCCACTTCACAATTGTGTCCCACTTGTTGGTGATTCTTCACAAAAAATTTAAATTTTATATCTTTATGTTTGAAGCCTGAAATGTGGCAAAAGGTTGAAAAGTTCAAGGGGGCCGAATACTTTCGCAAGGCACTGTACTTATATACATGCTATATATAGATTTTTACTTTCTCTGTTAACTCCATGTAAGGTCAACTTACTGATTCATAATGGTAGGTGAGTCACAGATTTAAGTGTCTCAAACAGAAATCTTGAGGTTTTTTTTTTACCCTGATGCTTTTGAGATACATTATCACTGTTGCATATACAGTATCTCACAAAAGTGAGTACACCCCTCACATTTTTATAAATATTTGATCATATTTTTTCATGTGACAACACTGAAGAAATCACACTTTGCTACAATGTAAAGTAGTGAGTGTACAGCTTGTGTAACAGTGTAAATTTGCTGTCTCAACACAAATAACTCAACACACAGCCATTAATGTCTAAACCGCTGGCAACAAAAGTGAGTACACCCCTAAGTGAAAATGTCCAAACTGGGCCCAAATAGCCATTTCCCCTCCCTGGTCTCATGTGACTTGTTAGTGTTACAAGGTCTCAGGTGTGAATGGGGAGCAGGTGTGTTAAATTTGGTATCATCACTCTCACACTCCCTCAAACTGGTCACTGGATGTTCAACATGGCACCTCATGCAAAGAACTCTCTGAGGATATGAAAAAAAGAATTGTTGCTCTACTTAAAGATGGCCTAGGCTATAAGAAGATTGCCAAGACCCTGACACTGAGCTGCAGCATGGTGGCCAAGACCATGCAGCGGTTTAACAGGACAGGTTCCACTCAGAACAGACCTCGCCATGGTCGACCAAAAAAGTTGAGTGCATGTGCTCAGCGTCATATCCAGAGGTTGTCTTTGGGAAATAGATGCATGAGTGCTGCCAGCATTGCTGCAGAGGTTGAAGGGGTGGGTGGATCAGCCTGTCAGTGCTTAGAACATACACTGCATCAAAATGGTTTGCATGGTTGTCGTCCCAGAAGGAAGCCTCTTCTAAAGATAGCCTGCAAACAGTTTGCTGAAGACAAGCAGACTAAGAACATGGATTACTGGAACCATGTCCAGTGGTCTGATGAGACCAAGATAAACTTATTTGGTTCAGATAGTGTCAAGCATGTGTGGCGACATGCATGGTGGTGGGAGTGTTATGGTCTGGGGCTGCATGAGTGCTGGCGGCACTGGGGAGCTACAGTTCATTGAGGGAAGCATGAATGCCAACATGTACTGTGACATACTGAGGCAGAGCATGATCCCCTCGCTTCGGAGACTGGGCCGCAGGGTTGTATTCCAGCATGCTAACAACCCCAAACACACCTCCAAGACGACCACTGCCTTGCTAAAGAAGTTAAGGGTAAAGGTGATGGACTAAACCCTATTGAGCATCTGTGGGGCATCCTCAAATGGAAGGTAGAGAAGCACAAGGTCTCTAACTTCCACCAGCTCTTGTACTTAGGGGTATACTCACTTTAGTTGCCAGCGGTTTAGACATTAATGGCTGTGTGTTGAGCTATTTTGATAGGACAGCAAATGTACACTGTTACAGAAGCTGTACACTCACTATTTTACATTGTAGGAAAGTGTCATTTCTTCAGTATCACGTTAAAAGGTATAATCAAATATTTACAAAAATGTGAGGGGTGCACTCACTTTTGTGAGATACTGTGTCTCTTGATTGAATGCAGTATAGCTGGTACCAATTTCAGCTTCTTATGGGTGTTATCCTACTAAGAAACAGATTCAGCTTATGTGTTTCTATTAATAAGCTGCAGGTCAGTGGAAATAATTATGTAAAGAATCCCAACCTGTATGCATATTATTTTCAGATGATTGTCACTTCCCTTGGGCTGGTGATTCATGCTCTTTTGACTCTTTCTTAGCCTGTCTGAAGGTAATCACAATCCTCCGGCCTCATTCTGTATGGGATAAATTGGAACAAAAGTGTTGCTTGATAACTCATGCAGCCCTTGGCCACAGAATAAAAACGCTAGTTCTATTAGATCCAGTGGGTATTGTGTTCAGCTGCGCATGTAAATACAACCAGATATAGACTGCTAAAAGTTTGACTAAAAGATACTGTCTGCACATGCCAAATAACCTATGACAATGCCATGGAAATTGTGCGACTAAAGAAAGGAATATACAATGTAGTCAACATTTAAAAAAAAAAGAAAAGAAAAAGGAAAACAGCACATAAAATTTTTGCAACATCAAATTATATGTACAATAATAATAATAATAATAATAATAATAATAATAATAATAATAATAATAATAATAATAATAATAATAATAAAGCAAAAATACAGTAATTTTTTTTTAGATGAGCCTCGGTTGTATCTATTCCAGAATGTTTCAGTGGTTTGGACCTCTCTTTCACTTTTTTTGGTCCAACTTCACCTATAAAATATTGATTGTTTTAAGTTCAAATGATAAGTTCAGAAAGCACTGTCTTATCCTCAAAAAAGTTGGAAGAAAGCTTTTAAACATTATTTGTAAAATTAAGTAAGTAGTCCACATACGGATGACTGTCAGCGTATATGAAAATCACAAAATCCCATAGTAAATATTATCCATATTAATTTGTCAACATGAGAGTAGTTTTCTCTGATATGTATTGCCAATTAGTTTAATGTATCTGTGATTAGATCTCTCAACTCATTTTATGTTTATAAACCTGAACCATACACACGTGGCCATGTAGCCAAGTATACAAAAGTGGTCACATTTTCCATCCATCCATCCATCCATCCATCCATCTATCTTCTACCGCTTACTCCTTTTCAGGGTCGCGGGAACCTGGAGCCTTTCCCAAGGAATCATCGGGCACAAGGCGTGGTACACCCTGGACAGGGTGCCAGTCCATCGCAGGGCACAATCACATACACACTCACACACACCCATTCATACACTACGGACCCTTTAGATACGCCAATCAGTCTACCATGCATGTCTTTGGACTAGGGTGGGGGGTTCCGGAGTACCCGGAGGAAACCTCCGCAGCACGGGGAGAAAATACAAACTCCGCACACACATGATTACATTTTTCAATTTTTCATTTTTCACTATATACAAAAAAGTAACATGTTTACATAAATTTCTCAATTTCTCAAAAAAAAAGGGAAATGTGACTAGTAATGTAATAACTTATTATTCAGCAAAGAATTAATATTCAGCCAAGCTGACAGAAAAAAAACATGGTCTACTAGATTCGAGTCTAATCACAAGAAAAGGCAGAAGAAAGAAAACAAAGGCTTGCTCTTACACCAGGAGTGAAACTATTAAGAATTATGAAAAGATTGCTTAGCATCTTAAACTCCAGCAACACTGGCACAGTAGCAGCAATCACACACAGTATAATGAAAAAAGGAACACCCCTCACCATGCATGGTCACTACACTATCCTAGGTGCATTATGTTTTAAGCAGGGAAGACATGCTGTTGGCAGTACTTTCAGCTGGGAAGTCGGCACTACAGAAACAACAGTAACAACAGCTTTGATAAAAATGTGGACACAACCAGCTGACCTCAGGCCCCGACAGTTTAAAATACAAGCGCTACACACACTCTTCCCCCCCTTTTCAAGGTCTCCCTCACAGACTTGATGCCTCCAGCTCTAGTCTTTTCTCTGTCATGCTTGCTTCTTTCACCACATTCTTCACATTTTCCATAGTGTCCTTTCCATCTTCATAGCACCTCTGTCCAGCAGTGTACCTTAAATAGATCACAATCAAAAACCAACAACCCCCTCCTCCAGTCTTCAGTTCTTTCTGAAGGACCATTTTCACATTTCCGGAAGTAAAACCCTTCAGAGGGTAATGCTGCCTCAGCTACAACATCAACAATGCAATGAAAGAAAGCCAAAAGGAATGGAAATGTTTATAAGACGTATTATAGGAAAAAAAATGCAGTGGAATCAAAGAAACAGCTTGAAATATCAGCGCATGTACAGTTTGAGAGGCAAATAAACTGCAACTAGAGTGAACAAAGCTAAGCTGACAGACTCTCAAGCAAACTTCAGAATTTACCTGAAGTTTGTGTGGCTCTTTATCCTCTTCATTGATTGGTACTATCTAGCTTGTTGTCGACTACAGTAAGACAATAAGTAAACAAAGACACTCATAATTCTCATTATGAATGGTAACTTAGTAACAATGAACCAGAAATACAGCTAGCTAACATTATTATTATTATTATTATTATTATTATTATGTTATCACCAATATCATTCAGTTGCTAACTCTTTCACCTATCTGCAATTTTATCATCAATTTTGAAAGGAATGGAAATGTGGTAAGTATGAAATAATGCATACGCAATATCAACTAACCACACATCTACACATTATCAATGCTAATGTTAGTTAATGTTACCTTACCCTAAGCTGTGATTGAATTCCACCACAAAGAATTGATAACATTTATACAGCAAATCTGTAATTTACCAATGATCTATGTACATCTGGTTCTTGTGAAAAAGGGTCCATGTATCTAATAATCAGAGTTGGGTGTAACACATTACTGTAATCTAATTACTTTTTTTTAAATAATGCAGTAATATAACACAATACATTTAAAATTCATGCAATTTGATTACAGTTACTGATGTCAGTAAAATTACGTTACTTGCGTTACAAATTTATTGTTAAGAAAACATCTTCAGTGAACGGAGTTGCCAATCAGGAATGATTTCCAGGAAAATAAATGGAAACACTTGTGTCTTATTGGATGACAGTCTCTCAATTCTGTCAAACGCTAGCTTACAGTCAGTGTGAGGAAAAATGGATAAATACAGCGATTTTTTTTAAAGCAGTAAAGGTGTTGCAACTGAAACACGAACATGTTGAGCAGGAAAACAAGGGGTGTAAATGTCTAGTTCCAGTTTACGTGAACATGATATGAGCAGAGCATAAAGAAGGATAATATACTTTGCAACCCATACAATGATCTCTTAGCTGTTCCTCCCCTTGGCTAGTGACACCAAACAAGCTTAGTTAGAAAGGTTTGATATTTTATCATATCAAACATTGATGCGTTCTAAAAGTACTGAAAGAACTATGAGTTTCACTTTGTAGTGTGTTTTTGTACATTTGATAGGTTTTGAAAGTAATGTTAAAGTAATTAGTTATCTGATTTCTTTTTATATAAAGTAATGAAATCAGATTAAAATTTTAAAGTAGTAATTCATAATCTGTAGTGGATTACGTTTTTTGAGTAATCCAAAAATTTACCTAACACTGCTAACAATAACCTTCACATAATTCTAGTCTGGCAGTTAAATACAACCCCCCACCGTGATGTGAAGCTTATGTAAAAATTAGGGATGCCCCGAATGTTCGGCAACCGAAATAATTCAGCCGCAAAATAAAAAAAAAAAGCATTTTCGGTGTTCGGCCAAATAAGTGAAAAGGCCGAATAAACTTGACCGAACAATGACGTGTTTGATTACGCGACCAAATAGCCTAGCAACCAGAGTGGGACGCGAAAATGTCCAGACCTCATTGAGGAGGCGCGCGCATGCACGAGATGCGTTTGTTTTGTTTCTGTTCCACGTGCGTTTGTTTTGTTTCTGTTCCGGAGCATCTTTCTGTCACGTCGCGAGACGTAAGGGAATAGAGTACGGAGGCAGGTAAAGACGTATTTATTTAAGGGCAGGCAGACAAATCCTATATCTACTATAATACTCCGCGAGGTGTAAAGGGACAAGAGCGGTATATATCCTGAATATAATCAGCCGTATATAACCGAATAGAACCATTTTTTGCACTCGTCAATGCACTTTTTAGTTGTAGGCTCCAGAGTGTTACATTCTTTCAGGAGTCAGTTATCGGCCTAACATAGGCTATTCAAGTAGGGCTCAAAAATGACCACATCAAAATATTTTTAATTTTACTGATTTATTTATTTATTTAGAAGTTATATTGCACCTTGTTGGTAGCCTGTGCCTGCTAAAATGAAAAAAAAATGTTCAGTGTTAAATAAATATTTTGAAATTGTAGTATTTGTAATTGATTTTTTTTTCTTTGGAAAGCAAGACAAAATAGTAAAAAGCACATTTAGACTATTTAATTTATGCAATGGTGAAAAAAATGACAAAATAAATGGAAAAAACGTGTTCGGCCTTCGGCTTTCGGCCAAGTTTTTCTTTATATTCTGTTTTGTCTTCGGCCAAGAATTTTCATTTCGGTGCATCACTAATAAAAATATATTTGCTTTTTCTTAGTTTGACATAAATGTGTTTCTGACTGAAAATGCTTGAAAGAGACTTATTGTTTCTGAGATATAACTTTTTTGCTTTACCTTTAGAAAGGAGGGAATGTGTTGACAGCTCTTAGCTTTACCTAGCTGATCTGTAATCATAAATATTAGTGCTGGTTTTAAAGGCAAGGCAATTACTTTCAACAGTCAAAGCTGCCTTCTCATGAGGATTGCATATGCCTTTCTTTTTATTTTCCTTAACCTTTAACCCTCCCTTTTGAGAAAAGCGCTTTTTAAAAGCTCCATCTTTTTTCACTCTGAAATTTATGGTGGTCCTGCAGCATATTTAAAATCGAAGCTTATCTATTGGCTTACTTTTCAACTGTCTATCTATGTAGTATAAAGTGGAATAACTGTCTTTAGTATACTACATCAGTCTCTTTGTAGAAAAGAAAAGAGGTAAAATTGAAAAGTAAAGTAAAAGTAAAGGCAGTGCACTGAGGAGGGAATCAGCCTACATTTACATTTTCATTGATGGCCTGGATGTTTTGACTTAGGCTTTATACTGCTACATTAATACTGTATTTGAGCATCAGCTTTGTTGCATAAAATAAGTATAAATAAGTCAAATAAGTATAAGCATCATTAAGAGGAGGGAAGACGATGCAAATTATGCCAAATTGTATTAAATAAAAGGATGTGTTGTAATGGCTTCAAAAGCAATTTCTCCATTAGTTTCTATTTAAGAAAGCAAATATGGAATGGAAATTGAATTATGTCTTGCTTTTCTTTTTCCATCATAACTGTCTTGATTGTTTACCATATTGTGGCTTGATTAACTTGGATAGAAAAAGAGCACAAAGCCACACGTAAAGCACACACTTTATATAAGCTATCAGGTTTTCATAAGCCTTCATAAGTGGATCATATCCCCCGGTTTTGTGTTTTAAGTCACTATTTTTTAAGACTTTATACACTTTCTTATAGGATTAAAGAACTCTATCCTAAAGGTTTGTTGCTGCTGCCTGAATAAACATCTATTTAAAGCAAAAATATATGGCAGTTTTTCATATTTATGGAGGCAAGGGGTTGTGCCTTATGTGTGTAAAAAATTATGTAATATAAACCACATTATTTAAGAAAACTGGCTTTTAGACAGACAATTGAATATGTATTTTCTTAAGTCAATAAGCAATGTATTCACAAGCATATATATATATATTTACATTTTTTATTTTTTTTTATCATTCTTTTAGAGTGTGAGTGAGTTTGGCCTGGACATCATTGAAACTCCAGAGGGAGACAAGTGGCCCCAACTCATAGTCCAACAAAATTTGGATCGAGAAACCAAGGACACTTTTGTGATGAAAATCAAAGTGGAAGATGGCGGCACACCTCCAAAGTCCAGCACAGCCATCCTCCAGGTCACTGTCTCAGATGTAAATGACAATCGTCCAGTGTTCAAGGACAGTGAGGTGGAAGTGAAAGTGCCTGAGAATGCCCCTATGGGGACATCAGTCACTCAACTTCATGCCACTGATGCTGATCTTGGCTCCAATGCTCAGATCCATTTTTCCTTTAGCAATCAAATCTCTCCGGTATCCAGAAGACACTTTGTTATCGACAGTTCTACTGGATTGATTACGATCAAACAGCCATTGGACAGAGAATCCAACCCAGTCCACAAGCTCATAGTCCTGGCAAGTGATGGTAGCACCACACCTTCAAGGGCAACTGTCACAGTAAATGTAACAGACATTAATGACAATGTTCCATCCATAGACACTCGGTACATAATAAACCTTGTTAATGGCACAGTATTGTTGTCTGAAAATGCCCCTCTAAACACAAAAATAGCTCTAATTACAGTGACTGACAGGGATGCCGACCTTAATGGTAAAGTGACATGTTACACGGATCATGACGTACCCTTTCGGTTGAAGCCTGTTTTTAATGACCAATTCTTGTTGGAAACCGCGGCACCCTTAGATTACGAGACTACTCGAGAATATGCAATTAAGATAGTAGCTTCAGATTCAGGGAAACCTCCTTTAAACACTTCTGCAATGGTCCTCATTAAAATCAAGGATGAGAATGATAATATCCCGGTTTTCCCTCAGCCAGAGATTCAGCTGTCCATCCCAGAGAACAATGACCCTGGCACACAGCTGATAAAGATCAGTGCCATGGATGCAGACAGTGGCTCTAATGCCCTAATAATTTATACCCTTGGCCCAGACACACCTGATGGGTTTAACATAGATCAACGGTCTGGTATACTCTCTGTTAGCAAGAGACTGGATAGAGAAAAACAGGAAAGCTATTCATTTACAGTCTTTGCCAAGGATAACGGTTCTAATCCTCTGCAAAGCAATGTCACAGTGAAGCTAATTGTCCAAGATCAAAATGACAACAGTCCAGCCTTCACCCATCCTGAATATAATTTCTACGTGCCTGAGAACTTGCCTCTGTATGGCACAGTTGGCTTGATTACAGTCACAGACGCAGATGCTGGAGATAATTCAGTGGTTACCCTCTCAATTATAAATGGGAAGGACAGTTTTATTATTGACCCCAAAACTGGCGTAATTAAACCAAACGTTACATTTGACAGGGAACTGCAAAGTTCCTATACCTTCATCGTCAAAGCTGTGGATGGAGGATTAATTCAGACAACTTCATATGCCAAGGTCACCATAAATGTTGTTGATATTAATGACAATCGACCTGTATTTGTCATCCCACCTTCCAACTACTCCTATGACCTTGTCCCTTTCACAACCAGCCCTGGCTCTGTGGTGACCCGAGTGTATGCCATTGACAATGACACTGGCATGAATGCAGAGCTGCAGTACAGCATTATTGGAGGGTCATCAAGAGGACTGTTTGCTATTGACAAAACTACAGGGAACATTACTCTGCAAGAGAAGATTGTTAATGCTGATCAAGGCCTTCATAGGTTGGTGGTAATGGTCAAAGACTTAGGACAGCCAGACCCCTTGCATGCAATTGCACTTGTTCACTTGTTTGTGAACGATACTGTCTCCAATGCAACATTCATTCAGGAACAAGTCCGCAAAAGTATGGAGACACCCTTGGACAGAAATGTTGGGGACAGCAATGTAATCCCACAGACCAATAGCTATGTAATTGTTGTTATAGCCATAATTGCTGGGACCATGACTGTCATATTGGTGATATTTGTGACTGCTTTGGTACGTTGTCGACAAACACCCAGACACAAAGTTGTTCAGAAGGGCAAACAAAGCGGTGAGTGGGTATCGCCAAATCAGGAAGGCCGGCAGATCAAAAAGAAGAAGAAGAAAAAGAAGAGGTCCCCTAAGAGCTTGCTGTTGAACTTTGTCACTATTGATGAATCCAAGTCTGAAGACCCTACTCATGAGCACATCAATGGCACCTTAGACCTTCCAGTTGAGCTTGAGGAGCAGACAATGGGAAAGTATAATTGGGCCACCACACCAACCACATTTAAACCTGACAGCCCTGATTTAGCCAAGCATTACAAGTCAGCATCTCCCCAGCCTACCTTTCAGATCAAACCAGAAACCCCAGTGGCTCCGAAGAAGCATCATGTCATTCAGGAACTCCCCCTGGACAACACATTCGTAGTTGGCTGTGACTCTCTCTCCAAATGCTCCTCCAGCAGCTCCGACCCCTACAGTGTCTCAGAGTGCAGCTGTCAAGGGAGCTTCAAGGCACCTGGGCAAATTCACACCCGACAGGTAATTCTCAACTTTCTTATTAACTCACTTCACTACTCTGCTTGTTCTCCTCATCTAACTGCCCTTCTGTTGGAAAGATTCTGGGCGGAGGTTGGCAGGGGCATGGGCAGGGATTCAACCACACAAAAGCTCAAACATGCATGAATGCCCATCAGCACTGAGTACTGAGAAAGCTGTTAGGGGAAAAAACTGACACCTAAGGAGATGGCATCTGTTGTACTTTTGGCTGCTAGCTTTTATCAATCAAAAAAGGCATTTCAGTTACTGAAAACATAAAAAAGAGAAGGCGCTGAGCTATTCTTGACTAGACAGAATTAGGAAAACACCAGCTGTAAGACTTTAGGAATGATACATTTGATCACATTATTCAATGAAAGTATCAAAGTAAAATAGTATTATTTTCTTTCAGAGAAGGGTTACAATTTTAAAGAGTAATTATTAGCTGTACAAAAATGAGAGCGACCATCCTTTCAGCACTGAAAAGAATGAATGTTTGATTATGATTGACATATCAATACCAAGTGTGCTTGACAGC
Source organism: Ameiurus melas (assembly GCA_012411365.1). Lineage (NCBI taxonomy): Eukaryota > Metazoa > Chordata > Actinopteri > Siluriformes > Ictaluridae > Ameiurus > Ameiurus melas. The sequence continues at coordinate 16,941,711 of CM022754.1, read as the reverse complement.
AAATCAAATCAAAGATTGAGATGCATTCCACAGGCACAGCTGAACAGATGCACATAGTTGAAGCAATAGTTCCCACAATTAATGCTGAAAGTTATACAGATGTAAAATGTAGTGTATTTTTCCCCACCACAATTTAAAACAGTTTATTACAAGTTGTCTTAGTGGAGTCAATTAGCATTAATGACAGACATGTTTATTTGTATACTGGTATATTCTAGCTTATGAGACCTGATATGTGCCAAATGCAAAGTGGGTTATAAATAAACACAAGGGAAATAAATGTAAATCTGGGATGGACGGAGAGGTGGCATTGCAGCAGCAGGTCCTGCTTTAAACAAATACTGAGCTGTGCAATTGGGGGTCAGAAAGATCAAGTTGAATGCAAAGCGTACAAACTCTGAGACTTAAATAGAAAAAACAGTAATAGGTTTCAGAAATAGGTTTCCGTTCAGTCCGTTTTTCTTTTGTCAGCCAGTTTTTTAACGAGCCTTTGTAGTATTTACCCTATATCAAAGCCATTTTCTAGAGCAGTCTATTCAATATTATCAGTTCTCTATGATTCTTATTCCAGGAATCCAGGTATGTGAATGACAAATGTCAGTGATAATAGATGTTTTTAAGTTGCTCTCACATTTCCTTAGTCTATCTGAATAATTTATCATTTTTAA